>JAQISU010000249.1:600000-817613 GCA_029339505.1 Unio delphinus
AATAATGAGTTGTCCAGTTTGCTATTCTGTAGTGATTGAAGCACTGATAGTGAATCACAGAAGATAATGCTGTTTAAAAAAACGTTTCTTTTCGACAAATTTCAGAGCAAGATCTATTGCTTTGATTACGTCTGAAAAAATGGACGCATCATTTGGCAAACAAACTTTTGTTATGCATTTGCCACTAACGAAGGCTGCAGCAGCCTTTTCTTCATCCTTTGATCCATCGGTATAAATTCTAGTGTAGTTTCTAAATTCGGTGAGGAGTTCATGATAAGAGTTCTGGAAGATGGAAGGATTTGTCTCAATCAATTTTGTTACTGTCAAGTCTAGATGATATTCTGATACCACATGAAGGTATGGCATTTGGTTTGTTCTCGTATAAGGTTTTTATCTGGGTTGAAAACCAGCCAAAAATGCAGGGATTATAGGGTTTGATCTTAATTTGCGACCGTACTATGCAGAGAGCATTTCTCTACGATGTGATAAAAGATATTCATTCGCTTCCACGACAAGGCTTTCACATGGAGATGTCTTAAATGCTCCCTGATGATGGATTGGGTTAAACATTTTCAAATATGACTTCCTAGCTGAACCATAAACATCGCAACCATAGTCTAGTTTGGAGACTGAATGTTGAATGTTTTATACAAATTGAGGATGACTTTGTTTTATCAGCACCCCAGTCAGTGAGCAAAAACTTTAAGTAAATCTAAAGATTTCAAGCATTACCTTTCAAATTTTTGATGTGTGGAATAAAAGTCAGTTTTCTGTCGAAGTTAATATCCAAAAACTGTGTTTCCTCAACAACTAGAATAAGTGTTCCGTCCAGCGTGAGTTTAGGGTCATCATGATGCCTTCGCAACTGACAGAAATACATGCATACTGTTTGCGATTTTGAAACTTTGAAACCGTTAGTACGGCCTTTTAGGCCCAGATCGCGCATGTTGTGTCATATGCCTTTTCTAAATCAAAGGAAAATGCTACTAAATGTTCCTTCACGAATACATGTAATTGTTTCCAATCTAACCAGATGATCCTAGGTACTACGACCAGAACGGAAGCCACTTTGGAAAGGAGATATTAAATTGTTACTTTCCAAATACATACTAGCAGAGATTTAATCATTCATTTTATTGATTTGCACACATAGCGTGTCAGTGCAGTGTTATATATCTGTTATGATCTTCGCTATCTTTGCCTGGTTTGGGAACTGGTACATGTATCACTGTTGCTTCTTTCCAAATCTTGGGTACATTACCAGCAATCCATAAATCATTAAATATTTTTAAAGGAGCTGTTAGTGACGATTCTGGTATTCTGGGAGGTGTTTCAGGAATTGGGAATGTATTTCGTCAGGTAGTGCCATGGTCTTTTTCTAAAGCCTCCCTAAGCTCCAATAGTGAAAAGAGTTAGTTATAACATTCTGATTTGTTGGATGTGAATTTTAAACGTGACTTTTCTTTTCGATTTATTAATCTTCGGAAGGCGTCTGAATAATTAGATGACGAGGAATTTTGAGAGAAACTGTCTACAAGAATTTTTATTTTGTCACGTTTAGAACTAAATTGTTATTGTTTCTTTTCAGTTTATGGAGACGTTTTTGTTTCTCTTTCCATTTATTTTGCAGATAGTGTCCCAAACGTTCTTAACTGAGAAACGAGAGTTTAAAAGATGAAATATATTTGTATGTCAACATAGTAATGCAGGATCATGTTCATTTAAAAGCAAAAGAATATCATTGTAGTTACCTTTAAGTCCTCGACAGTTCCACTGTATGATGGTGTTCTTCATTACAAGTTTTAGCTGGATATTGTGGACAAGGTTAGACGTTTCGAGGAGGCTATTTGTGTGGTTATTTGTTTGGAAGAAATACGGGGTGGAGGGTGGGGGTATTTTTTGTTAGTAGGTTTGGTCTCCTTGATTACATTGAGCAGTTTCTTCTGCATCCAATTGCTCTCATCTGATCCCTTTTTCTGCTTATTTCCTTGAGATTTGTTTTTATTCCTTGATGATTTCGGAGGTGGGGTGTTATTGAAAGTTGAGTAGATTATGTGTTTTTCTGTAGTTGGTAATGGGGGATGTTAGTGCTTGATGTTGAGTCGGTTGATCTGAGTTTGAGCGTCCTACGTTGTTTTGGGATTGGTTTTCATGACAGTGGAGATAGATGGACCAGGAAGGGATGTTTTTGCCTGTACTAGTTTTCTGGCCTCTGGATAGTGAATGTTAGACGTGTATTTTACCCTCTGAATCGCCTTCTCCTGTTTCCAAGTATCGCAATCCCTGTAATTGGCGCGATGCTCCTTACTGCAGTTGACACAATGCGTAGTTTCCATGATGGTTTGTAAATATTTCAGCACCCATGCTCCCCGCCAACCGTGGAGCTCATCGAGGGTACACTTTTCAAGTGCCAGGGATATGTAGATGTTGTACTCAGTCGATACAATTACCTATGATTGACCCGTGAAGCCACCACCTTCAAATGTCGGTAAAATTACCTCCTGAATGACCCGTTAAGCCACCGCCATCTAGGATGTCTTCGATGACTGGGGAAGGGGAAAACTAAATGGGATAGAATGTAGGAGCAACGGTGGTATCAAGATAGATACAAGAAGAAAGATAAATAAATTGAGCAAGTAAATAAAGACTTCATAGGGTTTGACGTGACCAGTAGATTTGTCGAGATGGGACCATCTCGACTGCCCGTCTAGCAGAAGTAGAGGCCGAAGCAGTGTATTGCATCGGAAAGACTCCACTTAGCTACCAAGATCCTTTCCTCCATCGACATGGGATGCAGCCAATAGTAGCCTCTTACGACACGTATTGAGGCACGTCGGGCCAATTATACGACCCCAAACCCGCGTGGGAAGCTTTCACATGGGGATATCCTAAACGTTCATAGAGCGCGTCACATTGCTTGATGGTGAATTGGTTCTTTAACTATGACTCTCTGGATAAACCACAATCAACCAATCCATAGTGCAGTTTGGATCTAATAAAGTTTAAGAACGACTTGTATATGAGAACCCCAGTCAGTGTACTCTACTACTCTAAACATGAGGCGTTAAGGTATCCATATAGATCTACACATAATAACCTTCACGACTTTGGTTTCTTGCAGTATAATATAATATGAATTAGTCTTCTTTGTAAATGCTGACGATGATGACTTTAAGAAATCAGGCATTGACCTTCATTTGTGCAAAGAATTCCACATTCCGCAATTGAATGCTGCGATGATTATGAGCCAACTGATCTATGGACGGAACAGGGATAACAAATTCCTGCACATTGACATCGGAACGTTCTAAATTATAGTTGATGGTGTCAATGCTTCATATAAATTGAATTTGATGTTTTGGGTGCATGCTGAAAATGGTATGCAAAAAAAGGTGAAAACAAATCTCTATTTATTGACGGTCTGAATTTGTTGTTGATATATAGCAGCATACGAATAAGTAGCGATCATTAGGTCAGATTTTCCAGCCAGAGGCCTGTGAATCATGCAGTGTTCACACCTTTGTCAGCGACATCATGCATCAAAGTGGAGCTCAATATTTAAAGTCAGGATTCATGGCCAAGAATGTTTTTTTATTCGGAAATGAAGCCCTATACTGTCCACGCCTTAAATCATTCAATTTTGTTTGTACTGCCATCAATAAACTGTCATTTTATTACATACAACTGGTAAACAACAAAGAGGCTTAATGACACTTTTAATCTATTTACCATATGTTATGTCAAAAAGCGTGGACGATTTGATCCCAATGTGTTTATATAATTATTAACACACCCGTCGCCGACTAGCTAAAACAGACATTGTTTATACACTCACTGGTTACAATATGGTTACACTACTTAGTTATTGATAGTGGCCATAGATTCTCAAGGGCTTCACTTTTGTGTTTTGTGTATTATTCTACTGAATGTATTTTCATATATACGATTTTTCGAATTTTCTTAATTTTGGACAGATTTTTTCCGGATTATCGAGACAAGTTTTAATGTAATTTTACACTTTGGTCCCCGATTTTGATTTCCGGATCCGGAACGCGGATTTCTGGATTAACGGAGCAAATTAACATTTAGGAATTCCGTTCCCATTGAATTATGTCCGGATAGCGAGGTTTCCGGATAAACGGAATCCGGATTAACGAGACTCCACTGTATTTGCATAAAATATTAACTTCTTTGGGGGCGCTCACCAGTCATTATTTACTTTTAAAAGAGTGATGTATGTAAGGTGAAGTTGTTTTCTGGCCTCTGGATAGTGAATGTTAGACGTGTATTTTACCCTCTGAATCGCCTTCTCCTGTTTCCAAGTATCGCAATCCCTGTAATTGGCGCGATGCTCCTTACTGCAGTTGACACAATGCGTAGTTTCCATGATGGTTTGTAAATATTTCAGCACCCATGCTCCCCGCCAACCGTGGAGCTCATCGAGGGTACACTTTTCAAGTGCCAGGGATATGTAGATGTTGTACTCAGTCGATACAATTACCTATGATTGACCCGTGAAGCCACCACCTTCAAATGTCGGTAAAATTACCTCCTGAATGACCCGTTAAGCCACCGCCATCTAGGATGTCTTCGATGACTGGGGAAGGGGAAAACTAAATGGGATAGAATGTAGGAGCAACGGTTGTATCAAGATAGATACAAGAAGAAAGATAAATAAATTGAGCAAGTAAATAAAGACTTCATAGGGTTTGACGTGACCAGTAGATTTGTCGAGATGGGACCATCTCGACTGCCCGTCTAGCAGAAGTAGAGGCCGAAGCAGTGTATTGCATCGGAAAGACTCCACTTAGCTACCAAGATCCTTTCCTCCATCGACATGGGATGCAGCCAATAGTAGCCTCTTACGACACGTATTGAGGCACGTCGGGCCAATTATACGACCCCAAACCCGCGTGGGAAGCTTTCACATGGGGATATCCTAAACGTTCATAGAGCGCGTCACATTGCTTGATGGTGAATTGGTTCTTTAACTATGACTCTCTGGATAAACCACAATCAACCAATCCATAGTGCAGTTTGGATCTAATAAAGTTTAAGAACGACTTGTATATGAGAACCCCAGTCAGTGTACTCTACTACTCTAAACATGAGGCGTTAAGGTATCCATATAGATCTACACATAATAACCTTCACGACTTTGGTTTCTTGCAGTATAATATAATATGAATTAGTCTTCTTTGTAAATGCTGACGATGATGACTCTAAGAAATCAGGCATTGACCTTCATTTGTGCAAAGAATTCCACATTCCGCAATTGAATGCTGCGATGATTATGAGCCAACTGATCTATGGACGGAACAGGGATAACAAATTCCTGCACATTGACATCGGAACGTTCTAAATTATAGTTGATGGTGTCAATGCCCCATATAAATTGAATTTGATGTTTTGGGTGCATGCTGAAAATGGTATGCAAAAAAAGGTGAAAACAAATCTCTATTTATTGACGGTCTGAATTTGTTGTTGATATATAGCAGCATACGAATAAGTAGCGATCATTAGGTCAGATTTTCCAGCCAGAGGCCTGTGAATCATGCAGTGTTCACACCTTTGTCAGCGACATCATGCATCAAAGTGGAGCTCAATATTTAAAGTCAGGATTCATGGCCAAGAATGTTTTTTTATTCGGAAATGAAGCCCTATACTGTCCATAATAATAATAATAATAGCCTAGTAGTTTTTGTTTGTATTTATTTATATTTCGTCACAGTCTGTTTTGTATGTATAGTTCTTACATATTAATTTGTGTTATTTTTGCTGTCTTGCATTTTGACATCCTGAGCAAAATAAACAACTTGGATTATTTGTATTCATATACAAGAAAATGAATAGTGTGGTCAATTATAATGACTACATATCAGCACTACTGCAAACAATTATAATATACCAACTTGTATCGTTCTAGTGCTAGCCCATGCTTGCCGAAACATGATTCACGCAAATATCTTGCTTAGAAAGTTTGGAAAAAGAACGAAGAAAGTAAAATATCTAACATCAATATAAAATGATATGAAAGTAATGGAAATAAAAGTATAACAAGTTATACAAGTAGGTAGAATTTATTTCAACATTTGTTCCGGTATTATCTAGTTTTGTTCCGATACTTCGTTTGTTCCAGCTTGTTTCAATTTTTGTTTCGGAGAAGTAGTCTGCACCGGAATAAAGTGCTCTTTCTAGATAAGAAATGAAGATAAAGCTGCTGTTTCATTGGTTAAAAATAGTAAGCGGGAATTTAAACCTTGATATCATTAAGATGACTCCGACGAAAGTTCCTAAACCTAAACTTAAAAAGGGCATCAAGAGGAGGCAGAAAAATACAAAAGCGTTATCAGCGAATGTCCTTTTAATGGTAAACACTATATACAGTATTGTTGGTCTAGAATAGAAAACAACCATCAAAGGAGTGTGTGGGTGTACTCTAATGTCAACAAGAGAATTAGTGCATCTGGGAGAGCTTTATTATAAAAATATAATTATTTCTTGTATAGTTCTTCACAGTATGTATTAAAGTACATTCCATATCTCAGCTTTTTAAAAGAAATCAGAGTATGTTAAACTGCATTGAATTTTATAAGTCTTAAAGACCGCTCCAATGGCGTAGTCGTTAGAGCAGATAATAATTTATAGATAATAGACCAACAAATTGTTATCCGATAATCCGCCTTTTTAAAAATATATTATTTTGACTTGCAGCTAGTCAAAATAAAAAAGGTGGAGAACACTGTGTTGGTCTAATAATAATAATGAGGACTTTGTATAGCGCCTAATCTTTAGTATAGAAGCGTTTTAGAACATCTATAATGATATGACTATACACTACAGATGCGGGAGGACGTGGTTTCGAAACCCGGCCGAGTCATACCAAGACATATAAAAATGTCACTAACAGCTGCCTCGCTTGGTGATCAGCATTAAGGGGTTAGTGCTAGGACTGGTCGGCCTGGTGTCTGGATAATGTGACTGGGTGGAACATCATGCTACATTTATCAGTTAAGACACTGGATTAACAGTATCAGATTATCAACAACATAAACTCTGCTGAGATAAATGAAAAAATTGGATACGTTGCTGGTCATGGGTGGCCAAGTACAAGAAAGTTAATGGACAACAAGATAAAAAAAGGTCTTTACAAAATCAGCCTTCATACCTGTATTATTATTGGGTGGTTTACCCATCAGTATCATTACATGCTTGGGGGCTGATTTATTAGAATACAACAGACCATAAAAAGGAGGAAATTGTCAAACAAATTGTGTAATCTACTTCCTAACATACTGATGGCAAGTTACAAGTAGTGATGGGAATCGGTCAGAAATTCATAATCGATAATCGGTTCCCCTTAGCCAACTGATCATCGATTACAATCGGTTACTAAGATCAAATTTTAATTTTTGTTAAACAGTTATATCTTTGATCAAGAGTTCAAAAATATGATTATAAATGTACAGGAGTAATCTCTTTTAATGACATGTATACTTTAACCTGACAATAATATTACATTATTTGTTACTATTGTTCTACAACTTTGTTAAATGAACACAACTTTTTATGGCTGATCAATCATATGTAACTGAAATACTGCTACAATCCCCCGAAATTCTTTCATTCACATGTGATGTGTGTATAATTTAAAGTATAGAAGGACATGTTTTTCTTGTTTATCATTGTTTATAAATACTACAAAAGATGTTGCAATTTGACTGAAACAAATCAACAAAATGTGTTTAAATGTATTAACTCAACAATTTAACAACTTGACCATGTAATAATGACTATTTGTTCCTAATTATGAATCATAAGGTTTCATATTTGTAGTTGTGAAGGGAATTAATAAATTTCAGGTTAACTTTAGTGGCTTGGAGTTTTACTAACCTTTGTGCTTTGCATTCACCTAAAAAGTAGTCTCCCTTTACATACAATCCATTATGGAATTCACGATCGATTATCTGCTCAACCAACTGATGATCGATTATAATCGATAATCGGAACAACACTAGTTACAAGTATTATATGCAATTACAACTAACTATAGAAATTGTAAAATTTATTGAATTCAGATAAAGTAATTTATCGGGCAGACAGAAAATTTACTGAGCAACCATTTTTTAATGCAATTAGGACTAATTGTACAATTGACAGTTCAAGAACAAATTATAAAGAGCAATCAAGGGGACCAATTACAGTAATTTATCAGGCAACTAGAAATATCTACTGAGCAACCATTTAAAAAAATTGTAACCCCAGATTTTTAAACTTTTCAACCCTTTCACAGCTCCTTAAAATACTGGCTTTGGAATTTAAACCATTTTACATTTTGTTTACTGGATTGCTAATAGTTTTTAGGTATTTTATCAGGGCTTGCAATTATTCGTAGCCTATTAGCCTGATGCTAGTAAATTTCATGTCAGTAGTTTTCATAATTTCATTAGTGAAATTACTAGTATTGAGTTGCAGTTGTTGCCAGACAACATATTATGGTAAGGTCTAGGGAAAAGTCAGCAGGACAGGTACTTGTTTATAGGTCAAGTTAAACTGCAAACATCATTGATCCTGATCTTCTCTAGCATAAATCACATGCAGATCATGGTCTGTTATTTATTCTCCTGTTTAATCCTAACAAACTGCACAGATCCATATCTGTCATTTATTGACAGCAGATTTGGAGTTAGACTCAACTTATAAGCGAGAGAATATAGTACTTTTTTCTAATAGTCCTGTTTACAAGGAAATACATGTTAAATTCTATACCCGAGTACTGTATACATATATATGTATATAGATGTACACATACATGCCAACCATTACGCTTTTGGCGTAATCATTACGCTTTTTCCCACTAAATTCCGCGTTATGCGTTAACGTTTATAGATTACGCTTTTTCGATATATCCATCTTGCAAAAAAAAAATTTTTTTTCGTTTTTATTAGCATTACTTTATTTTTTACATACTGTTTTATTTTTAATTAAAAAATACCCCGCTTCTACATAACTACGATATACGAGTATACTTGTCCGTGGACTTTCCTAATATTCATGTTCTATTTATAGCAACTATCATGTTACTAAGATACTTTCAAACTTTCGACCTCATATTCTATTTATAGCGGCTTAGTGAGGAGAGAACAGACTGGTTTCTATTTTGTTTAAATCATTATGCACATACTCTTTGTTCTAATTTTGTATAGTGCAGAACCAGTCTAAAAGTTTTTTTTGCGCTAAAAAGTATTAAAAAATTCTCAATGCGTTTATGAGTGCAAAAAATATCTCTTAAATAATTTCACAGATGGGTTAGAAAAAGTCAATAATAAACAAAGCAAAATGTAATCAATCCTCCAAACACGACGAGGGCATCATCACGTGACGTCTAATCGTTGGCGCTAAATGGCTTCAGATGTTAAGATGGATTCTAGTCTTTGTGTATGTTAGAGCACATTTTTTCCCCCAAAAATTTCGCAGATGGATCAGAAAAAAAGCAAAACAACGAGTCCTCCAAAAATTCAAAGATGAATATATGAATGGCATAATACAGCGTTCCATTCTAGGACAGCATAATGCTCATTGCAGACTGCGGAAACGATTTTAGCATTGGTCATGGTGGTAAATTTGATGTGGAAAAACACGTGAAAACAAGGAAACACATCGAATTAGCTCGCCTTACGAACTCTAATACTAAGGTAACTTCTTATTTACCGAAGTTTTAATAGAACACGGACTACCATTAGCGGTAGCAGACCACGTTGGTCCCTTGTTCAAGCGGATGTTTCCTGATTCGAAAATTGCGGGAAAATATGCTTGTGCAAGAACAAAATCATCTCATATTGTTCGGTGCCTAGCAGAAGATACTTCACTTAAAATTGCAGAAGCAATGAAAATTGGGCCGTTTAGTATTGCCACAGACGGGAGTTGTGATTATGATGTTAAAAAGTTGTACCCAGTATGTGTTAGATACTTTGACAGTGAAAAAGGCAAAGTCATGAGTGTTCTTCTTTCTTTACCAGAATTAACAGTAGATTCCACTGGACAAAACATTTTTGATTTGCTTGACAATGTTTTGAAGAAACATGACATAAGTTGGCAGAACTGTATGGGGTTTGCAGCTGATAATGCATCAGTGATGACTGGAATTCATAAAGGAGTTGCATCCTATATTTTGAAAATGTCTCCATCAGTGTTCATAACAGGTTGCCCCTGTCATTTGATGCACCTTGCTGCTGGTAAGGCTGCTGATAAATTAGAAGTAGATATTGGCCATTTATTAATAGATATCTACTATTATTTGGAGAAAAATAGTAAAAGGAAACAGGCTCTAAAGTTGTTACAAGATCAGTTTGATCCTGAAGACTATAAAGTTATAAAGCATGTGTGTACAAGATGGTTATCCCTTGGCAAATGTGTTAGCCATTTACTTGAGCTTTGGGATGCATTACAAGCATTCTTTCAAACTGAAAGTGAATCTGCACAGAGAAAACATGGTGGAAAAGTGAAGAAGAGTGGTACAAAAGCAGAATCTGTTATTGCAAGTCAGAAGAGAACAAGAGATGAAAGTATAGACAGACATACTAACAATAAAGAGATTGGTGTAGCAGAAAGAAAGAAATTTAAATCCATGGAATTTTTATTTGAGAGGCCTCTATCTATCCAGCTAGAGGGCCTCCAGGCTCAGACCATGACTGTGAAAGATAAATCTTTTGACATAAAATTTCATCAGCCATCTGGATCAGGTTCTTCAGAGTATGAATCTGTTAAAAAGCATACTGGATCTTCTCATACTTCCAAGGGCAAAACTAGCATGCGAGATGGTTTACAAAAAGCTTAATGATCCAGTTACAAAACTGTACTGCTTGTTTATGAAGAGTGCCATTCCATTGTTTGATGCAGCAAATGTCTTGCAGAAAGAAGAACCATGCATTCATATTATGCACAAGATTCTGTCAAACCAGTTGTCAGATTTGCTAATAAGGTTTATTAAGCCAGAAATCATCGCATCAGCCAAACTTTTAACTGATATTGACTTTCATGACCATGCAAACCAGAAAGATATTGAAGATCTAGCTATTGGTGCAGAAGCAAGAGAATTCATAGAACACAATTCTACTCTTCCTGTGATTACATGCTCCATAAATTCCCATATGGAGATGAACTGCTTTTAAATGCTTCAGTTGCTTATGTAAATGAGAGACAGTCAAAAAGCTTCAAAAGTGTTAGATTCTTTGTCAAGAGATATCCCTTTCTATTGCCACCCTTGTCTAACTTGGATCATCTGGAAGAAGAATTCCTGAAGTATCAAGTTGGGATTCTACCTGACAATATACTTAATGCAGATAGAGTTGATGTGCAATGGCACCTTATTTCCCAGCTAAAAGACTCTATCACTGGAAGAAATAAATTTCCTCTTCTTTGTCAGGTTATGAAAGGAATATTGGTTCTTTACCATTCTAATGCTGACTGTGAGAGATTGTTCAGTGTTGTTAACAAAAATAAAACTGAATTCAGGTCCAGGCTAAGTAACCCAGTAATGAGTGCTCTACTGGTATGCAAAACATTCATGGCCTCAGCTGGTACAAAATGTTTTGAAATGCAACATGACAATCTGTTGCTTTCTAAAGCTAAAGTGCTACATATGAACACTTGAACCATTAATGAATGATAAAAGACGAGAAAAGCAAATAAATCATTGTTAATTGTAATTGTAGTATGTTATATGTGGATTACTCTTTTTCTGCTTGGATTCCTCTTTTTGACCACTTGGATTACACTTTTTCCTCGTCAGGGGTTGGCATGTATGCACTTGGCGGTAGCAGACCACGTTGGTCCCTTGTTCAAGCGGATGTTTCCTGATTCGTAAATTGCGGAAAAATATGCTTGTGCAAGAACAAAATCATCTCACATTGTTCGGTGCCTAGCAGAAGATACTTCACTTAAAATTGCAGAAGCAATGAAAATTGGGCCGTTTAGTATTGCCACAGACGGGAGTTGTGATTATGATGTTAAAAAGTTGTACCCAGTATGCGTTAGATACTTTGACAGTGAAAAAGGCAAAGTCATGAGTGTTCTTTCTTTACCAGAATTAACAGTAGATTCCACTGGACAAAACATTTTTGATTTGCTTGACAATATTTTGAAGAAACATGACATAAGTTGGCAGAACTGTATGGGGTTTGCAGCTGATAATGCATCAGTGATGACTGGAATTCATAAAGGAGTTGCATCCTATATTTTGAAAATGTCTCCATCAGTGTTCATAACAGGTTGCCCCTGTCATTTGATGCACCTTGCTGCTGGTAAGGCTGCTGATAAATTAGAAGTAGATATTGGCCATTTATTAATAGATATCTACTATTATTTGGAGAAAAATAGTAAAAGGAAACAGGCTCTAAAGTTGTTACAAGATCAGTTTGATCTTGAAGACTATAAAGTTATAAAGCATGTGTGTACAAGATGGTTATCCCTTGGCAAATGTGTTAGCCGTTTACTTGAGCTTTGGGATGCATTACAAGCATTCTTTCAAACTGAAAGTGAATCTGCACAGAGAAAACATGGTGGAAAAGTGAAGAAGAGTGGTACAAAAGCAGAATCTGTTATTGCAAGTCAGAAGAGAACAAGAGATGAAAGTATAGACAGACATACTAACAATAAAGAGATTGGTGTAGCAGAAAGAAAGAAATTTAAATCCATGGAATTTTTATTTGAGAGGCCTCTATCTATCCAGCTAGAGGGCCTCCAGGCTCAGACCATGACTGTGAAAGATAAATCTTTTGACATAAAATTTCATCAGCCATCTGGATCAGGTTCTTCAGAGTATGAATCTGTTAAAAAGCATACTGGATCTTCTCATACTTCAAAGGGCAAAACTAGCATGTGAGATGGTTTACAAAAAGCTTAATGATCCAGTTACAAAACTGTACTGCTTGTTTATGAAGAGTGCCATTCCATTGTTTGATGCAGCAAATGTCTTGCAGAAAGAAGAACCATGCATTCATATTATGCACAAGATTCTGTCAAACCAGTTGTCAGATTTGCTAATAAGGTTTATTAAGCCAGAAATCATCGCATCAGCCAAACTTTTAACTGATATTGACTTTCATGACCATGCAAACCAGAAAGATAATGAAGATCTAGCTATTGGTGCAGAAGCAAGAGAATTCATAGAACACAATTCTACCCTTCCTGTGAAGATGTTCTATGATAATGTTAGAGATTATTATGCTACAGCCTGTGATTACATGCTCCATAAATTCCCATATGGAGATGAACTGCTTTTAAATGCTTCAGTTGCTTATGTAAATGAGAGACAGTCAAAAAGCTTCAAAAGTGTTAGATTCTTTGTCAAGAGATATCCCTTTCTATTGCCACGCTTGTCTAACTTGGATCATCTGGAAGAAGAATTCCTGAAGTATCAAGTTGGGATTCTACCTGACAATATACTTAATGCAGATAGAGTTGATGTGCAATGGCACCTTATTTCCCAGCTAAAAGACTCTATCACTGGAAGAAATAAATTTCCTCTTCTTTGTCAGGTTATGAAAGGAATATTGGTTCTTTACCATTCTAATGCTGACTGTGAGAGATTGTTCAGTGTTGTTAACAAAAATAAAACTGAATTCAGGTCCAGGCTAAGTAACCCAGTAATGAGTGCTCTACTGGTATGCAAAACATTCATGGCCTCAGCTGGTACAAAATTTTTTGAAATGCAACATGACAATCTGTTGCTTTCTAAAGCTAAAGTGCTACATATGAACACTTGAACCATTAATGAATGATAAAAGACGAGAAAAGCAAATAAATCATTGTTAATTGTAATTGTAGTATGTTATATGTGGATTACTCTTTTTCTGCTTGGATTCCTCTTTTTGACCACTTAGATTACACTTTTTCCTCGTCAGGGGTTGGCATGTATGTGTACATATGTAATCTCTTTCCTTACATGAATTCTCAATTGAATACAAGTTTACTTCTTGAGAAATGTTAGCACCAAATCCTCACAGAGAATACAATCTTAGATCCTATATACTCGTTTTAGGCCTGATTACTTTTCCTTAAATGCATTCTCAATTGATGCCAGTTTACTTGTTTACAAGTTCAACTGCAAACAACATAGACCCTCATCTGCCAAGGTGCATAATATACAGGGAGATAATGATCTGTATTGTTTGTTCTACTGATTTCTTACAACAAACTGCTTATAACCATATCTGCTTGTGCATTATGCTATGTGATCTGGGTCTGCACATTTTTGCAGTTGGACTCGTCTGATAAATAAGTACATACAGTATTTGAAACAAGATACTTATTAAAGACATATCTCTTAGTTAGACAACTAAATATTTGGTCTACATTCAAGTCCAATCATGCATAACTGAAAAGCCCCACTCATGCTTAAATTATCATAGCATTGTGCATGAGAAAGATAGGCCCTGCTTCTTGCATAATGTACAGATATGAAATATAATGCCTGAATTTATGTTCTCATATGCTTCTTTCAAATTTATAAAGTTATTATGCATTTATCTTATGAATGACAAGACAACAGATGGTGCACACACACACACACACACACAAACATATAAGTTTCTAATCATAATGTCATGTGATTGTATCGGTGTCACTGTGCCCTGTTTTTTAGGTGTGGCTGGACTACCTGTTGAACCTGACACGACTTAGCCAACAGGCTGGGGATAAAGCCAGAGAAGAAAAGACATCCATCATAAGACCAACTCATGTGAAGGCAGTGACTAAGGTCAGTCCATATGAACAAATTAATGTTCTTTCAGTACAATACAGTACCCAATAGGCACTAGTGATGGGAATCGGTCAGAAATTCATAATCGATAATCGGTTACTAAGAGCAAATTTTAATTTTTGTTAAACAGTTATATCTTTGATCAAGAGTTCAATATATTTATAAATGTACAGGAATAATCTCTTTTAATGACATGTATACTTTAACCTGACAATACTATTATATTGTGTTACTTTTGTTCTACAACTTTGCTAAATGAATGCAACTTTTTATGGCTGATCAGTCATATGTAACTGAAATACTGCTACAATCCCCCGAAATTCTTTAATTCACATGTGATGTGTCTATAATTTAAAGTATAGACGGACATGTTTTTCTTGTTTGTCATTGTTTATAAATACTACAAAAGATGTTGTAATTTCACTGAAACAAACCAACAAAATGTGTTTAAATGTATTAACTCAACAATTTAATTACTTGACCATGTAATAATGACTATATGTTCCTAATTATGAATCATAAGGTTTCATATTTGTAGATGTGAAGGGAATTAATAAATTTCAGGTCAACTTTTTGTGGTTGGGAGTTTTACTAACCTTTGTGCTCTGCATACACCTAAAAGGTAGTCTCCCTTTACACAATCGATTATGAAGTTCACAATCGATTATCTGCTCAACCAACTGATGATCGATTATAATCGATAATCGGAACAACACTAATAGACACAGTTTTATAAATAACATAACATAAATTTTGTATTCAGCAAGTAAAATTCAAAGCAATTCATCATTCTGGTTCATGTTTTAAGTTGGAGTTTGTGAGGATTATGTTTACAATCATTCTAGAAATGATCTTCATTGCATCCTATCCTTGGCATATAACTTCATTTAACTGGTTTACAATATTGCCACAACAAAATTTGTAGCTTGTGAAATGTATTATTCTGTGTGAATTTTAATCCAGGATAAGTAGTGGATTTTAAAAGTTAGGAGCCATGTCAGATTTTTACAGCTGGAAAACTGTTGTTGGAGATACCAGTGAGTGATATTGAACGCAAAAAATGGGATGAAATATGAATCCAATTTACATGGTGGATGGCCAAAAACATATGTATGCTGGTCAACCCCTCATTTCAGCTGTATTTTGAAAATAAATGTAGAAAAACAAGCCAATTCAGAACTACATATAGTTTAAAAGTAGAGTCTATGTTTCATTTCTTTTCTCATCATGGTGGAGAGATACTATTAGATTGTTAAAAATTCTGTGATCTTTTCTTATCAGATTGACTTTTTTATGGCAGTTGAGCAGTATAATGTCAGGTTTCTGATTATTTAAGGACTCCCAACTAATTTTTCTCAATGTTATTTTTGTTTATTCCAGACAGTGTACAAGGGCTGCAAGGGATGAGAGAAACTGGCAGGCTGTTGTCTGTTTCAGGTTTGAATCACATAAATGGGTGCTTCTCTGCAGGAAGAAACTTTCTTTTGATAAAGAAAGTTGACAGTTGACTTCATAATTTTTAGCTTCCTTTTGTTTTTAATTATTTTGTCAAATCAGAAAATAACAAATGCAGTGCAACCTGTCCCAGTGTATACCTGTTTAGGAAAGGACATCATTTAAAAAAGGGATTGTTTTCTGGAAGCAAGAACAAAAACATGCTTGTTGGACACCTATCCAATATGGAAAGATGATTTTGATTCTATCTACGTGTAACAGACAAGAAAATAATACAGGAAGAAGTGTATGCATAGTTTCATTGCATGCCACCATTCCACTAAAAGTGTAGGTCATCATTAGCAATTATTCTAGACTGTATCCTTGTGCTAATGACACTTGTTTTTCATCTTTAGCACAAGAAAGAACCATGCATGGCAGCCTTGGCACATAGAAAACCCCAAGAAAAATAAAATATAAAAGATCATTCTGGTCGATTTTAAACTGAACTGAGTGTATCCTAAGCTTTTGATATAGAAAGTGCTCACAGCTTAAAAAGCATTAGGTGATTAATTTCATTTGTTGATAGAAATGTCTTACTGAATTTGATTAGCTTGGGTATGAAGAATCTGTCCTCCATGATCACTGACAGAAAATGTATAGAGGAAAAGATGAAATCTTCAGTGAAAACACTGCTGCATTTATTTCCAAATATAGTGTGCAGGGAGGACAAATTTGTTAAACTCAAATGCTCAGAGAACATGATGAGTTCAAGTCAGAGTATGAAAGGTTGTCTGTGTGAATGTCTGATAATGATAACATGTGCATAGTATAGTGAAAAATATTCACTGTTCCAACATTTTATACTTTGAATCAGTAGTTGGTGAGTCACACTAGAGTATGATTTACAAGTTTATTCTCAAACTAACCATTTGATATTGGTGGGGTGGGAGAATTTAAGTTGTCAGATAGCTTGCAAAAATTATTCTTGCTCTTAACTTATAAACGAAAAATAACCCGTTATTTTGAGGTATTATAAAAAACATCTTGGCTCAAAATAAAATCAAATATCCTCCCTGTCCCAGCAAGTAAATAGTCAGTCGTAAATGACTGTGATCTGAACAGTAGACAATGTCACTTGAAGGGACAAGGACATTGTCCTCTTATTTGACACTTCATTGATTGATTCAAAATATGCAACACAAGAAAATGGAAATATTTATTGCATAAATAATAAATCCTCAATGCTTGTGATGATGACACGTATTTTTCAATTTCTTAAATGAACAAGATGGAGGTATTTGCTTTTTCTAACCCAATTTTGTACTCTTTTTAGCATAAACACAGCACCATGACCAACATAAAAATAATTATTCTAGTTTCACCGACTTGTCAAAATTTGTTGATTTGCCATTTTTGTCTTGTAAGCATTTTAGTGGAGTTGTCATATCCCTGGCTTTTTAACCACTCATTGTCCACAATATCAGTGTTGGCCTGCCTGTGTTTAAGCAAAGTGGAGCAATGTTATATCCCAGGCAGCTTAGCTTTGGTGTGCCTGTGTTTAAGTGCAGTGGAGCTGTTGTATCCCATTTAACTTAGCCAGTCTTTGGTATGCTTGTGTTTAAGTGTAGTGGAGCTGTATTCTATTCCAGGTAGCTTAGCCAGTCTTTATTCACATTGTCATTCTGGGTTTGCCTGTATTTAAGCGCAGTGAAACTGTCATATCCCTTGCAGCTTAGCCAGTCTTTGGTGTGCCTGTGTTTAATTAAAGTGAAGCTGTGTCGTATCCCTTGCAGCATTAACCACTCAACATCCACTTTGTCATTGTGGGTGCACCTGTGTTCGAGTGAATTGGAGCTGTCATATCCCAAGAGCTTAACCAGTATTCACTTGTTTGTATGCATGTGTTTAAGTGAAGTGGAGCTGTGTCAAGTACCTGGTAGTTTAACCAGTCAACATCGTCAAAATTGTCATCGTTTTCTCGACTATATTTAAGTGAAGTGGATCTTTTTGTTATATACATGGCTGCTTAATCAGTCCTGATTGACAATATCTTTGTTGTTAGCATTACAAAAGCTTATATTTAAGTCCATATTTATCACAATATTGACTGTGATGCCCAGAAACTTTGTAAAGTCCTTGGTAAATAATAGCTATATTACCAAAACTGGGTTACAGTAATCTACTTTTCAATAAAGTAGTCATGCTTTGCTCGTTGGTGCAAACTTTTCAGTTCTCCGGCAGCTTAATTCTTGTTGAAACATACCACTGCTGTATAAACTGATAAAAAGAGAAACGAGTACAGCATGGCATCTTGACATTTACTGGATTTGTGAGGCAGCTGAGAAACTTAGTATAGTATACAAGCATTGCACTCAAAATCTGAAGTAGTAAAAAAAAAAATAATCTTGAAGAACTTGGGGTACGTATGCAAGAAATAAATACTTAGTTCTAAAAAAATTGTCAGTACAAGTTCCAAATGTCAATCACCAATTTATAACTTTAAGAAAAAAGTGGCTAACGTACATACACACTTACAAGTTGATGTTGAATCAGGTAGAGTGGAGGTTGGTTAACAAGATTGACATTCTTAAACATTGGATAAAATGTATGGGTAATAGTGGTAAATCAAGATGTTTGCAGGTCACACACAAAAAAATATGTATTATCGAAGTGTTTCTTACAGAGACCAATCTCAATTTCTACATAAACACCCACATATAACAGTGACACCTCAATTTCTACATAAACACCCACATATAACAGTGACACCTTGGAAAATAGAGTTGGATGATTTGAAATGACTAGATGATGATGGAACATTTCATTACTTTGACAATGAGAATGAATTCTTGGACTTTGTACCAGGTGACATTTATGGAATAAATATTAAAAAATGTGGACTTAATTTTCAGTTTTTTTTGTTGGTAAGTTGCAATGAATTAACATTGTACAGGATATTGTGAATCAGATCATTATGAACTATTTTTATAGCTGCCCTGAGTAGTTTAAAGAACTCTCCATTACAAAGCACTGCCATCTCACCTCTCTCTGGGTGGGTTTGAGTCTTGGATTCAGCCAATGTGGGATGTGAGAAAGCTTGCCAGTAGCTTCTCGTGGGTCGATGGTTCTTTTAGGGTTTTTCTTGGATTTTTTTTTTTTTTTTTTCCCACCATTAATACTGGACGCCATGTATAGCCTATCTTGTGCTGACAAATGGCGTTAAACCCTGCTACAACAACAACTATTTTTATACTGCTATGTGACCTGTAATGGAATGGATGTAGCATGTCAAGCAATATGGATTTTAATGGATTTATCATAGAAATAGATGTAACATGTCATGCATTATGGAGTTATCATATAAATTGATGTAACATGTCATGCATTATGGAGTTATCATATAAATTGATGTAACATGTCAAGCATTATGGATTTTAACAGATTAATCATATAAATAGATGTAACATGTCAAATACTATGGATTTTAATGGATTTATCATATAAATTGATGCGAGTTGTCAAGCAGTGTGAATTTATCACATAAATTGATGTAGCATATCAACCATTATGGATTTTAATGGATTAAATTATGAGAAATTTGTGAATTTATTTGTGACTTGTTCCACTCACAGTAGTAATTGTATTTTATTGTGGATCTCTCTCTCTCTCTCTCTTTCTCTCTCTCTCTCTCTCTATTTTTACAAACTGCAACTTTTAACTCGCTGACAATCCACCCTTTAAGTCAGATCTTAAGAAGGTGCAGATCTGACTTGGAAAATACTCTGACTTACCCTTGGGTCAGAGAAAACATGGAATTATGTAGTTCAAAGGGGGTAGGGGTGGACTTATAAGTAATTATATATGGTAATCATTTAAAAGACATGCAGACTCTTAACATTTTTAACATAGCATTAATCAGGTATATATGCAGTGATGACCTCATTTTCTATATTTTGTTCTTCAAATTGTGTTCATCTACTGTGTTGGTCACAAACTCTTTTGACTCTTTATGTCTTCATGTACTTGCATGTGATTTAATAATACTAATAATAACGAGGACTTTGCATTGCACCTAATCTTTTGAAGCTCTAAGCGCTTTACAACATTTAAGATGACTACCAAAAATATAAAACAAACGCAATGAAATTAGAAAACAAAAACATTCTGAAAATATTTAAGGTAGGATACATTATTAGGTCTTGAAGTTTGTTTTTGCAGTTAAAATAAGACTGAATTTTAAGAGCACTCTTGAAAGGGATCACAGTATCCTTGTGTCTAATTTCAATGGGCAATTTGTTCCATGCTGCTGGGCCCTGGTATGCAAAAGAATGTTGTCCATATGACTTCATTATCATAAAGGGAATAATGAGAATATGATTGTCAGAAGAGGAGAATAAGTATCTTGCTGGTGTGTACACATGGGTGAGGCCAGATTGGTATGTTGGACTGGAGTCCATTAGTGAAATGTAGCACAGAGAAGAAATTTTGTATTTGATTCTCGATCAAATAAATAGCCAGTGTAGGGTTCAGAGCAGCAGAAAGGTGTGCTCTGATCGTGGCACTCTAAGGTTGATCCAAGTATCTGTGTTTCGAAGTTTCTGGAGTAGATATTGAGATGAACCAGACAGATTTGAGTTACAGTAGTCCAGTCTTTAAAGAACTAATGAAAACAAGCATTTTAGTGGCATCAACTGAAAGATATTTGCAAAATGGAGATGATGCTTCTCAGCTCAAGATATGCAGCCTTGCATATGTTCATGACATGTTGGTGGAATGTGAGAGTACTGTTTAGAGTAACATCTAGGTTTTGTACTGACTGTGAGAAGTTAATGTTGGTGTTGCTGATATCTGTTGTTTGAGGTAAAGGATATGAATGAAGAAGTCTTTGTGTTTTGATCAGAATGGCCTCATTTTTATTATCATTCATCTGCAGCTTGTTACATGTCATCCATGTTTTCACATCAGAAATGCACATCTCTACTCCTTGGATTGTATCATCAACTTCAGTTGGGTGGCTAGATTTGTATATTTGGGTGTCATCAGCATACAATTGGTGAGACACTGGATGATGATCTATGTCAGTTGAGAGTGGCTGAGTGTACAGACTGAAGAGAACATGTCCAAGAACAGACCCCTGTGGAACACCAAAACATAGATCAACTGGGCTTTAGTGTATTCCATTTTTTTGCAGATACAATTTGTGTCCTGTTGACTAAGTAGGAGTTGAACCACAATAATACTATTGTGATTGCCAAATACATGCTGGAGATGGTAAGGTAATATATCATGGTCTATTGTGTCAAATGCTGCAGACATATCAAGGAGGGTGAGGACTGTAATCGTTCCACTATTCAAAGGCAGAGAGATTGTCATTAACTACTTTCAGAAGAATAGTTGCAGTACTGTGGCTTTAGCGACATGCAGACTCTACATTGCAAAAAAGACTTTGAATTCAAATGAGATACAAGTTGGGTTAGAACAACTTTTTCTAAGATTTTGTATATGAACGGGAGATTAGAAACTGGGGGTAGTTCTTTCAGTCGTTATGGTTGAGTGTTGGTTTCTTCCGCAGAGGCTTTACAATGGCAGTTTTTAAAAATGATTGGAATTGGATGAGAGTGAGATATTAATAACATCAGTTAGTGAAGGCAATATTGTATCTAAGCACTCAAGCAGCAGTGATGCTGGAATCAAGTTCACATGACTTTGGTGCACTCTTCATCACAATTGTACATACTAAATCCATGGAGACGAGTTCAAATGCTACCAACGGTTGTCGCTGAAAATCTATATCACAACTGTATGGTGACTATGAGTCGGTTGAAGTTGGGTTGTCAAGTGTATCTCTAATGTTTTGTACCTTGTCACGGAAGAAATTAGCAAACGGGTCCAGAAGGTCTACTGGAGAGAAGGTAGTTGAAAGTGGTATACATTTGATCCTTGACATTAGTTAGTTAGTAATCTCGATGAGCTCTTAGCAGCTGGAACTTGTGATATTAGTAATGTAGTGGGATAATTTGGCTGCATGAACTATGTTTGTAATTTAATCTGTCATTATACAATTTACTGATGAAAAAATAGTAATAATAATACTTCGAGCCAATTATGCACCATTGTCCCATAAGGCTTCATGATTAATAAATGTACAAGGTGTAGTAATTAAATGTTTATGAAAAGAACTAAAAACAGTTGAGGGTGCATTGTCTGGCACAAGACATGAGACACATAACTACAAAAAAAAAAAGTAGAATCTAAAGTGAACATTTTGTTAGAAAGGTAAAATTAGCTGTGTGATCCTGCTTTAAGTATAGAAAAATGTTCACAGCATTTTACTTCAGTTTGTGGAAGCCCCAGGTAGCCATGTGGTTGAAAGCGCTCACCTTTACTGATTAATTAGCTTCCTTTTAGGTTGGCAGCTCTTGATAATGATGATGCTTTGCCCGGTCCCACCATTTTTAGCTGGTAATGCACTGAGAAATTGTTTTAAACTTAAAAAAATCAACAATTTCAAGTGGTACTTGATTCCATTTGGTAGATCCAGTAAAAGTAATGGATGATACTAGTGCATTAGTTTTTGGCTTAGGAAGTTTCTAACCTAGATTTGGCATTAATTAACTATTTATTTATATTATTGCCAACTGAAATAAGCATACTGCTCCAGTAAGGTCTTACGGTAATTATGAACAGCTTTATAAACCTTGGATCAGCTGTGTTTTTCAAAGTTTTTTTTATTCGGTAATAACAAGATTGCATTAACCCCATACAGTGTAGATTATATGATTATTATAAGTCAGTTTAATATTACTGGGGTAGTTGATATTTCTAGTTGCCCAGTAACTTACTGCAGTTGACCCCCAACAATTGACATCATCACAAGATCTAATAACTTAGATCAACACCATACTCGTATATTCTTTATATCAAAACTCATTTACTTAGCGGGACTAACTTTCCGACTTTATCAGCTCAAGTTTAACTCTCAGATCATGTAAAACATTAGATCTGCACCTATCTCTCATGTGGCAGTAGAAAAGATTGTTTGCACTCTTAAGCGTAATTTCAGTACTTTTAAATATGGACTGACATATGACTTGTTCAGACATAGATATGACAGATAAAATCAGTGACCTTTAAAAGCTGATTTGAGCAGTTCCTATGGAAACACTTGCTGTAGGCAGTGACCAACGATCATGGTTGCAGTGTTGCTGTTAGTTATCAAAGACTGCTTGCTGACATGTAGATACAAACTGACCATACCATATATTGAGCAATGTAATAGGGATCTTCTTATCTGTCTGCTGCATAACGACTTTGCTCACATTTTTTACCCTTTTCTTTACCGATGTAGCATCTCATCTTCTTTATGAAGGCTAACTGGTCAAACAGCCTACCCAAGATATGAGCATCTTTTTCATACATACCTCATGTTTGTGTTACTGGTGGGGGGAGAGACAGGATTTATTAAGAATGGGAGGTTGGGTGTTTGTTGGTCATTTTTGGCAGGTTGCAATATGCTGAGATGCAGTGAAGAGTAGTAGATGCCCAAACAACATCACCGAACTACTCTTCCTGCCCTCTCTGCTGCTGATGCTATTTTGTATTCTCTATATTTGGTATGCTGATACAGTGGAAAACTGCACTTCCAACTGCATGGTAGTTTTCAGATCATCTGCCTCAGTCAATCTTTGATAATGGGATTCATAAAAAATCATGTAGCTAAATCAGGAATGTGGCAGGTTGTAGGATGTGCTTCGTAAGGAAGTTTTTGACAATGACAAACTTTTGTAATGGTGCTTTCTCATGGAGTAAATTGATGTCAGACAATAAAGCATGAATGAATGGTTCTTTCTATCTCAGTGTTCCACAACAATGGGCAATATGGTGTGCAAGAATACCAAGATTCATCCCTTAATCTGAAATGGCTTTAAAGTTATAGAGTGGAAGGTGTGACAAATGAACAGCTGAAGACTTTTCACTCTAAGTATCCCAATATTTTCCTTAAAGGTTGGAAGCATTGAACAACAATGACACTGACCTGCCAGAACATTATATAATGATAGATCACAATCTACACTGACTGAAAAATCTGCTAGGACATTATGTGATGACAGATCAATCTACAATGACTGAAATAGATATAAAAATGAATAGTGTAGACTTAAATCTGCTAGAACATTATATGACAGATCAGTCTACACTGACTGAAAAATTGGCTGGGACATAATGTGATGACAGATCACAGTCTACACTGACTGAAATAAATATCAAAATGAATAGTGTAGACTTAAATCTGCTGGGACATTACATGATGACAGATCACAGTCTACACTGACTGAAATAGATATCAAAATGAATAGTGTCGACTTATATCTGCTAGAACATTATTTGGGGACAAATCTATCAACACTGTTACTTGAAATTAGTAGAATGAAAAGTGTAAGACACTGATCTACCAGAACACTGTTTACTTGAAATCATGAGAAATGAGCAGTGTTTACCAAAATCTAATAAAATGGTGGAATAAACAGTAATCTACCAGGACAATGTAATAAACAGATCACAATCTATATTGTTTACTTCAAAAATTAGAATCAACAATATGGACCCAGATATGTCAGTACACTATGTGATCACTTATCATTCTACACTCTTTCCTTGAAAAGGATAGACCCAGATATGATATATCAGGGCATTATTTTTTATAGATAGCAGTCTATACAGTTCACTTAAAATCATTAGCAGGATGAAGAGATATTAATCTTCCAGGACAATGTCATGACAGTTCAGTCTACACTGTTATTAAATAAGCTCTGGCCCAAATCTGCCAGGACAATATGACATGACAGTTCAGTCTACACTGTTATTAAATAAGCTCTGGCCCAAATCTGCCAGGACAATATGACATGACAGTTCAGTCTACACTTAGTAGATAAGCACTGGCCCAAATCTGCCAGGACAATATGACATGACAGTTCAGTCTACACTGTTATTAAATAAGCTCTGGCCCAAATCTGCCAGGACAATATGACATGACAGTTCAGTCTACACTTAGTAGATAAGCACTGGCCCAAATCTGCCAGGACAATATGACATGATAGTTCAGTCTACACTGTTATTAGATAAGTACTGGCCCAAATCTGCCAGGACAATATGACATGACAATTCAGTCTACACTGTTATTAGATAAGTACTGGCCCAAATCTGCCAGGACAGTATGACATGACAGTTCAGTCTACACTGTTATTAGATAAGTACTGGCCCAAATCTGCCAGGACAATATGACATGACAGTTCAGTCTACACTGTTATTAGATAAGCACTGGCCCAAATCTGCCAGGACAATATGTCATGACAGTTACACCAATAATAGATAAGCACTGGCCCAAATCTGCCAAAACACTACAACTACAGATCATTCAACACTCTTAATTTGAAAACCACAGACCCAAATATGTCCTGACATAGTAGACGGTCTGTATGGTTTACCGGAAATCACTAGTAGAATGTACAACATATACACAGATCTACCAGGTCATTGTTTTCACAGGTCTGGGTCTATGCTTTCTACCATTCTGCAAGAGATAACAAGCATGTTTACAAAACTGCATATGTGGTTTGTTCGGATCAGCAGAAACAAGTTTTAAATTGTGTACCGAGTTGGGGGTGATAGGCCAAGACATATTCATACACAATATAAAACAAATTCTTTAACCCATCACAGAAAAATATCATGAATGCAGCTCTATTTATTACACAAGCCCTCAATAATGCATTGCCAGCTTTGTCTTTAGAATATACTGCGATAATGGAATTCAAAACCATCTAAAATTTATACAGTTGTGAATGGAATTGAAAACCGGGTGAAAACATAACATCATACATGTGAATGGAGTTCAAGACCAGCTGAGATTTATGGAAGTTCCTTTCAGTGCATCTAATACAGATGGAAGGAAGTCCGTTCAAACACTTAAATATTCCATGCTGAGTGTTTGATATAAAAATATGGATTGAATAGCTGTATTAAATGCCAGATCAATCATGAAAGATATAACGGGTATGTTATAAAGTATTGTAATGTTATCATGAAAGATATAACAGGTATGTTATAAAGTATTGTAATGTTATCATGAAAGATATAACGGGTGTGTTATAAAGTATTGTAATGTTATCATGAAAGATATAACGGGTATGTTATAAAGTATTGTAATATTATCAATCATGAAAGATATAACAGGTATGTTATAAAGTATTGTAATGTTATCAATCATGAAAGATATAACGAGTATGTTATAAAGTATTGTAATATTATCAATCATGAAAGATATAACGGGTATGTTATAAGGTACTGGCATTACCAGTGTAATGTTATAAATCATGAAAGATATAACGGGTATGTTATAAAGTATTGTAATGTTATCATGAAAGATATAACGGGTATGTTATAAAGTATTGTAATGTTATCATGAAAGATATAACGGGTATGTTATAAAGTACTGGCATTACCAGTGTAATCTTATCAATCATGAAAGATATAACAAGTATGTTATAAAGTATTGTAATGTTATCAATCATGAAAGATATAACGGGTATGTTATAAAGTACTGACATTACCAGTGTAATGTTATCAATCATGAAAGATATAACAAGTATGTTATAAAGTATTGTAATGTTATCAATCATGAAAGATATAACGGGTATGTTATAAAGTACTGGCATTACCAGTAAAATGTTATAAATCATGAAAGATATAACAAGTATGTTATAAAGTATTGTAATGTTATTAATCATGAAAGATATAATGGGTATGTTATAAAGTACTGGCATTACCAGTATAATGTTATAAATCATGAAAGATATAACGAGTATGTTATAAAGTATTGTAATGTTATCAATCATGAAAGATATAATGAGTATGTTATAAAGTATTGTAATGTTATCAATCATGAAAGATATAACAAGTATGTTATAAAGTATTGTAATGTTATCATTCATGAAAGATATAACGGGTATGTTATAAAGTACTGGCATTACCAGAGTAATGTTATCAATCATGAAAGATATAATGGGTATGTTATAAAGTATTGTAATGTTATAAATCATGAAAGATATCATGGGTATGTTATAAAGTATTGTAATGTTATAAATCATGAAAGATATAACGGGTATGTTATAAAGTATTGTAATGTTATCAATCATGAAAGATATAATGGGTATGCTATAAAGTACTGGCATTACCAGTATAATGTTTGGTATTTAATACAGTAATTCTACAGGCAGGGATAAAAAGACATTTCAAGATATATAAATGGATGGATGGAAAATAAAATTACACATCTGACAAAGAATTTAGCAAATACATTTATTTCTTATTTACAAATATTTCTTGCATGCTTTTAATTAATTCTGAATGAAAATAATTTTTTAAAATTAATTTTTAGGTGTGAATAAAGGGAAACATTTCACTCATGAGCTGAGATGAATGTTAACAGTAAAATTTTAAAGTCCTTCATAAAATTTTACTTGAACTATCCAGAAAGCTTAAACTATTTTATTTTTTTTTTTCAGAATAGTTTTAGGATTCATTTGATAAATTTGTTAAGGTCTAGTGACTGTCAAACAAAGAAATGTTAAGAATATTTTGGACACAGGCACAGTTGAGGTCAGAAATGAGTCAACTATATACGAGTTTACACTGTCCTCCAATGGAAATGCATCAATCCACTCTCTCCATGACTGAAATGAGAAGACAAAAATATGTTAAAGTTACTTTTTAAAAAAAACTATAAAGACAGAACTAAAAACAGTATTTTAATGGAAATGTAACAATGACTTGATCCAATACTCACTATAAACTAGAATTGTGAAAATGAACAAGGGCAATTATTATATGTATTTGATGGAGTTCCAAGATAATTTGTAAACTTAAAAAAAATGACCTACATGAAACAATTTAAGTCATGATGGAAAAGCAGTTGAAAAATATGTATGTCTGATCCAGTTATGTTTCTGACAGGATGTTTAGACAAAGAAATTGGCTTTTGCTATTATTAATCACATGTATAAACCATTTTTAAATCTATCCTTGCAAAATTAAAATTATAATTCATTATCCATGGTATATTTATTGAAAAACTTGGGTGAATCTTATAACAAAGGATATGCTCTGTTCATTTCTTGTGTTTAACCCGATCATAAAAATGAGATAAAATAATTTATAAAAAGACAATAATTATAATGACGTGTGCATAAATGCTTAATAAACTTAGTTGTATAGATTGTGAAGAAACAAAAATACTGTATTTAAACAGAACCTGTCCAGATCTATGTCACTGCATAATATGCTGGCAGATTTTCAAAGGTCTATACTCTTTGTTTACATGACTTTAAGTAAATCTTGTAAACTAATCTGCCCTCACATTATGGGATCGCAGACAGGAGTCTATGCTGTTCACAGGTTTGCAATGTACGCAAATACATTAAGTTAAATTTGTCAAAACATAATGGCTGTGGTACACATTTTGAAATAGACCACATGAGGCAGGGAATAATAATGCACCAACTATAGCTGTTATTAGAAGTTTAATGATGAAAAATATAACTATTCATGAAACAATTACTGTCAGATCACCAGTTTCCCATTTCCATGTTAATTTAAAGAAAACACATACTGTTAAAATGTGTGAAATATGAAGCAAATTAAAGCAAAGTGATGATCAAATGAACAAATTTTTTAGATATAAGCCTGTCATAACAAGAGATATTTTGTTTTCTAACTTTGATCAGAACAACAAGATTGCATGTATAAAATTATAGACTTAAAATAGAAATTGTGACTATCTGATGACAGATACAAGTAAATATTATGGAAGTAAGAAAGTATATTTTAACAAAATGACATTGAATAAACTGATGAAAATGATTCTTTCCTGTAATAAATATTTAAAACAAAATGTGAACTTTTATCCATTTTGCATAATACAGTGAAACCTGTGTTGAAAGACCACTGTTATGTGAGACCACAATGCACAAATTTAATGATTATATAGCATTGTGACCTGTTATGAGAGACTACCTGTCTTGAGAGACCATAATTTTATGGCAGAAAGGGTGGTCTTTCACGACAGGTTCTACTGTTCATAATTATCTTTGAAATAAAAATGTATGTAAACACTTGGCTCATAAATTCAAAATTATCATGTAAGTACAAAATGTAAGAACTAGTCATCTACTGAAATTCAAATTCCTTGTCCCAAGTTACAAACTATAAAGTTCTTGACATATCAGATTTTGTCTACAATAAGGCGATGGCAATTAAAATAAATAAAACATACTAGATTCCAAATTTAATAAAAATACATGTACATATTTTATACCAAAATGATTATTGAAGAATGACTATGAGATGGATGAATTTTTTTTTAAAACCAAGCTTGGAGATCATCCAAAACTTTAACTTGAGTCTGAGAGATTTGTAATCAACCAATCACAAAAGACTTAACTTTTGTAAAATCGTTCTTGATTGGCCTTTTTAAAACTCAAGCTCAAGTGTTCAGGCCTGCAGGAAAGGTACTAGGTTTCTCATTTGTGTTATTTTCAATTATGCATGTATCATTCACAAACAAATATGGCAAAACAACTGTATGCTGTTCTATAAGTTTTAAAGTTAGGAACAAGTTTTTGGAGGAATACAAATGGGGGGGGGCAGAGGGAGCCAGTTTTGGAAGGTTTCACTGTGTTTGCTGCAGGGTAACAATTTTGGTGGATTTTGTTGTTGCAACAATCCATGGATACAATGTGACCCATTCTGTGTAAATAAATATACCCCTTCATCAATTAAAGCATATAAATATCAGTGAAAATGTACCTTTTTTTTTTTTTTACAAAACCATGAAAATTACATCTATCAAAATAAATGAATTTAGAGTATTTTTACTTTTTTTTTAAATTGTGGACAGCTCAGGATTTTATACTTTTTGTAGACCATCTTATATGTCAAGTGTTCTGTAACCATAACTACGGCAATAACACGTTTAAATTGTGCCTGGCTGTAGCCAGTCGTAAATTCACCTTGTCTTGCCTTACTCGTCTCCTGTTCAGACTGAAGAATATGATTAATGAATAGGATATCAACACTGTTAATATAATTAGTATTGTGACAATGTATAATAAATTAGAATCTCTATACAGTTCTACCTCATAATAACAAAATATTTGGTCCATAACTGCCCAATGTTGTGTACCAAAATTGAGAATGGGGTAAATAACAAAAAACATTTAAACATGCAGCTTAGTTTATGGAAATTAAATAAATATTTTCACTTTATGGTATTTGTGCATTTAAAAGTTGTCAGATTAGGAATTTAATGATACATACTAAGCACAAAATGTTTTATTTTAATCCATATTGTCATATATATGACAAACCAATGCAAGTATAATTTTGTTTACATGGATCTATACTTCATTATAATGAGGCAAAACTATACCAAGGAATCATAATGAACCTTTATTTCTACACACATTGATTTTATATCACAATGAAATATATTCATGTACACTGTGTTTATTATAATCTACATTAATACTGATATTTAAAAAGCATTGAAAATAGCTATGAAGGTCATAGCTATTTACGCTATAACATAAATGTAAAAATGTAATGTACGTCACACAAAGATTAAACAGTTTTTTTTGTATAAAAAAATACATGGTTTAGTAGTTTTCATGCTTGTATCTAGGTCAGTGAAATACCTAAAAATTCATACTTATATCTAGGTCAGTGAAATACCTAAAAATTCATACTTATATCTAGGTCAGTGAAATACCTAAAAATTCATACTTATATCTAGGTCAGTGAAATCTCTAAAAATTCAGACTTATATCTAGGTCAGTGAAATACCTAAAAATTCATACTTATTTCTAGGTCAGTGAAAAACCTAAAAATTCCAACATATATCTAGGTCAGTGAAAATCCAAGATATTATGGGATGGCTGATTAGAGTTTTTATTGTTGGCAGTTGGATTATATATTCTAATTTTAGTATAAGCTAGAAGATTTGCAGTGTCAAGAAGGATGTGATATATCAATTTGTCTCATGTGACATCATATAGATATGGTCTTCAAATTGTAAGGATTAAAATTAATCTGAGTTTGTTGTAATATTTCCCACCCCATGTTAAATTATATCATTTAAGGAAAGATATTTAACAATTGGTGGAAAAGGTAAAAGGAAACTTAGACTTAAACATTCAAATCTTCCATCATACAACAAGTCTGCAGAAAAGAGGTGATGCAATTTATTCTTGTAACGATTCAAGTAAAGGATGTAGACCTTGATCTGCAAGCCCATCATCCAATGGCAGATTTAGGTTTACTCTCTGTGAAGTTGGATACATACAATATATGCAAGTAAACTGTACTAATCTATCATGCCGATTCAAGCAAAAGAGAATGGTGATGTCAATTGCCTTTAACTGCAATAATAATGTCACTAATGTAAACATATGAGGGTAGGGCAATGACCATTCACAACAGTGGCGGAACTGAATAGATGTATATAAATAAGACTTATATTCAGTTTAATGCCAATGACTATCTTGATTTTGGTTTGCGATGCCATAAATTAAATATTCTTATCAAAATGGGCCCTTGTAGTTTATTAAAAACTGAGTGTACATTGTACCTGTACCAGATTGGACTTTCAGAAGTATTATTTTAGTTTTTCCCTCTTTGAAAGTTGTGCTACCATTATAGGATAACTTTTTCATATTTCCAATGGCAGTGCTTTTAAGCAGGGAAAATTATGCAGAGAGTTTCAAATAAAAGACTGAATTTACTTGCCATTAACATTATTATCTTTTGTGCTGCACTTTTTATTTGTTTAATAGCATTGAAATTCTGTCAGATACATCTGACACTTTATTTAATATATTATTGCTAAGTGATGTTACTAATGATACCTGGAGTGGGACATTTTATTTTACCACCCAACTCCATTCAACTCGATCATGCAGTGTGCCTACAGGGTTTGTTTACATATGTGACATCATATAGATATGGTCTTTAAACTCTTTAGGAAGGAAATAGCAACAAGCTGTCCAGGACTTTCCCATATGTATTACATACTGACAAATAAAGTCTTGAAACATATTGCTACCTGAATCCGAGTTTGTCTCACCCTAAAACAGCTACTGTAATGTGACTTCATGCATAAAGAATAATAGAAAAGGGTGATATATTCAATCACTGTCTGGAAAGCCTTAATTAAAGTGACTAATTGATTTTAAACTAGATTCATTTATCAATACCATTAATTTATTTTAACATACTGACAATTTTTCACTTAGTTCAATAGCGAAAAAAGTTAGTTTTGTTAAATGAGATATGAATAGAATCTGTGTTCTAAATATGTGAAGAAAGAAATTTCAGTTTAGATGTTTAGGCATCTATTGAAATTGCATCATACAATATCTGCCATATATATTCCTATAGAAATCAGATCCAAATTTGAACACCACAGATTTGCCATGATTTAATGTGTTAGCATACCAGGGTCTATGTTGTTTGTGGTACCAATAATTCATAACAACTGCATGGATCTAGGTCTGTCAGTGTATTATGCAATAACAAATCTGGGTCTATGCAGTTTGTATCCGACTTATAGGTGATATACTCAAATAACTATTTATATGAAGATGGTAAATTTGTTATGAAGATGAAAAAACTTTCCCTCATACAGTACAACTAAAGTATCATAAATATAGTTGAAAACCTATATATGTACAGCATTTATTTTATCAGGTGGTATAAATAGATTTGTATAATAAAGGTTTGTGTATTTGCAAAGAAACAAAAATACGATAGTTATACATGAGATGGTGAGGACTGGTGAAATTTCCTCTGCAGTAAGCTAGAAACAAGCTCAAAGATTAGCTTGGTAAAGAAGTTTTTTTGCAGTAGCTGTGGGTAAACATATTCATGTATTTTTGTTTTGATTTTTTCATTAATGTGATATGATAATGGTATGAAAGCAGCATGGAGTCATTCTGGGAGTGGGAAAACTATTAGCTCTTGCAAATTCTGCAAACTGATGTTGCACAGATACATTTAGAAAACAAAATAAATTCATGAAAGTGCTAGTTAATAGATTGATTGGTGTTCAAAGGTAAGGATGATATATATATATATATATATATATATATATATATATAAAGACAGTCAGTTGTAGGGTAATTGGTAGTGGTCTGACAATTGATGACAGGGTAATTGAAAATGGCTATAGAAATCAGTTACTGGGTAATTAACAATGGTTATACAAATCCATTGCTGATTCATTGGCAGTGGTTTTAAGACATGGTTGCAGGATATTTAGCAATGGTTTAATAAAAGCAACTGCAGGGTAATTAGCAATGGTTTGACAGTGGTTGCAGGATAATTGAAGTGGGGTAATTAGCAATGGTTTGACATTGTGGTTGCAGGATAAATAAAGTGGGGTAATTAGCAATGGTTTAACATTGTATTTGCAGGATAATTGAAGTGGTTTAACAAAGTTTTAAAGACTTACTGCATACAACTTTGTATCTTTTGTGTCCTGTTCACTCAAATTTGAGCAATAAGAGACTTCACCAATAAGGACACTGAATCAATTCAGTAAACTTTCTTGTATTGAAATTAATATAAAAAGAAGAAGAGAAATTATTCTCCTTTCTTGCCAAGTTCAAGTTTACAACTGATTCTACCATCACAAGTGCTATAACCCACTTGTACTTTTGATTATAATTTAGATCAGATACCTTGACTACTGAATAAAAACTTACCAGTACTTGCTTACAAGTACAGTCCAAAATCCAAATACAACAAGATTTTCAATATGCTAATATTTGTCAGCCATATTTAATGTCAAATTAGCAACATTTTCAGTCAGAACCAACTAGATATCATAATTAGTCTCTTGGTTTAAATTCTGTCAACACGATTTTCAATTTAGGTGGCAATGACAGTTTTCAAGATGGTTGCCACATCAGAGGAATACATATTTTCTTAGTATACCATCTACAGTAATTGTTGGTCCATTTTTACCTTGTATGCAGTGCCTTGAGTGACCGAGTGGTCTAAAGTGCTCATTGTCATCTCACTGCTGTCTGCATGGGTTCAAGTCTCAGTTCAACCATTGTGGGTATGTGAGAAAGCTTGCCAGTAGCTTCTCTTGGGTTGGTGGTTCTTTCCGAGGTTTTCCTGGGTTCTTCCTCCACCATTTATACTGGCCTCCATGTATAGCCTGTCTTGTGCTGGAAAATAGTGTTAAATCCTACAACAACAACAACAATTACGTTGTATGCTGAGAATTTGATGGCTGAAACATACTCGTTGGAACAAAATCATGCAAATTTTGGTCATATTTATTTTTCAGTGGACACAAATTTTTGACTGGATTTATTTTTACAATATAAATTTTAATTACTAAATTCTTTAAATTTTTCCACTTCTAAAACAATTCACTACACTGTATGTGACATAATTATTTCTGAACCCTTTATCCTGGTAATATTTCATTAAGGTAAGGACCATGAACATACACTACACATTGCAATGAATTTTCCGCTGATAGTATCTAAATTAATTACTGGTATGCTAATTGCAGTAATTAACAATACTTAAAATACTCCCAATAAAATATACAATGTTTTGTTTACTTTCTACAAATTCACCAAATCCTGAAAAATTAACAAAGTCCAAAACATTTAAAAAGTATTGAAAACAACTGCAATAAAATGTGCATAAGATTACATATACCTTAACATCATAAGAGTAATGTATTTTACCCATACAAAGTAGGAGTAACTTGAATTACCTTAATTTACAACTAATTATTTAAAGAGTCAATTAAAAAATGAATAAATATGTTTTGAACTTTGTCAATTTTACATGAAGTTTAAGAACTTTGTCAATTTTACATAAACTTTAAGAAACAAAAGGAAGAATAATTGTGAATTTATTCTGTATTTTTACCAATTTAGAATTAACATCATTTAATTAAGGTGCTACCAGCAGTTCAAGTTCTTTACAATGTACAGATTGTACTGTACTGAGTTAGAGTCATATGTCAAGGATACAAATATAAATTTTTTTGGTAGGTAGGTAGAAAGGTAGATATTGATGGAAGCTAATGAACCATAAGGATTATATTTCCAATGCAGGTACATGTATGTTTATGTATGGCTTGAAATTATTTTTAATTCAGAAGAAAAAAAGTAGAACATATACAATCGCATTGATTATTCAAGCTCTTTGTTCAAGGGTCAACTGTGAAAATAGCAGTGAATGTTACATGTGCAGATCGCAGCTCTGGGGTAATTCAGTGCAATATATTTTAAAAAGTGAGACGTTGTTTACCTTGTTTACTTTTCATACCTAGATGAAAATACATGTGTTGTACAGGATGAATATATATATATATATATAACAGTATACTCATTTTATGGATCTTGTGTTGCTGTTTTTTCACATAGAGTATATGCAAATATGATTTTCTAAGTGGTTTTCTTTTGGCTGAATCTAGTTTAGCAGAGTTGAAAAAGCAAAAGTAAGCAAAATACTGTGAATTCATTTACTTTTGTGGGTATCAATTATTATGGTTTTTCAAAAACTGATATTTTTGTTCTGACAATACATGTACTTCATGGATTGGGAAGGAGGTCTTACTGTTTCTGTGGAAACATAATTATTGTTTTGGTCTTTAAATTTTGTATTTTGTAGGAACCATGAATTTACAAACATTGTTACTTCAAAAGTACAGAATTCACAGTAAAAAAAATCTTCATTAATTTTAATATGGTATCCAGATGGGTGTCTGTGTGTGTGTGTGTGGCAATTTATAGCACCTCAGCACAAAGTGGCTATATGTTGGTAACTAAAGGTAATAATTCAAAAATTTCGAAATAGAATAAAGAAAAATGTAGCAAGGTAAACCCTCCAGAATGAATGTAACATTAACATGTTACAAATATACAATGCAACATATGAAAGTGGGCATTACTGAAAAAAAAAATCATTAGAAATAACTGCAAGAAATATAAACATTAAATTCATGATGAAAATGTTTACCAATATTCAGGTCAATCCAGCAAAATTGAATATATTCGCACTGCAGCACACAAAAGAGTTTTCAATAACAAAATATATTTTTAAGTCAAGAAAGGCACAACAATGGAGAAAAAACCTCCCAATCATTGTATTGCAACAAGTAAATAATATGTAAATTTGTAGGTCATGATTTAAAATACAAACCCATCAAAAGATGTGAAAGGAATTGTCAATATAAGATATATCTTGACCAATTTTAGACATTCCTATTTACAGATTAAACTTGACCGATTTTAGTCATTCTTTGGACAATCAGACATATCTTGACCAGTTTTTAATATTATTATTACTGTAAAATTCCATAAGAAATGACTAAAATAATTAGATTAATTAGATCCAGCTTTAATGAGACATTATTCAAAATAGCTTCAAAGTAATCAACACTTTTTAATTATCTTCTAAAGAAAATTGCAAACAAATTCATGCATAAATGGTTAATAAATTTTATTTTACCTCTAGTTGCTATGGAAACTTATTCTTTCTAACTCAAACAGCAAATGACTTCATACTGTTAAGTTACATTATAAATTACAGTTCAAAGTTTTAACCTATCTGGTATACATATACATGTATCTGTGAACGAGTCAAAGATGCTTCTGAAAATCCATATCCATACTTGCATGGCAGTTATCAGGACAAATTAACTAAAACCAATATTTATTTATTTTTGGGTGAGAATTTTAATATATAATAATTCTGATATTTTCCATGAAGTTCCAAATGCAAAGGGAAATAACTATAAGGAATACATACGTTTAGGTATGTTGACTTTGTTGGAAACCAGTATGTCTGCTTGTACATGATTCATGTTCATGTACAGTGTCTCTGGATTGCTCTGAAATAACACCATAAAGACAGGATGATTTTTCTGCAAAATGTGATGTGGCCATTTCATTAGATAATTTGTCACAAAAGCACTTTTTTAATAGATTTCTCAGGAATGCCAGGCAAAATGCTCTTGTCTTGTGAGACCATGTAAATACATATATGTCAATGCACCTACCTGGAGACTGTTTATGTATCTTAAAATTGTAGGAATATTATAATGAGCTTTAAGTTCCTCCAACCCATCTGTTTATTTGTGCAATAATTCTTTATAGAAATTTAATGACACCAGGAGTAAGCTCAAACACAGAACTAAGTGGTGTACAAAGTTCATTGTTTATAAAAAAAAAATTAAAAAAAAAGTCCCTCAAAATAGCTTATATGTCAAAATATTGAATTTTGATGTACATGTAATATTATATAATAATTAATAATACCATTTAAATAGTGCTACAATAATTATTAGCAATTAAGATGACAAAATGTTTTAAATGGTGGCACACTATAATAAAATACTAAACCAGTATGCATGTCAAAATGTTTCAACAGTGATGGAGTATTATGTAAAGTTTCATGGACAGTTAAAATGGTTCTGACGTTCAACTTTGGAAACGACAATGCCACAGCGGTTGAAATTGAAAAATTATTGGTTGCTGTGTTTGGCAGTGTTTTTATGTTCTGGTATGTTAAACGAGTTTTGTGTAATACATTTGAAATTGGGAAAAATTGGGCATATTTGTAAATTGTTTCCATAACAATGTCAATTTGTAAATCAAACATTCTCTTATAGTAAAGGCAAAGAAACTAGTTTTTGGTATGTGTAGTAAGTTTCATAACCATAGTGTGTTTGAGTTGATAATAAAATTTAAAAAAAAAATAATAATAAAAATGAGGACTTTGCATAGTGCCTAATCTTGAGAAGCTCTAAGCGTTTTACAAAATCTATAATGATATGACTATATATAAAAAAAACACCATGAAATTAGAAAACATAAGAAATGCTGAAAATATTTAAGGTAGGAAACATCATTAGGTCTTTAAGTTTGTTCTTACAGTCAAATAAGGTGAGTTTTAAGAGCACTCTTGAAAGGGATCAGTCTTTGTGTCTAATTTCAATCGGCAATTCATTCCACATTGCTGGGCCCTGGTATGCAAAAGAAAACATCCATGTGACTTTGTTTTCATAGTGGAAATAATGAGTATATGATTGTCAGAAGAGGAGCATAAGTATCTTGCTGGTGTGTACACATGGGTGAGGCCCAATAGGTATGTTGGACTAGAGTCCATCAGTTAAATGTATCACAGATAACAAATTTTGTGTTTGATTTTGGATCAAATTGATAGTCAGTGTAAGGTACAGAACAGGGGGAAGGTACTCTAATGATGATCCTAATAGCTGTGTTTTGAACTTTTTGAAATTTCTGGAGTAGATATTAAGATGAACCAGAGAGAATTGAGTTAGATTAATCCAGTCTTGAAGGTACTAATGAACACAAATATTTTAGTGGCATCAGCTGAAAGATATTTGAGAATGGAGCTGATGCGTCTCAGCTCAAGATATGCAGTCATGCATATGTTCATGACATGTTGGTGCAGTGTGAGAATACTGTCCAGAGTAACACCTAGATATCGTACTGACTGCATGAATTTAATGTTGTTGTTGCTGATATTTATTGTTTGAGGTAAAGGATGTGAATGAGAAAGTCTTTGTGTTGTGATCAGAATGGCCTCAGTTTTATCATCATTCTGGAACATTCTGTTACATTTTGGAAATAAAAATGTAAAGGGAAATAGGAGCCCATATTTATATTCCCACCAACTACTGGGAGTGGAACAATTATTGAGTCTTCTATGGCTTTAAGTGTACTGAAAGAGTAGGTTCATTTAGTTGTTTTTGTTGTTTTAGGGTTTAACACCATTTTTCAGCACACAATAGGCTATACATGGCAGCCAGTATTAATGTTGGAGGAAGAACACAGGAAAACCCACGGAAAGAACCACCGACCCATGAGAAGCTACTGGCAAGCTTTCTCACATAACTACATTAGCTGAATCTTAGACTCGAATCCATGCAGACAGAGGTGAGACGGCAGTGATCCGTAACAGAAAGCACTTTAGACCACTCAGCCACTGGTTTTAAATCCATGTGGCATTGCTGTGGCTCCTATCACTAAGGTACTTGGCCATGGCTATCCCAGCTGACCAAGATATCTGTGGGTTAATATGTGGTTAACTGGGGTATTATGAGGAGGGACATAGATCTGGCCATTTTAGTCACCTTATAACAAGAAAATAAATTTTCATTGTATTAAACCTTTGCAATAGGTTACTGTTTTTCATGACCAATTGGTCCAAGAAAACAGTTCTTGCTGATTTACAAAATCTCACCATGAAGAGTTCATATAGATTGTCACCCATGGCATCCTTCACATGGTCATCCACAATTGGAAAAGTGCGGCACATATACTGTCAAAAAAAGAAATCGTGTAGTCAAATCTTTTATTTATAGAACAAAAAAACATACATACATATATATATATATATATATATATATATATATATATATATATATATATATATATATATATATATATATATATATATATATTTTTTTTTTTAATTTCAGTGGTATTCCAAATAAATTCTAATATTAAATGTATTGATGTGCCTGTACTCTCAAATATATGAAATTAGAATGGAAATTTTTAATTAGGTTGACAGAGTATTTCCAGGAAATGGTAATTGCCACATAGGTCAAGTAGAAGGGTATATAATCTTGTCTGCATTAGGAATCGGTCATTCTTTTTTGCTTTAAAATCTGAAGCATAAAGAGTCTTACTGCTGTATTCAGCTTTTATTTTGGGTGGACATATGATTATTTTTATTCAAATTATTATTAAATTACAATGTGCTCAATTATATTCTTGGACTGAAACAGTAATTTGGAATTATAGTGAATTCAGATGAGGACATTTTGGATTATATTACTGAGATACATTAAAAAATTTAACACAAAATCACATTCCAGGCCATTGACACAGTAGTAAATTTGAGACTAACAGGCACATCAATACATTTAATATTGGAATTTATTTGGAATACCACTGAAATTCAATTACTTAATACATTTGGACTTATGATAGAACTTTAGGAATATTTGGGATTTAGTTCACGATATTTTAAGTTATTTTAACTTTTCACTTTGTATTCCAGGGAAATAAATTATTTCTTGAATTTGTTTAGTTTAACAAAACTTGTTTTTCTCTCTTTTCTTTTATTTAGTGTTAGATCATAGAATTATAACAAAATATCTATCCACATATAAGACGATCCAACCCCATCTCACTTTGCAAAAATTGATTAGGTGTTCTCACAGGAAAAATAATGCAATAAGTATAACCAAATCTTTCAGCGCTTTTGAATCTTTACAATAAATTTGGTTTTATGTTGTGTCTAAATCATGTCAATAGAAATATATTACATTTGAACTTTGTTTTACCTTAATTTTAAACCCATATATAATGATTTATTGTCTGATGTAAACCCATATATACTGTATGTACACATTTAACACTTGAGGTAAACCCATATATACTGTATGTACACATTTAACACTTGAGGTAAACCCATATATACTGTATGTACACATTTAATACTAGATGTAAACCCATATATACTGTATGTACAAATTTAACACTTGATGTAAACCCATATATACTGTGTGTACAAATTTAACACTTAGGTAAACCCGTATATACTGTATGTACAAATTTAACACTTGAGGTAAAACCATATATACTGTATGTACAAATTTAACACTTAGGTAAACCCATATATACTGTATGTACACATTTAACACTTGAGGTAAAACCATATATACTGTATGTACACATTTAACACTTGATGTAAACCCATATAAACTTTAGTAAGACTTAACTATTGAAGTAAACCAATATACATGTATACTAAAGCCAGTTATTTAACAAATAAACAAATAAACCCATTTATGTTGAAGTTAGACCTTTTACAGCTGATGTATTAACCTGGTTAGATTATTTTCAATATCTTCAACAATTTTCTTGTGTACTACGTATGTATACACAGGCCAGCTTGCAACATGTTTCCATAGCAATGCCGAAACATGTTTGATAAGATATATAGATAAACATGTATATCCTTTCTAGTAGTGTTAATCACTCCTCTACAATTGCATGATCAATACCTGCTTATACATGTAAATTATACATCTGAGGTGTATGGTGGTAAATGCCACCAGATGGAAATCAAGCAAAATGTAATTCCTCTCTGAAAAAAAGTAACCTACCTCAAGGGAAATACTAGCTTGCCTCTGACTGTCTGCATAGTCCATATTTCCCATTGCATATAGTAGGTTATGTGTCACTCTAAGCTAAAAGAACAAAAAAGACCAACAGCATCTTTCCAGATTAACTTTTTCTGACCGGTGAGAAAAATTTATTTTCATGTAATTTACAGACTCAACTTTTAATGTCATTCAAAAATACAGTCCATCTTTTTTAAAATTTATAATGGAAGGTAATTTTTATTATATATGCATTTGTTCTTAATCTTTCATTTAGGCTTGCATTAATAAAAATCCATCATTAGCAGAGAAAGGGGAAGGAACTAGTCTGTACTGTTTTATACAAAACTCCTGATTACTGATAAACTTTTAGATTGTATTAATACATATATACATCATTCCAAGCAGAGCAAGGGGAAGTAACTAGTTCTTGTCGTTGTTGTTGTTTTAGGGTTTAACGCCATTTTTCAGCACACGATAGGCTATACATGGCGGCCAGTATTATTGGTTAGGAGGAAGAACCTGGGAAAACCCCAGAAAGGACCACCGACCCATGAGACGCTCTACTGGCAAGCTTTCTCACATAACTACATTAGCCGAATCTGAGACTCGAACCCACGCAGATGCCAGTGATCCGTAACGGAGAGTGCTTTAGACCACTCGGGGCCCTGGAAATATACACTGTTACATATGACAACTTCAATTTGATTAAAAAATAAAAACCTTTAGGCCTAAATTAATATATACCTCCATCAGCTCTTCTGTCAACAACAACAAAAACCATCATGATATATGATATCTCATAATAGATCTGTGAAGGAGAAGCACTTTTCAAAACTGAAATTAAGCTGATAAATATATTTCATTATTTATTCTTTATGTAGTAATAAATATACACATTAATCATTAAAACAGTCAGATTTATATTGGTGAAAATGAAAACATCTATTATGTTTGCAACACTAATTGTATTGGTACTGATCATGAGAAAATATGGAATATATATGTACTAATTTAAAAGCCAACAACAAAACAGAATACATTAATTTATAGACAATCCAAATCCTTAATTAATGGACCATGGACCCTATAAATGGACTAATTCAACAGACAAAGAACATTAATGTCCTATAATTATAACAGCTGATGAAATCTCCAACACTGGCACTTTTAGTCTGGTGTCTGTGTTTGAATAACTGTATTATTGAAAAAGCAACAAAGAAAAGGAACATTCACAGTGACTAGAATTAATTAATCCAGTCATTTCTAGTAGTAACTTATTAAGAGATTTGCATTTCATTCATCACAGGCACTACATATTAACTCTATCAATGAACTCCTCAAGCTACAGTAAAAGCCAAGTGAGAAGAGCTTTCATTTTAACAGTGTGTATGTCCATATGACCAATTCCTTTTAAAGAAGAAATGATTAATCTTAATTGGGAACTACTTTACTTCCTCATTACTATGGTGGTTAGTGGCATGCATTTAAAATTTAGTCTGGTTTATACCATGTAGCATAAAAGCTACCTGTCACATTTTCTAGTCATGGCAGTGTCGAAATACATATTTCACCAAAGCATCCTGACAACTGGTTATATTCAGCAGGTGGTCTCTAACAACAGTACATTTGTATTTTAAAAAATCAATATGTGAACAATGATTCTGGGCCAAAAATCACAGTAGAAGTCAGTTAAGTTTTACTATATGTATTGTTATGTATGAAATACTCATCACTGCTAACATTTACATTATATATACACACACATACATAGGGAAAGAGGAAGTAAATAGTGTACATTGTTACCCACAGATCCAACATTACATAAATTCAGAAACTATAAACAAAAAAAAGAAGCTGGAAAAACATGTTGAATTTGCTAGAGAAAAAGATCAGTTATTTGATAGCTGGTACTTGGCCAAGAAAGTTGAATATTGATTAAGAAAGTCTCAAACAACTTGTATTACTTGTAAAGTTTAAGAACTGTGTCTATAATGACATTAAGACTTATCTTGAAAGCACAAGATCGAAACCTTGGAAAATGCTGCTCTTGCCGCTGATCAGTACTCTTTAACTCATAGAGTTATACTCAGTAGTCTTTAGACAGAAAGGTATTTCAGCCTAATAGAAGCCCTTTTAAACCTCAAGCTGGCACAACATCTAAAATTCAAGCTTCTGATAATCTTGATTCTAGATCCTTATTAAAAAATGGATCTCGTACGTGAAAATGGAGAACTCTTGAGGTACCTGCTGTTAATGAGTGGTCAGTGAACTATCAAATTGTAGCTCCAAAACCTTACAGACAGGAAATACTTAGTCTGGTCAATGAAACTCCTTTGGCTGGTTATTTAGGGATTAATAAAACTTATCACAAGAGCTTGACTCACTTCTATTGGCAAAAATCAAAAGTGATGTTGCCAAATACTGTAGATCTTGTCATACTTGTCAAATGGTAGGAAAACCCAATCAGAAGATACCTAAGGCTCATCTACAACCTATTCCTGCCTTTGACGAACCATTTAGTAGAATTATGGTAGATTGTGTAGGTCCCTTACCCAAGACCAAGTCAGGTAACCAATACCTGTTGACCATTATGTGTGCGTCAACAAGGTTTCCAGAGGCAATTCCGTTGAGGAATATAAAATCTAAAACAATAGTAAAAGCTTTGATAAAGGTTTTTTTTTTACTCAGTATGGCCTTCCCAAATCTGTTCAGTCTGATCAAGGTTCAAACTTCATGTCTGGAATTTCCCAACAAGTTATGTATGAATTGGGCATTCAGCAATTCAAATCTTCTACCTATCACCCTGAGAACCAAGAGGCATTAGAAAGATGCCATCAGACTTTGAAAAATATGATCAGATCATATTGTATTGATACGAATAAAGATTGGAATGAAGGCATTCATTTACTATTGTTTGCTGGTAGAGAATCAGTTCAAGAATATTTAGGCTTCAGTCCCTTTGAACTGGTTTTTTGACACACTGTGCGTGGACCATTGAAGTTATTGAAAGAGACACTTCTCTCTAATGAAGATACTGAGATCAATCTTCTTGATTATGTTTCCGATTTTAGATACAAGTTGTCAAAGGCCTGTGAGGTCGCAAGAGCAAATCTGCACTCTGCTCATCTAAAATGAAATCAAGATATGATCAAAAATCGAAGGAAAGAAGTTTTCAGCCTGGTGATAGAGTCCTGGCTCTCTTACCAATGCCACAAAATCCTCTTCAGGCCAAATAGTATGGTCCATAAACAGTTGACAGGAAAATTAATTACTTAAATTACATCATAAATACTCCTGGGAGGCGCAAACAAAAACAACTCTGCAATATAAACATGCTAAAAGTGTATATTGAAAGAGATAGCCATGTTAAACATGTAATTAATTTAGTTGTACCTGTCCCACTCAGTGAAGGAATATCATCAGATTCTACTGATATTGAATTGACGAATCTTTGTAATTCAGAAATTATCATGACTCACAAAACTCAAAATGCTGCTGCCAAATACTGTAGATCTCATCCTACTTGTCCTATGGTAGGAAACCCCAATCAGAAACCAAAGGCTCATCTACAACCTATTCCTGCATTTGACAAACCATTTAGTAGAATTATGTTTAGATTGTGTTGGTTCCTTACCAAAGACCAAGTCAGGTAACGAACACCTGTTGATCATTATATGTGTATCAACAAAACTTCAACGGCAAGTTCTTTGAGGAATTTTAAATCTAAAACATTAGTAAAAGCTATGATAAAGTTTTTTTTACTCAATTTGGCCTTCCTAAATCTGTCCATTTGGGTCAAAGGTCAAATTTTAGGTTGGAACTTTCTAGCCTATTGTGCTTTAATTTGGCATTCAGAAATTCAAGTTAAAAATTAAATTATGGTTTGACAGAACTACAATGGAGAAAACTTTTGAGTCTGATAATGGAGTTCTATCTCTTTTGCTCATTCTTCAAAATTTTCTTCAGGGTAGATTTTATGGTCCTTACAAAGTTAATAAGAAAATCAATGAGTTAAATTATAAATATCAGTGATTTAAATTTGAAAAATCAATGAGTCAAAGTATAAAAGTGCACCTCTGATCTAAATAAATTATAGGAGTATGAGTATATTGAAAGAGATAGGCAGGTTAAACATGCAATTAACTTAATTGTACCTGTCCCACTCAGTGAAGATTTATGTGATGGAATATCATTGGATTCTACTGATATTGGAGTGACAAATCTTCAGAATTCAGAAATTAATAAAGATCTGGACCAGATACTATCATATTTACAAGAGTAAGAAAGAAATGAACTCAAACAGTTGTTAATTGAATATGAGCACTTGTTTCCAGATGTTCCTACAAGGACTAACACAATTTTCCATGATGCTGAAATTGTAGATTCCAAACCTGTGAAACAACACCTGTACAGAATGATCCCTCTCAAACAGCAATACTTGAAAAAGATATTCAGTATTTGCTGGAGAATGATTTCATAGTGCCCAGTAAAAGTGATTGGAATTCACCATGCATACTTGTTCCATACCAGGTAATACTTTCCATATGTGTACTGATTATAGGAGTGTGAATAGCATGTCAAAAACTGATTAATTTCCATTGCCAAGAATTGATGACTGTATTGATAAGATCAGAAATGCCAAGTATGTCACCAAATTTAACCTTCTGAAAAGACTTTGGCAAATTCCACTAATGGAAAGTGCAAAGGAAATCTAAGCATTTTTTACTCCAGATGGACATTACAAAAATAAAGTAATGCTGTTTGGGATGAAAAGGTTGCCATGTACTTTTCTATGTCTTATGAATATGATCACCTCCAGTAATTGTGATTTCTTACATAGATGATGTCATCATCTACAATGACACCTGGAAAAAACATTTACCAACAATTCAGAAATTCTTTGACAGAATAACTGATGCAAATTAGACAATTAAGTTAGTTCTGCCATGCCAGTGTAACTTTTATAGGACATATCATGGCACATGGACAAGTTAAATCAATAGATGCTAAGGTCACGGCTGTCTCGGAATTCGGAATTCTTAATGCCTGTTAATAAAAGTCAAAGACTACTAAAGTGGACTTTATTGTTAGAGGAATATAATCTTGACATCAGGCACATTAAGGGAAAGGCTAATTTAATAGCAGATGTACTTTTCCGTGTGTAGAAATGTATTATTTCATGTACACTATTTGTAATTTATAGGAATACTTATGTTTTTCTTAAACCTCATGTATAATTAATTTATGGTAAAAAGAAAGCTTTATCATATAAATCTTTCTTTTGTTATGGGAGGAAGTGTTATGCATTTCTGATTTAATATATATTTTTTAAAATTTAATTGTTTGTTTGTCAGTTTTAGAAAAGATTATTCTTCATAACATGCTATTGTAATGTAAATTTATTCACTAGAGATGATGTTTTTCAGAAAATCGGTTGACCAGAATTAGTTTTTGGTAAACAAGTAATGTTGACGTAGATCCTGACCTTAATTTAGGGTTAGTGCCAGCCAGGTATACAAGTTTTATTTTAATTTTAAAATGATTGGTTGTTGTCAAGGTCAAGATAGGACTAGTGAATTAAGAAGTAAACAAGTTTTTGTTTTGAAAGTAAAATGATTGGTATATTATAAATAATCACATGACTCCTCCCCCTCTTTTTTTCTCGATTTTGCAATTTGTGGATTTGTTTAAAACTGCGTATTAGAATACGATATAATCTATGTTTTAGTGAAATATAGTTAGTTTTGGGATACTACAAATGAAGTTAAGTCATTTTAATTTTGTTGTAGCCAGTTTTTAAATCCATGTTAACTTTCCTTCAGTTTATTTGGATTTTAAAGGATTAATTCATATCTTTGGAAATATTTGATGTGCTTGTACAGGATTCTTGGACAAAGATAGTTTATTAAATTTTACTTGGATTTTCAACACTCGAGTGCTAAATATTGTTTCTACAAGGAATCATAGAGAAGCACAACACAGACTATAGCATGCATCATCTTCCATCTTGGATTTTCCAACAAGACTCAAACTTGAGTCTATCAGAATATTTAATTACTAGGACTTTTGTAATTTAATTTGTGGATTATTTTTGGATTTGATTCTTAAAACTGTAAGTTCTTTGTCCATTTTTACAAGCTTTTTCCAGGGAAATAAATTATTTTTTTTTATTTTACAAAGCTTATTGTTTTCACTTCTTCTTTGTTACTGTTATTAGAGTCTAAACAGTTAACACTTAATAAAAACTGTTGATTAGTATAGAGTCAACATTGGTTTAAGATGGGTCATTTAAAAACAATATTTACCATAGGTTGCTTTGATTGACACGTTTTAACAGCCATGTTGATAACATTCAGTCATTGCACAGAAGCCTTTTATGAGAGACCTTAAAACAAATAACCATTGTAAAACATTTCATCAGCTTGAAGTTTCTAATTCCCAATGATTTTAACCAGTTTAAACGTTAAGTTCAGATATTACCTGTATCAGTTTTTCAGCCAGTTCATTGGATTCTCGGCACAGAATCCTGAAAATATTACATATTTTTAAATGCTTTGTAATTTTTACTATAATAAAGAAAAAAAAGAGTTATGATTATCTGCACTCCATGGTAAAAATCTATAAATATTACATTCCATATTTAATTGCTACCAAATGTATTGTTAATAATAATAATAATAATAATAATAATAATAATAATAATAATAATAATAATAATGATGATGACTTTACACAAAAAAGCTCATTTGGTAAACTGACCAATCTTCCATGAGGCTTTCTATAATGACATTTGTGTATATTACTCAAGTTTTATATGTTGAGATGTCTAAGCAATAAATGATATTAAAAATTAGACAATTGATCAACTACTACAATAAAATATATACAAGGCTTTAAAGATGAGTACATAAATGATTCATACAAATAGCAAACATGTGTAAAACATTATAGGTGAGCACATGATAACAATGTTATACAAACGAAGTAGTACTGAGTTAAAAAAAATCTTAAAAATAATTTATTAAGATGTGTGGGCAATACAGATACTTGCTATCTAAATATGTGTCTACAAGAAATTGCCTTCACCAGGAACATAGTTAACGTGTCCATAAAAAAATGGCTTTCACAAGGAACATAGTTAACTTTTGGTCTTATGATATTGTAGCCTATCTGGTTTTGGTAGTATGATGTAAATGGTCTGACCTAAGTGGGACTAAATCTGTTTCCATTGGTTAAGAAAATAAGACAAGATGGTGAATACAAGACTTTCTGGACATAAGCACTTAAAGCATGTTGCTCAGATGATCCCATTACAGATATAAACAAATGATGAGATTATAACTCTTTTTTTTTTTTTTAAATTGTTTCATGAAAATATAAGTACATAGTTTTGGTCACATGATCCTCCAGTGTAGAACTAACTCATTTGGTCATATGGCTAAAATGCACAAACTGCTATTTCAAACACTTCAAAGAGTGCTTGTTACATCAAACTTGCCCTAAGCAAATTATATTGTTCAACACCCAATGCATCACCAGCAATCAACAGCCATCTCTAATATCGGGTATTCAGGCAGTCTTCTTTTGTTTCTACAATTATTTTTATTTTACAGGACACTTCTTTTTAAAAGTTATCTCTCATAACATTCAAACATTATTCAATCCCTCCATGGTAAGTAACAATTTACTTGCCCTATTGTCTTGGCTGCAGCTGCTTGTTGTACATAGACTGGTAGGGGAGCATTCATTGGCTGAACTTCAGGATCTGAAATATGACAGCACAGCATCAATGGTAATTTGTACATAGACTGGTAGGGTGGTAGGGGAGCATTCATTGACTGAACTTCAGGATCTGAAATATGACAGCACAGTATGGTGGCGCTCTACAGTTTCGTACTTTGCATAGGGTTAGAGTTTTAAAGAAAAAGAATTTTCCGGTATTTCTTCACTGGTTATACTGGCTATATAATAAAGATTTTGTATATCTTAGGTGTTTTTAGAAGAACTTTCAATTCCCATTATTTTGATGTATGATTGACGGGTGTACTTTATTTAGGTTATAGAGTATACAGCTTGGGCTAACTTAAGATGTGCTCGTATAAAAAAACTGCTAGCATGGTCATGTTCACTTCCTGGACTTCAAAACGATTAAACAAATTTCTTTACTTTTCAGATATTTTGTAATTCGTTCATTGTTCTTTCAGAAGCTGCTATTGCCTACTTCAGCAAAATTTGTTGTCCACAGTTTAATAACTGCTAAAGTTAGTGTACTTTTGATTAATTCTGGTTAATTTGTCAAGCACATGGGAGCATCCATTTCGTTATACTATGTGCTTAGATCATGTACAGTTTCCAAAAGTGCAGTATCCAAAGAAATGTCAGCCACATTACATCAAAGTAGCATAGAGATATGCCAAAATTATCTCCAGTGTGCAAGTTACAAAGGCAAACAACTTCACCTCACATACGTCACTCTCTGAAAAGTACATAATAACTGGTGAGCACCCACTATCGAAGGTAATTTGTACATAGATTGGAAGGGGAGCATTTATTGCCTGAACTTCAGGATCTGAAATTTGACAGCATAGTATCAAAGGTAATTTGTACATAGATTGGAAGGGGAGCATTTATTGCCTGAACTTCAGGATCTGAAATATGACAGCATAGTATCAAAGGTAATTTGTACATAGATTAGAAGGGGAGTATTCATTAGCTGAACTTCAGAATCTGAAATATGACAGCATAGTATCAAAGGTAATTTGTACATAGATTGGAAGGAGAGCATTTATTGCCTGAACTTCAGGATCTGAAATATGACAGCATAGTATCAAAGGTAATTTGTACATAGATTGGAAGGGGAGTATTCATTAGCTGAACTTCAGAATCTGAAATATGACAGCATAGTATCAAAGGTAATTTGTACATAGATTGGAAGGAGAGCATTTATTGCCTGAACTTCAGGATCTGAAATATGACAGCATAGTATCAAAGGTAATTTGTACATAGATTGGAAGGAGAGCATTTATTGCCTGAACTTCAGGATCTGAAATATGACAGCATAGTATCAAAGGTAATTTGTACATAGATTGGAAGGGGAGCATTTATTAGCTGAACTTTAGGACCTGATATAAGACAGCACAGTATCACTGGTAATTTGTACATAGACTGGGATGGAAGGATTCATTTCAAACATTCACAAGCACCAGTGAGCACATACAAATATATAAAATATAACATACTGAAATATTCATATAAAAAAAAAGTAGGTGGTATTTAGAACAACTTGGCTATCTTACGATTTCATCCACTTAAAGACACTGATTATTAAAAGAAGAAATACTAGGATCCTGCCTTATGTCATTGGGAATGATGTACCCATACCAGTAGACCAGTATAATGAAAGCTCTTTTTTAAACAATTCCTTGCTTTTTGATTTTGGTATAATATAATTATTACTTTTAACAGACTTTAAATTTGGATTGCTGTCAGCCTGGTTTTAGTGAAACGTGTTACAAATGTAGACAGGAATGGCTTTTCTGAACACTTTATGCAGAAATTTGGCATATATTGGTAAAATATTTATATAATTCACTGCATCATGAAAATTGTATATACATTGATCTTGAATTAAATGGCATGCTATCTCGTGAAGTGTTAAAAGTTTTGTTATGTTTGAATTAGAGGCATTATAGTCTTCAAAGACCGTGATTACATGTATTACAGTTGTCTCTTGAAAGACCATGATTACATGTATTACAATTGTCTCTTGAAAGACCATGATTACATGTATTACAGTTGTCTCTTGAAAGACCATGATTACATGTTGTCTCTTGAAAGACCATGATTACATGTATTACAGTTGTCTCTTGAAAGATCATGATTACATGTATTACAGTTGTCTCTTGAAAGACCATGATTACATGTATTACAGTTGTCTCTTGAAAGACCATGATTACATGTATTACAGTTGTCTCTTGAAAGACCACGATTACATGTATTACAGTTGTCTCTTGAAAGTATATTTGAGGGTTGTAAATGTGTTTCCAAATACTTTAGATTTTTCCATTTCATGCACAAGGTGCAATTAAGTGTTTTGCTATCTAGTATTTTGTTTTGCAAACAATTTACCTGGCATGAAACACAGGTGTTTACTTATAAATTTAGCTCTTATTAAATTTTAGGTAAATTTAAAACCAATTCTTTGTGAGGATTTTGGAACATATCTGCCAGAGTCAGGTGAACAACTGGCCAGACAGATCTAAGTGCACACTCGAGAAATTTTTGTCATAGGTAAAGATATTGAAACCTACCTCAGTTATAACATAGTCCCTCATAAAACACAGGTATGGTCATGACCCCAATTTCTGTATGAATACAGATTTAATAAAAAGCCTACCTCAGTATAACATTGTCTCTCAAACAACACACGGTGTGTCAGCTTTTTTTCTGTATACCAGTAAATTTTGATATGATACTAAAACTACCTAAGAATAACATGGTCCCATGAACAGCAATGGCAGGGTCATGACTCCAGTTTCTGTATCCATACAGACTTGATAATGAATTTACCATCAGTACAACATTGTCCCTCATATAACACAGGCATGGTCATAACTCCAGTTTATGTATCCATACAGACTTGATAATGAATTTACCATCAGTACAACATTGTCCCTCGTATAACATAGGTATGGTCATAACCCCAGTTTCTGTATCCATACAGACTTGATAATGAATTTACCATCAGTACAACATTGTCCCTCATATAACACAGGTATGGTCATAACCCCAGTTTATGTATCCATACAGACTTGATAATGAATTTACCATCAGTATAACATTGTCCCTCATATAACACAGGTATGGTCATAACCCCAGTTTATGTATCCATACAGACTTGATAATGAATTTACCATCAGTATAACATTGTCCCTCATATAACACAGGTATGGTCATAACCCCAGTTTCTGTATCCATACAGACTTGATAATGAATTTACCATCAGTACAACATTGTCCCTCATATAACACAGGTATTTTCATGACCCCAGTTTATGTATCCATACAGACTTGATAATGAATTTATCATCAGTATAACATTGTCCCTCATATAACACAGGTATGGTCATGACCCCAGTTTATGTATGCTGATCTGGTATTGAACCTACCTAAATGTTACACAGTCCCCCAAACAACACAGGTATGATCACTGTGAACCCCATATACGCGACTGTACTGGTGGTATGACAAATTTCCATTTTATAAGACTGTCTACCACAATACCTTTTTATAGTTCACATTTACTTGTAAGCTTTATCACATACCAACATTTTCCGATTAGAGACTCAAACCTTAGAATGTAGACAAAGATGAGATGTTGGTGATCTGTAAAGGCAAGCACCTTAGATGATATAGCCACCTCAGGGTATCAGAACTGATACTGAACCTACCTTAGTATGACATTGGTCCATCATACAACATAGGAATAATCATGATTCCATTCTCTGTATAATGTAGACCTGATACATAATGACATGACATTATGGTCCCACATTCTACACAGGTATGGTCATGATTCCATTTTATATATGAACATAGACCTGATATTGAACCTACTTCAGTATGATATGGTCCCACATACTACACAGGTATGGTCATGATCTCATTTTCTGTATGAACATAGACCTGATATCGATCCTACCTCCGTATGACATGGTCCCTCATACAATATAGGTATGGCCATGACCCCGTTTTCTGTATAATTTAGACCTGATACTGAACCTACCTCAGTGTAAGTTGCTACTTATAACTCTTTCAACTTTCATGGTTCTCTTGAATACCATTACAGTGAGGGACCAATGTGTAGCCTAGTGAGATACAGCAGTCAAAAATAATGCCTTACCCTCCAAGACTTCATGTTTGACAATGGTATCTTCCTTGGCTGGTCTGAGCAGAGCCACCAACCCACTGAGCAATGAATCCTTGACATCATATTCCATTAACTCTTTGATTAACTCAATTGCTGGAAATACATATACAATGGTCAATATCAATTTTACTACCATATTTTAATCCTTTCATAACAAAGATCTAAACAATCTTGTTTTATGGATGTTTTAATTTTATTTATATTTCAAGCAAACCATAAGATTTGTCATCAAATGTTTACTACGACCGTACATGTACAACTCTCAAGTTAACAAATAATACGTTTGGGCATAAAGTTTCTTGTCAAGATATTCTACCTGCAACATGTAATATGGTTGCATAAGCATGATGTATCACTATTCTATGTTCCTTTGGCATTACAAAAATAACAAATTAAATGAATTTGTCCTAGCTCCCAAAAATCAAATATTTACAGAGACTGAATTTTAGTAAATATGTAAAATTGAAATGACAGCATCATAAAGTAAAAAGCATACACAGAGAATGTAGAAATTATAATAATTATTATGAAAATCAACTATTATTCACATGGCTCTTTTTACCAATTCAGCAAAAAACACTTTTTAAAATAGTATTCACTAAAAAATAACAATGCAGTATTGTATGGTCTATATTTTTGTCCTCTAATTTTACATGCAGAGAATTTATTTCATCTTAAAAGTTTGTAATTATGTAGGTAATTAAGAATATATAAAAATATCACCTTTATCTCTTATTATTTGTTCACCCTCAAAAGTAATGTATAGAAAGTGTATTTTAAAAAATGACTGACATTACCTGTCAGAATATTTATAAATAAACTGCCACTATTTTTATGTCAAATATTCATGAAAATTTAATAATGCTAAAATATCATGAATTGCAGCATTCATAATACACTGTATAACTTTCTTAGTTGTAATGTTATGCGGTCCAAATTATTTCTGATAACTGTAAGACAGTGGGGATCAGCACCCTAATAAATCACTGCCTCCAAAATATATATTGCATACCAATTTAAAGTTGATGCTGAATGCCGATGATGAAGTCTTTAAAAATCATATTTTGAACACATTTTTACTTATCCTACAAGTGCTATACAGTTTCTTACCCTTCCCAAGGTACATGCTGATGCCTTGTTAAGTTTCTCTGCTTTTCTCCAGGCACAATAGCTATTGCAATGAATTGATTTATTTTTGTGGGTATCAATTTTAAAGGTTGTGTGAAAAATTGTGTTGTCATTGGTACTTCATTTAAAAAACTGGAAAGTTGGTCCTAATATATCCACAAAAGATTTATTTTTCATTACATTTTTAAATCTGTGGTTGTTGCAAACGCAAAAGTCCATGAAAATTGGCATCTAAAACAAATTTTGTAATCAAACTTAAATTAACTCTGAAACCTGTCTAATATTATCTTTAACTTCCATTTACAAACCGAAATTGATAGAACCTGCATATAACATTGAATTTCTTTGTACTAAAACTGAAAATATACTGAAACCTGTCCAGTATTACCTTTAACTTCATCTTTTTCAAAATGAAATTGACTCTGAAATCTGACTAATTTGACATTCAATATGCTAGCAAAAAACTGAAGTTGACTGGAACCTGTATAATATGATCTTTAAATTCTTAGTACTCAAACTGATTTTAACTGAAACCTGTCAACCATGACCTTTAACTTCTGATTCAAACTAAAATAGGGGCCATGAGTGGCAGAGTGGTCTAAAGCACTTTCTGTTACGGATCACTGTCATCTCACCTCTGTGTGAGTTTGGGTTTCAGATTCGGCAAATGTGGGTATGTGAGAAGGCTTGCCAGTAGCTTCTCGTGGGGCGGTGGTTCTTTCCAGGGGTTTTCCCAAGTTCTTCCCCCACCATTAATACTGGCCACCATGTATAGCCTATTGTGTGCTGAAAAATGGCGTTAAATTCCACAACAACAACAAACTAAAATTTAATCTGAAACCTGTCTAATATGACCTTTAACTTCTTATTTAAACTAAAATTGAATCTGAAACCTGTCTTGGAAAAAAGCCTGTTCATAGAGCATATTTTAGTCAGTTACAATGATGATTATCAGAGTAGAAATACATCCATATAACACTGATGCATTATCAGACTAGAAATACATTCATATAACATTGATGCTACACCTATATGATTATCAGACTAGAAATACATCCATATAACACTGATGCATTATAAGACTAGAAATACATCCATATAACAGATGCTACACCTAGAAATATATCCATATAACATTGATGCTACACCTAGAAATACATCCATATAACATTGATGCTACACCTAGAAATACTTCCATATAACATTGATGCTACACCTAGAAATACTTCCATATAACATTGATGCTACACCTTTATGATTATCACACTAGAAATACATCCGTATAACATTGATACTACACCTAGAAATACATCCATATAACATTGATGCTACACCTTTATGATTATCAGACTAGAAATACATCCGTATAACATTGATGCTACACCTATATGATTATCAGAATAGAAATACATCCATATAACATTGATGCTACACCTATATGATTATCAGACTAGAAATACATTCATATAACATTGATGCTACACCAATATGATTACCAGACTAGAAATACTATAACATTGATGCTATACCTATATGATTATCAGACTAGAAATACCGTACATCCGTATAACACTGATAATACACCTATATGATTATCAGACTAAAAATACATCCATATAACATTGATGCTACACCTATATGATTATCAGACTAGAAATACATCCATATAACATTGATGCTACACCAATACGATTACCAGACTAGAAATACATCCATATAACATTGATGCTACACCAATACGATTACCAGACTAGAAATACATCCATATAACATTGATGCTAAACCTACCGGTATATGATTACCAGACTAGAAATACATCCGTATAACATTGATGCTACACCTAGAAATACATCAATATAACACTGATGCTACACCTTTATGATTATCAGACTAAAAATACATCCATATAACATTGATGCTACACTTATATGATTATCAGACTAGAAATACATCCATATAACATTGATGCTACACCAATATGATTACCAGACTAGAAATACATCCATATAACATTGATGCTACACCAATATGATTACCAGACTAGAAATACTATAACATTGATGCTAAACCTACCGGTATATGATTACCAGACTAGAAATACATCCGTATAACATTGATGCTACACCTATATGATTACCAGACTAGAAATACATCCGTATAACATTGATGCTACACCAATATGATTATCAGACGAGAAATACATCTGTATAACATTGATGCTACATCAATATGATTATCAGACTAAAAATGCATCCGTATAACATTGATGCTACACATATATGATTACCAGACTAGAAATACATCAGTATAACATTGATGCTACATCAATATGATTACCAGACTAGAAATACATCCATATAACATTGATGCTACACGTATATGATTAACAGACTAGAAATACATCCATATAACATTGATGCTACACCTATATGATTATCAGACTAGAAATACATCCATATAACATTGATGCTACACCTATATGATTACCAGACTAGAAATACATCCATATAAACATTGATGCTACACCAATATGATTACCAGACTAGGAATACTATAACATTGATGCTAAACCTACCGGTATATGATTACCAGACTAGAAATACATCCGTATAACATTGATGCTACACCTTTATGAGTATCAGACTAGAAATACATCCGTATAACATTGATGCTACACCTAGAAATACATCCATATAACATTGATGCTACACCTTTATGATTATCAGACTAGAAATACATCCATATAACATTGATGCTACACCTATATGATTATCAGACTAGAAATACATCCATATAACATTGATGCTACACCTATAAGATTTTCAGACTAGAAATACATTCATATAACATTGATGCTACACCAATATGATTACCAGACTAGAAATACTATAACATTGATGCTATACCTATATGATTATCATACTAGAAATACATCCGTATAACATTGATGCTACACCTATATGATTATCAGACTAAAAATACATCCATATAACATTGATGCTACACCTATATGATTACCAGACTAGAAATACTATAACATTGATGCTAAACCTACCGGTATATGATTACCAGTCTAGAAATACATCCGTATAACATTGATGCTACACCTATATGATTACCAGACTAGAAATACATCTGTATAACATTGATGCTACACCAATACGATTATCAGACGAGAAATACATCTGTATAACATTGATGCTACATCAATATGATTATCAGACTAGAAATACATCCATATAACATTGATGCTATACCAATATGATTATCAGACTAGAAATACATCCATATAAACATTGATGCTACACCAATATGATCACCAGAATACATCCATATAACATTGATGCTACACTAATATGATACAAATGACATACTTCTCTAAATCCAATAGGGGCCATAAATCATTTAATTCGAAGGAAAACATGGTACAACCAAACATAACCTCAGACATGTTACTGAAAGACCTCATACCAAATTTGGTTTCAATGCATGACGTCTTTCAAAAGTCTTTTATTGGACACAAAATATTTAACAATTAGGATGGGAGATATGCATGGCTACGGATAACAGTACGTGTATATTCCCCCTCCATAGTTATGGCAGGAAAATTCCTCTTCATGGAGGACTCCGTCTGATACACATTGAGGATTCCCAACTGATGCTGACATTTTAAACACTGCTTTATGTTCATGCTTCAAAGATGTAAAAGAACTGGACATCAAACTTGCTATGGGAATCACTGAGAACCTCTACATGACACAGACAGTTTAAACATTTTGTATTCATGCTTGTTAGATGTCAAACTTGCTATGGTAATCACTGGGAACCCCTACATGACACAAACAGTTTAAACATTTTGTATTCATGCTTGTTAGATCTCAAACTTGCTATGGGAATCACTGAGAACCTCTACATGACACAGACAGTTTAAACATTTTGTATTCATGCTTGTTAGATGTCAAACTTGCTATGGTTGTTCACTGAGAACCTCTACATGACACAGACACTTTAAACATTTTGTATTCATGCTTGTTTAATAAAACCTATCATTAGTAATCACTGAAGAATCCTACCATACATTGAATTATAAATGTATTGTTATCAATGCTTGATAGATGTAAAGAACAATAACCAGTTGAACCTACTATAACAATTACTGAGGACCCCTCCCTCAAACTGACATTGTAAACGTATATTTTTTCATGCTTTATGGAAACAATGAACAATACTCAGTAGAACCTACTACACTGTATTGTAATTACTAAGGATTCCAATCAAACATTGATATTTTAAACATATATTTAGTTCATGCTTGATACGAATGTAAAGAACAATAAACATTAAAACCTACAATAATAACTACTGAGAACTCTTATCTCATATTGACAGTTTTCATTGCTATTTTTTGCTCATGCCTAATAGATGTATGAAACAATAAACAGTCACCTTCTATAGCTACAACATGCATATAAAGATCACTTGTATTTACAAAAAATAAGCTCCTTACATCTCATTTGTTTATGAAACATGTGTTTACCTGTAAATAAAGACCATCTGCTCATCAAAAAACATTTCTAGTAAGGTCCCCTGGAGTAGTCATAATACTCAGGTTTGACTGTATTTGATACAAAGAGTGATACACCTATATGATTTGTTATATGTCAAGGCACATGTACATGTAGAAGGGTTTTGAAATATTATTGCACTATATATAATGCTGAAATATTCACCAGTAAATACAATAACATTACTTACATCAAATTATTCTTTGCCATATAACCTGATTTGTAACTGATGCATGTGTTTCTGTATTATCATGTAAAGTACAATACTAAATTTAACATATGTAATTTCTCAGAGCTTCTGGGGAAAAGGGGGACGTTAATAAGTAGTTTAAATAAGTCACTACATCCAAAGGATACCAATTTAATTACATGTACAAGTTATACTGTAAATGCAATATTCTTATGAGGTATTTAATGTATCCTGAAACAATAAAAATCACAATAAATAGGCTAATCTTTACATATTAGTCTGACCTTCAAACTGAACTTCGAGATGAAGTGTCCTCAGTAGGTTTAGAAGTGGTTCCACGATACTGGGGTTGGTAACCTTTACAACTGGCTGTAACACAAGGCCAATAAGAAGTCAAAAATGTTAAATAAATTCTAAAAGGCTTTCATAAGCAATATCTAAAAAATTTAAAATCATTATAATTCAGCAAAGCTGAGGAGCAACATAAAATTAGAAGGAAATGGAAAATATTTTAACATTTCAGAATAACATCCTTACTACCTCTCTCTCTTTCCAGCTTATATGACCAATACAAAAGTCAATACTTTTTTTTCCATTCAGTGCCTCCATTTATTCTAACAATTTAAAAAATGACTTTTATTGGAATATATTATATTATATATTTACCATTTTCCTGAAAGAACTTTTATTATTGTAACATAATCTTCACCTGAATAAACTAGCTGCAATTTTAAAATCTCTCATAGCCAAATCAGTTTTTTCAAACATATTTGTGCATTTTTACTCATCTTAAATTGCATAAAGAAATTTTGGATTGCATTCAAATTATGCTAAACAATTTAATTTTAAGAATCAGTTTGCATGATGGCATGTTCAAGCACTATAAACTATGTTGTTTGTTCAAGTTTCACATAATATGTGTACATTTGAAATGATAGCACTTGATCATTGATAGAACAATCAATCAAATTCTGGTAGAGCCAGTTATAATTAAGCTCCCCTAAACTAGACTTGGTCATGCTGCTGCTGATATATTAATACAATGTATGATTAACATCTAGATGATTAAGACTCAGTATCAAAGTGTAATTATTTTTTGCTTGACATTGTTCACAAAGTATTGAATTTTTAATTTTAAAAAACCCAATGAATTCCAAACCAATTTTTGAGGTGATTTGAGATCTCAGCCAGAGAACAATTAGCTAACAATTTTCTTTTTGTTCAGGAAGACTTTTTATAGCAACATTATTAAAGTGGCAAGACCTGTCTTGCAAAATATTTGTGAGCATTCATGAAAGACATTAAACTTTATGGTTTAAATCCTCCAGCATTCTTTAAACATCTGTATAAGACACATTCTGTATGGTCTCATCAGACCATTTTTGGAAACTAATTATTTCAGACTCATATAAACATTTTACAAGATATGCAAAATTAATCCTGAGTATAAATTTCATGTCTTTGAGCATACTAGTTGACATGAGATTTAAATTAATATTCAGATAAAGAAATTTAAATTATTCCTATGACAAACATGAGACTCATTTGTTCAATAAAGTTCTTGCAAGGGCTCTCTTTTTTTTAAAACAAATAAAAATCAATTTTGGTTCCTAATGAACAATTTGTTACAACTTGAAATTAGTATGTCATGTATTATTTGTTCCTTGGTCAAGAACCATCTGAGTATCATAAAATGTTTTACACTTTTTGCTAATTTGGCAAGTGAAGTGAATAAGGAAAAATATGATTCATAGACAGGACTGACACAACATATACTCACTTATAAGTCAAGTCCAACTGTTGACTGCAGAGTCCCAGATCTGTCATCAAATAAAGCGCAAGAAAATTTGGTTCTAGGCAGTATATTAGGAGTAATCTGCTAAGAAAACAACACAGACCTTGATCAGCTGTCACATCATGCATCAGTAGATCAGGGTTTATAGTGTCTGAAGTTGGACATGACTTATAGGTGAATATATACGATAGTGCAAATTTAGTTTGTGATCATTAGACATTGAAATATAGTGTCAGTTATAATGTTCTAGATTCACAAATTAAAATTCAATCGTGATAAAACAGTTAGCTGTATGGTGTATACAAACCTGCACCACACGCAATGACTGTGCTGCCATCTGCTGGGCTTTAGGTGAACTACAGGGTAGGAGGGCAATGAGCCCTTTATAGACTTGGACCTCAAACTTGGGATTCCCCTTGGCCAGCATCAGCAATAAGTTTCTACATGCATCCTGTGCTTCCTCTGACTTAGACTTGGCCAAACATTCTGCCACAGCACGGATTCCTAAGTGAAGAAAACAAGACTTATTAACTGTATCTCTGCAATACTGTGTATTATTTAATTAATTATTTAATTAATTATTTAATTTATTTATTTAATTTGTAGTAACTTTACATTTTCACAAATATTAATATCAGTAGCATATTTTAAAAATAATTTGTATGCAAACTAATCATTAATCTATGGATTTTGTTACAGCATATTCTATGCTTTAGAAAAAAAAGTTTCACAAATTTAAGTTACCTGGCTTCACTTTTGACAAATGTGTGCTGATCCAATTTTTTTTACTTAAAGTACAGTAATTGTCTGAAACTTCATGTAGGTCATAGTCACCTATATTTTTTTCAGTTTCACTCATTTTCGGTTGATTGTTGCTTTAAACATCACTTTTTTGGGGTTGCTTTTAACATTTGATTGGCTTGCTAAATTAGATCAAATGTTTCAATTGTTTAAAGCATCATTAGAAAACATCATTATGTCTGCACCAAATACATTCTTACTGTTTACTTAAATATTACAGAAAATCTATGATTCAAAAAGACATTTTAAAGAGAAATAATTTGTTTACTATGGTGCTTTTTTTCTAGAATAAACTCTCCAATATATTATTTTAGAAACAAATCGTAATTTTTTCAAAGAAAATTTGATGGAAAGTTATCTATGAAGAATCTTCATTGCAATTATTGAAATGAATTATCTCGAATTATTTTGATCATGTAAAGTACTAGGCAAACAGGGAGTAACTACTTACATTGACATGATATGAGAAAACAATGTCATTACTATTTCTAACAAATATTCTGGCAAAATAAAATAAAATGATATTTAAACATCTAATACATCTTGACTATAGGTATAAAGTCATAAAGTCCATGAATGTAATCAGACCTAAATTTTATTTCATGTACTGGGTAGTCTTTTTAAAAGCTCGGATATAACTGTTTGCCCTATATTCTCAATAATATTAAGGTGCAGATGTGATTGTTAGCCTGGTTCATTGTTGTAGAATTTTTCCACTGCTGTATCCTCCTAGAAACATGGACCAGATGATTTTTATTCAGGAAGCTTCATTCCTATTGTGGAAATGTTTTTTCACAAATTTTCATCGAAGATGCCTTAGCATTTATTCCAGTTATTTCAGATATGTTTTCTCTCATTAAAATCTTTCTTAGTTATCAAATCATCATCCATTTCAGACTATTTCTGAATTCTTAACTGTTAGGGACCATAGTTTGTTTACATCATCAGGAGGGTCTAAAAATAGCACTCTCTACAAATAAAAAATTTCATATGATAGTCAAGATTTTCCCTTGTGCACACTGATCAAGTAAGACCTAAAGAAATTCATATTCATGCCACCTGAAGTTACATTTTGCTCAATGATATTGGTTTTTCTTGTTTAGGTGTTACTCTCTTTTAACATTGCACTGTATATCATTGATACTGTACTATGTACATATTATGCCATAAGTAGTTAGGCATGGTCTGTTATACATTTTATTTTCACACCATTTTGTCGAGGTCTCTGGGAAGAAAAGTATCTTGTAGTAGATTGTAACTAAGTTAGTTACCATCTTCAATAAAGTTGTTTTTTTTTATCATTTTTGTTATGATTATTATTATTATTATTTGAAAGTTTTTCATCCATTTCTCTTGTCTTATCTGTCCATCAAAGGTAGCATTATATTTAATTGTGTTATTAGGTTCAAATGGTCTACATTCAGCTTCTTTCTTATGTGCACAGTCAATGATAATGTTGAATCTGGTTAGTAGTTACATCTCTTACTAAATAGTGATTGTTCTGCATATCTGATTTGATATATATTTGTTTTAATTTAATAGTGTTTGTCAGTTTTAATTTTTTAAATATTTTTCATTACATGTTATTGTATTGTAAATTTATTCACTAGTGATGGTTTTTTCAGAATATCAGTTGACCTGAATTGTCTTTCATAAACAAGTAATGTTGACCTCAATCCTGACCTTGATTTAATGTTAGTGTCAGCCATGTAAACAAGTTTTATTTTAATTTTAAAATGATTGGTTTTTGTCAAGTGAAGAAGTAAACAACTTTTTATTCTTGAAGTAGGAATGATTGGTTCTTGTCAGGATCATGTTAGGAGTACATGGTATAAATAATCACATGATTCCTTCACATCTTTGTGATTTCACAATTTGGGAATTTTTTCAAAAATGCTTTATTAGAATATGATATAATCTTTGTTTTAGTGAAATATTTTCAGTTTTGGGCTTTTACAAATGACATTAAGTCATTTTATTTTGTTGTAACCAAGTTTTTGAATCCATGTTAACTTTTCTTCAATTCATTTGTATTTAAAGGATTAATTTGCATCTCTAGAAATATTTTTTTTGTTCATACAGTATTCTTGTTCATACAGTATTCTTGGACAAAGACAGTTTATCAAAATTTTATTCGGATTTCCAACATAGGGGTGTTAAATATTGTGTTTCTACCATGAACTATAAATAAGCACAAAACAGACTTCAGCATATGTCATCATCTTAAATCTTGGATTATCCAACAGGACTCAAACTTGAATCTATTAGAACATTTCATTAGTAGGACTTTTGTAATTTAATTCATGGATTATTCTTAGATTACTTTTAGATTTGATTCTTAAACTGTATGGGTTTTTTTTTCCATTTTTACAATCTTTTTCCAGGGAAATAAATTATTTGTTATATTTTACAACACTTGTTTTTTTACTTTTCTATGTTACTGTTTATTAGAGCCTAAACATGTAACATGTCATTCTATACAACATAATTTTGGATAAAACAGGATGTTGCGATGGACCTCATGGCTAAAACTGAACCAATGTACATACATGAATTGATCTCTCAAATATATTACAAGACAGTCTTAAAGAAAACAACATATAGTTTAATACTGTATCTTTTTTTGACTTTTCAAACACTCTGTTTGTAGAACTTAATGTACATACACCATAAAGTCATCAAATAGTTTCACATTATATTACATGTACTTTCAATTATTGTAATATATTTGATTGGTGTTACCGTGTTTGTTTATCTCCCATACAATACATATGTAATCATCAAATGTTCAATATTTCTCATCATACTGCAGTTCAGTACAAAATGCTGTCTGTAGCTAGGACCCCAACTACTACAATATTAATTTATGTTAAACTGGCACTGTGTGTACACTCATAAACCCCCAAATAAATATACCGGTAATCACACATTTTATGACCATTCGTGCTAAACCACAGTCTTTTACATAATGAGGTAACTTATAATGAGGGAGAGACATAATATAGGGTCTATAACTGAATATGAGTTTCTGTTCAAACACTTATTTATCACATCTGAATATAAATTTCTTAGCAAAACTGTATAACTTATAAAAAGTTATCAGTTCTACTGGATATGTCTTCTAACTTCCAAAACCTAGCTATCCTCATAGTCATTTCTTGAAAAAAATATTGTAAAATGAAGTGCATACAAAGGCGGGAACCTTTTTAACATTTGTTAATTTTGTTCTATTGTATAATATCACAATAAGGTTTGCCACTGATGAGAACTTCTGTGTCTCTACTGTGAATCTGATCAATGATGCAGAAAGCAACGTGAAACTGAAATCTGACATACACATGTCAGAGAAGAGGTATACATGTCCAATCTGTGGTGAAGGATTTCATAAGAACCAAAGCTTTACCTTCATTTAAGTCTTTGCAATTATTTCTAACTAAGTAAGTCAGATTTACCATAGCTTTCACAGATAAGTTCTTTGTATTTGCGCCCAGCATTTGCAATATACTGAATGTTCTTCAGAGCCTCTAGTTTGTCCTGTTCCTTTGCCTGCTTCAGTCCTATTACCTCCAACAGGGTCAGCACACCTCCCACTTCCAGAAACTCTGCCATAAACTTGTGACTGTTGGAAAGATAAAATATGCATTATAAACGTTTGTATAATTTGTTTGTTTGTAAAATATGCATTATAAACGTTTGTTTTAAACTTATCTAACATACAACTCACACAGACCTAAACTCTTTTGTCTGGGTCAGCAGCTAGCATAGATTCAGAAATAATACCCTTTCCCCAACTTTCTGCACTTAATGCAGTGCACTAATGAAGACTTTGATAACATAAATTAAACTGTAACATTCATGATTTAATATTATTCACATTCTTATTTATATTATTAATATCATTTGAAAAGCTCAAAGACAATAAACGTTATGGAACCTTAAAGTAACTGCATATGACATTTTTTTCTTGATCACTGGACCCAGACTTTTGAATCAAATTTGGTCTTATAGCACTTGGACCCCATTATTTTACTTTGGTTGTACCAAGCATGTAATATGATATATATATATATATATATATATATATATATATATATATATATTATTCTTATAAGCAGTAGTAAATATATTTTCCTGTGAGATCATACTGTTTCACATTTCTACCTACATAGTTCAATATATATCGTGTGATTCAATTATGGATAATAGAAAGCTAGGACCAAATGTAAAAAAAAATGTTGGGCCAGGATCTTGTTATTAAGCAAATATCAGACCCAAAATAAAGAAATACTTACCCACTTGAAGCTGACAGAAATATAGCTATAGCTCGCAGCTGTTCATTCAGACATGTACCAATCATATAACTTGGAAAAAGTAAAGGAAAACTGAACAAAGTATGTTTTGATTATTGTTAGTGTACATTTTAAGTGGTGACTTTCTTCAAAAGTTATTATCAGTTATATAACATGATATTATTTTATGTCTTAGCTAACATGAAGTATATTTACAATCACACAGAAAACATTCAAAATTGATGTGAGGCTTGTTAATTATAAAAGTTCAGAATTTTAAGATTTAGCCCAGAAACCATCAATCATATCAATGTGTGGTCATTATATACACATGTAAATGCTATGTCATTTCCATTAAGTTAAATTATAGATGCTTGTGCCAAATGAGATGATATTTGTGCAAATAAAGAGTGACACAAGTGGTATGAAAATAATAAGAAACACCATGTAAATAAAATGACAGTAAATACCCTTGATTGAAAATATTCATCCTGTGTTTAACTTATGTCAAGGATACGTTAGTCTCAGCCATGCTGTTAATCGGGTCAGGAAAAGACTTGCTGCTTGAGCAAATTCTTGTTCCAGTTCTGGTCCAGTTTTATTTTGGTTCTGTGCTATGAAATCCTCTAAAATTCTCTTCCTTACAACCTTGTTTCCTTTGTCCCATTCCTGCAAGAGTGCCTGGATATTCGAAATAGCAGATTGTTGTTTAGCTGAACCCATTGTTCTAGAGAATGTTTAGATAATGTGTATTCGAGAACAAAACCATATTTCATATACTGAGAAACAAATTGAATCGTCTGTCATATTCAAATAGGCTCTATAATAATGTATCGTTGGTAAAACCTAGTCGGATTTTTTTCAGACCATATCAATTGCCTTATTCATTGACACCATTACATTTATAATTTGCCAAGACTTTAAACTGCAGAGTAATGATATCCAAAACATAAAACCCAGAAATCTCGGACCTTATTTCATCTTTAGCGTCGTCGTTGCTATACTGAATGCATTCATGATGAAACTAAGTTTAAGAACATTTCATTGGCTTTTCTTGGAGAATTGACCCAATGAATTACATCGTAACAAAATTTGGTCGGCTTCTTTATTCAAGTAGCCTTTGCCTTTTTACCCATGTACCGACTGTGCCAACGATAAAGTTCAAGGGTATCCCATTCACAAACAAGATGTCGGAAATAGATGTAGACTATAATATTCGTTTTCCATCCCCCACGTCTCTTGAAGAAGAGGAAGGGTCGGAAGATGAAGAATCCGAAGGAGAGATAAAGAAAGAACCAGTTGTACTACTTCTTGGATGGCTTGGTTGCGAGGAAAAACATCTTGCAAAATACAGCGATATTTACGAAAAGAGAGGGTATGATATTGAAGTTATGTCATCTTCGTTTCGAAAACAATCTCTTTTTAAACTGAGTTTCCTCTGACTGCTCCCACATCATTTATTTTTATTTGGACATTTATCTTGGGGTATAAAGGCAGAGTCGATTGCCAATAGAAAAGTTGGAAGTCGCCGTCATCGTGCGGCGTTGGCATAGGGTAGCCGCTTATTAGCATTCCTTGCAAACTTGAACGACCAACATACCAGACATGCATAAAATGATTTATATATGGGGTATCACATCATCCCGCATTAAGCCAGATTCATCAATCATTGAGCCTGTGTCGGAGATGTTTTTATTGGTATCACGTGACTACTGCATTGATATGTACTCTCTGTTTGGTGAACTTTGCTTTTCATTAGGTTGCTATGACAGTGACAGGTTTCTGGTAATTGTTCTCGGAATAATTTCAATAAATATGTGTGTTTGTTTATGTGACTTGGATTTTTAATGTAGCTTAAGAATTTTAGGTGCATCATGCTGCAGACATGTAGCGTCATGTCCCACCCGATCACATTATCCTGACACCAGACCAAAAAGTCCTAATAATAACCTCTCAATGCTGAGTGCCAAGTAAGGCAGCTGCTAGTACCATTTTGTATAAGCCTTTGGTATGACTCTGCCTAAGCCATACATGCAACCTCTCTCATCCAAGGTGGATACCCTTACCACTTAGGCCACCAGAGCTGTTGAAAATATATATTGAAAAGTTTGTATTTTTTCCTTTTTTTGAAAAACATTAAAAGAATTTTATTTTATATTTTTAATTTGTTTTCCTAAAACAACATTGGAATTGAGTTAATATTAATTTATTTGCCACTTTTATATGAAATCTGCATTGGGGTTAAAGTTTATTGAAGAAAAAAGTGAATGTAGTTGCATAGTGTCTTGACACATCTATTTTTAAAAAATGGATTTATTTAAGTAAAATGCTGTCATATTTGGGGTGAAGTTAGAAACCTATTTGTGTTTATTTAGGCATTGTAGGGTTTAACGTCAATTTTCAGCAAAGATAGGCTATGTATGACGGCCAGTATTGGGTGAAGGGAGAACCAGGGAAAACTTCAGAAAGAACCACCAACTCACGAGAAGGTACTGGCAATCTTTCCCGCATACCCACATTGGCCGAATGCGATTCTCTAACCCATGCAGATAGAGGTGACATATCAGTGATCAGTAATGGAAAGCACATTAGACCACCAGTTTATTTAGGTCATTGGTTGTAATTAGCAGTATGATAATATTAGTGTCTTAAAAAGCAATTTAAATTTTCTACTTTTTTGTATTTTAAGATAAGATTTGATATTTTGCTAATATCAATATCAAAAGATCAATAAAACAGCAACCTTCAATTTAATCTATATTTGTCTAATTTTGTTATGGATATTGACAAAGATGATGTGTTTAAATTGAATTCATTTTTCAATTTTTAGTTATTAGAATGGGTCAATGAAATAAATCATTGAGTTAAAATAGTCGTAATGCATCATTTCCCGAGTCTTAGATTCTGACAGAGACAGGATGGACATTACATTTCAGTTGAAAATATACACCTTAAATTCGGTTCTGAGTACTACTGAAACACTTGGCAAATCAGAGTGTTTTAACATCTATACAAGGGTGGGGGTTTAAAAATATTTCAAAATTAAAGCCTCTGCTTTGGACCCTATAGTTTACAGAAAATGTGTCTCTGAACTTCAATTTTCAGAATCCTATAGAGATCACTACCAATAGAAACTCTGGAATTTGCTCATGTTGAAAAAGACTGCAAGACAAATGGAAAATAATTTTTGGTGCCAGATTTACAGTCACATTAACCTATCAGAACAGCCAAGTACTAGTGACATAATATGAGCAATGGCCTTTAATTGAAATATTTATATTTTCTTTTTTTTTTAAAAAACAAACAAAGTTATAAACTGTTATACATCCACAAACATATATTTAAACTTAAGTAAATCACAAAAACATTTTAAACTGCTTGTTGTTGCTGTCATGTAGGGTTTAATGCCATTTTTCAGCACAAGATAGGCTATACATGGTGGCCATATAAATAGTGGAGAAAAAACCCAGGGAAAACCCGGGAAAGAACCACTGCCCCATGAGAAGCTACTGTTAAGCTTTCTCACATACCCGCATTGGCCAAACCTGAGACTTGAATCCACGCAGACAGAGGTGAGATGGCAATGATTCATAACGGTGAATGCTTTATACCACTCTGCCATTTGGGGCCCCTTAAACTGCTGGATTAGCAGGTAACATCAGATCATCATTAATACATCAACCAATTTTTGATTTCATATTTTGGTTGTAGTCAGTAGTTCAGATAGAATATGCATTAATTAGGCTTGACTGTATTTTTCAAAATGTATTATTTTACCAATTTAATATGTCCTTTATGTGCTCTTTGGTATACTTTCATAAAAAAGCAGAGATTTTCAACTACTTTAAAATTGACAACTGATGTAAACATGATCAGGAAGAGGATATTGGGGAGGCAGGAGATAAGCTTTTATATCCTTGAGAATGAAATGTAAGTGTCGGAAGCACTCTTCCACCTAGATACTTACTATATACACTTTCTTTGTAAAATGTACACAACTGCAAACAGACAAAGACCTGGATCTGGTGGCACACAATGAAACTAAGCTATTCCTTCAATTTATGATTTCAAACAAATCACATAAAACCTGTTGAAAGGTTTGTAATGGTACATCTTATCTGTCTAAATATATGATGGCAGATCTTATCTGTTGGAAAATTTTGTTATGTGTTATGATGATAGGTCTTAAAACTTAACAGAAAGAATTAAAACCAACAATTTACGTAACATCAACAAGTAGTTTATTTCTCCTAAATACAATGAAAATTCAGGAGACACTTAGTGTTGTGAATTAAATCTAAAAAGTCCTACATGTTACAAGTGCAAAAATATTGAATGTTTCAGATAAATGACAATACTCATGAATGTAATAACTTAAACACAATGATGCAATCAAAAATGTTTTTAAATGAGTTCTGAGAATTCTAATTAAGGTATTAACCTAACTGATCAATTTAGCAGTTCCAATGAACATTTTTAATAAATAATTCTTCTTTAATAATTTTAAAAAAGAAAAAAACTCAAAATTCTGATCAGAAATGATTCCCACAGACTTACTTGCAACTGGAAAGAATTATTGTTTATCAACTCCTTAATTATACAGATTTTTACTTGACCTCAACGTGAATCACATCATTTGAAAATTCCAGTCTAATTGTAAACAAGACTGGGCCAAGAATGTTCCCAACTTAAATGCTAAGTAAACTTTCTATTTACAATATTCAATTATGGACAATAGTTAGCAATGTAAGTATTCACATTAATGTACAACTTACAAGAATGGGAAAAAGGCACACAATTAAATATACATGACAGATCTGATCTGTGGGAATATTATGTGTTGGCAGATATGATCTGTCAGAATATTGTGTTCTGGTATATCTGATATATTGGAACATTATAATGTACTGACAGATCTGGGACTACACTGTTCATTTATATGGGAAAATTCACTTCTTGATTTCTTTCTCCTTATATAGCATGTAAATGTGGTAGTTTAGAAATTACCATATCTCTGTTGAAAATTAAGGCTTTAATATGGGAATATCTGGATCATTATTTTCTTTGTATTATATAACTTTGTCTCCATTTCATACTTGTTGAGGTGAAGTACATAAGATTCTATATGACTGTCAGCCTTTCTTTCCTTCCATCCAGTCTTGTGGGTAATGGAATTGACAAACTGCCAGGGTTACTCATACTAGTTCTCACATGGTGTTGGCTTTCAAACATTCCGTTTTGGATATTTATTGTGTAGTACAAAAACCAGAACCAGTCTAGTGGGTAATGGAATTATTCAAGTAAGCACTGCAGTTGGTGCTATGGTGTGTGGCCACTTACTGATAATTGATTACTTGATTACTCTCATCTGGAGAGTTAGACCAATTGCTGGATTTTTTTTGGATATAGTATATATAGTAAAGGGATTAAATGCTTAAATGTTGGCTTTTGAGTCCAAAATCATCAATATTTAGATGGAGTTGAGATAAGTGGCCATCCATTTAGTATGAACACACAGAGGGGGAGGCAGGGTTAACTCAAATGCATACACTTGTGTATGGGGGTGGGGTGGAAAACCTTGATAATAATTTGTCTAATACATAACCTGTTCGACTGGGTTCAGATGGCATTTAAATTTTAGCTGACACTAGACAAATTTGTAAGTTACTCAGCTTATTTCTTGGATGCAGCCAGACATTCAATGTCTGTGGACTATCTGTTTTATTAAACACATTAATATTATGGATGTATCATATGGTATAATGGATTAAATATAGGCCATTCTACAGAAATTTGGGTGGCTATGCGCCAAGCGTATGTTTGCATGTGGAGTGTGTGTGTGTAAAAAATGTATGCATATTTACATGGGGGGTGTCAAGCTTTGCCAGATTTCTGTGTACATACTAAACGGATGGAAAAAAATGGAAAGGCAGTCTAAGAATTATTTTGGCAAAAACACTTGAATAAGTGCATTAATGTTTTTTTACCTGCTTTGTTTAAATGCTGTTGTGGTATTTAAGATCTTAGATGTTTAAAGTTTGATGAAAAATAATAATGCTGTCCCTTGCTCACATCTACACTAGTTTAATTAACCACTGGTTAAACATATTAAACAGCATATATGAAGAACATAAAAAGTGCAAAGAGAAACTATAAATCAAGAGGCCAATGAGTATACATACATATACTATGGATCCAATGAGTAAGAAGAATGTTATTACTACTAGCAAGCTGCACAAACTCAGATCTGTTCCATTATGCATTGGCAGATCTGGGTCTGTATAGTTTGATCTGATATGTACATGAGCTTTTACCTTATGGACCAGATCATCTTAATGACCTAGACTATTAAAATTTTGTCAGCCATCTTAAATGTCTTCTGGTTTAACTGAAACATGTGTGCATGTTTGTTTGTATATCTATGAAAATAGACAATATTGCTGTTGCATAGAAGTTTGACCTATTAACTCTTCTGTGACCTTGACTTGAAAGCTTTTAGCTTGTTTACTTTGTTTTAAATGAAAGTAAATAATAAGGACTTTATGAAAGATTTTCATTATGGTCATGTTTGCAAAGAATGCTTGTGTTAAGAGACAAAATTTTCCGTGTTCTCAAACATTTCCTAGTATTCTGAGCAGATTTTGCTGTAGAAGTGAAAATACGTACATTTTGTATATTTACATGTCTATTTCAGCTGCATCACCATACGTTACATAGCTCCCAAGGAAATCACCTTCTTCAAGACAGAACTGCTTCCAGCTGTGGCCAGTAAACTGTTGGATCTCCTTCAAGACTACAGCCTAGAGGACAACCCCATCTTCTTCCACATCTTCAGCAATAATGGAAGTTATATCTACACAAATATTTTAAAAGTTCTTCATGAAGATAAAGAAAAGAAACTTGCCAAGCTTCAGGTGAAGGGTGTTATACTTGACAGCGCCCCTGGACAACGGCGACTGCATCAAGCAGCTAGAGCCTTTGTAGTTTCTACACCCAGTAATTTCATGATGAGAATCCTCACGGTAATTGGAATTTATATGTACTTGTTTTGGACAGGTTTGAAGTGTATGTTTTTAAAACTGTACAATCCCAAGTCCCTCGAGGACAGTCCACACTATGTATATGAGAACATGTTAAATGATAGCTATCACTGGCCACAGTTGTACCTATATTCTGAAGCAGATAAGATTATTCCATACCACGATATCGATAAAATGATCGAGTATCGCCGGAGCTTGGGGGTACGCGTTGACAGCGTTAGGTGGAATGATACAGCTCATGTTAGCCACCTTATGTTGCATCGTGAAGCCTACATGCAGGCCTGCATTGAGTTTATCAAGTCCTGTCTAAATGACTCCAACAAGGAGGACATAAAGAGCTAGATATAGTTAACTGATATAGATTTTCTATATACCATATTCCGTAGAGAATGTGATATGTTAAATTCATTTGTGTGTTCATCTTTCTGTCCATTATTACATCCTTCCACCTCACATTTATTTTTGCAAACAAAAATTCCCCCCAAAATATAGAAAATAGTTGATAAGTTGCTTGATTATGATATTCATGAGACCTTGACTGGTGGATTATCAGCGTGCTATATCGGCACTTAGCTGATTGTTGGACACAACCACATTTAGATTGTGATCAGTCTTGTCATATTTGTAATGTTTGAATCAAACTGGTTTGCAGATATTGAGGATTCCTTTGTGATTTTGATTGTTAGAGCTCAGCATCGTTGACTAGCACAATAACTCTCAAGTTATTAATGGATTTCAGCCAGATTTGTTACGTAGCTTGATACTAATGAGATTTAGGCTGAGTTTGATTATTGACGTTTAGCCGAGTTGATTGTCAGACTTACCGTTTTTCTGCCCCATAATAAATTCTGGGATTATTATTATTGAATTTCAACCATATTTGGTATGCTGCTTGGTGTTGATGAGACTTTATTTGATTTTTATTGTTAGTATTCTTTATCTTAAATGGTTGGAGTTTTAGCCCTTGATTGTCAGACCCTGCCAGTTTTCTTTCTGCAGAATAACTTCTTAGTTATTAACTTGAACCAAACTAGACTTGCATTTTTATTTATCATATGAGCTTAACAGAGTTTGATTGTCAGTATTTAGCATTGTTTAGCTGAATTATGGTCCTTGATTTTCATACCATCCCACTTTCATTTTATGCTCCCTTAATTACTACTGGATTTCAACCATATTTTATGAGCATCCTGATATTAATGAGCTCAAGAAAAGGCTGGTGGTATCAATTCATTAATTTTGCTTGTTGGTTTACTCTAATATGAAGTTTCAAAAAGTGATGTTCTCATTCCAAATAACAAAACATTCCATTGTACATATTTATATTTTAATCCTTATTCTTCTTATACATTTTCAATTCTAATTTAATAATGTAGTTGGCTTATGTTTGCTTTTCTTGGTATCAATATGACATTTTTGTGTACAAGTTTGTTGTAAATTTTGTAACTATTTTGTGTAGGGAGGTCTTCTTTTATGATATGTCATACAAATTGATTACAGCAGTTGATATTAAGAATCTTAAGTTGAGAGACCAGAAAAATAATATTGTTTTTCCAACACTTCTCGTTTGTTCATCTTGAACTCTATGTCATATATATATATAAGAAATTCAGTAAGACAGTTAACTTCAGTTTAACTGTCAAAAAGTAACAATTCTAGGGGCTTTTAAGTTTCTGCTTTTACACTAGTCGTGATACTTGCAGTTGTCTATTAGTTCCACTATTTCTACAAATTTCCTGCTTTATTGTGTGCCCATGCATGCCCTGCCATTAATAAATCTTTCCGAGTCTGTATTGCTGCAATGCGACCATCGTAGAATTGGAAATCTCCATTCTTATCAATAATATTCAGCTAAAAATTTATAATAAGATAAAGAATCTTCTGTTTTGTACCTCAATTTTAACAAGTATTTTAAAAGTTTTTAGCTTTAAAAATTCTTCCCACCTTACCTGAAGAAAATTATTTTGATTTTGTAAAGATGTAAATAGTGCAGCAAGAATCCTACCAGATTGATGAAATGATAACCTTGATATGTACTGCTGACATATATCTGATATTAGTCTGTAATTTAACTCTAGCACAAGAAAGTTAAGATTATAAACTTTTTGCTACCCATAATCTTTTTTTATTGTTTATACACATTCATTTGTTATATACTTTTGTGCTGTATTATAGCAAGTCATTCCCTGAAATGTGGTAATTTGTATAGTTCATACAATGTGTATTATACAACTATATTATCTGTACAGTCAGGTCATTACAACTGTATTATATGTGTCGTCTGTACAGTTTGTCTCATGCATGCAGCTGTTGTATGTATTGTGTGTATAGACTGGTCCCATAAACACAACTGTATTGTATGTATTGTGTGTATAGTTGGGTCTTATAAATACAACTGTATTGTATCATCAGTACAGCTGTATTGTGCCTACTGTCCCATCTCATCAGTACATCTGTATTGTGACTACTGTCTGGTCTCATCAGTACGTCTGTATTGTGACTACTGCCTGGTCTCATCAGTACATCTGTATTGTGACTACTGTCTGGTCTCATCAGTAAATCTGTATTATGACTACTGTCTGGTCTCATCAGTAAATCTGTATTGTGACTACTGTCTGGTCTCATCAGTATATCTGTATTATGACTACTGTCTGGTCTCAGCAGTATATCTGTATTGTGACTACTGTCTAGTCTCATCAGTATATCTGTATTAAAGCTGTACCAATTAATCATCCATATTCATAATCGGACCGATTATTAGAACAATCGGTATCGGCAGAAATAATCGGTGCTGATGTAAACAAATTTCAAAAGTAACAAATTTCCAAAATATAAATTCAATCATAACAATCACCTTTACATGGCTTGAATTTTAAATCAGAATTAAATACAGTCCTACTGTTTATATCGACAAGCCGCCTATGTTGACAAAAAATCAAAGTCCCAGTCCCTTGGTCTACTGTTACTACCAAATTGTCATGCTTATGTCAACGTCGAGATCAAAGATAAATGTACATGTCGACAGAAGCCCTTGGTCCCAGCTTGAACAAATCCTTTGTTTTCTAATCATTTATGTCGACAAACTGCCAGTTCCAACCCATACTTTGTTCAACAATTAGTTGTTCATGCCGCCAGGCTTTAATGTCACGGTCGGATAAAAAAACAATCACCCTGGTCTTTTGTTTGGGCCTATAAAGCTGGCCTCTCGCGGCAACTTAAAAGAAGTGAAATCTGATCAATTCGCACATTTTCCAAAGAATGCACAGAGGTATAGCTAGGATTTTAAAACTTGGAGTTCAAGAGTACCACCAGTAAATGTTGCAGAACCCTACCAGAAGCAAATTGGGCATACCTGAAATGGCTATATTTCCAGACGAGTAGAAACAGTGGTTGCCATAGAGTTTAATTTTCAAACTTCTTTACAGCACTGACATGTAGCCCTTGTTTGTCCATTAGAGTGAGAGTGAATTGTCAGGTCAAGATAAGGTCTTATTCCAAGTATTAAGTTAAGCATCATACATGGTGTACAACGTGAAATGTCAGTTCTAGCAACTTCTAACACTCTGTTGAATTTCATTACAATATTCGTCAATTAGACGTTTAACCCTTGTTAAAATTTGCAAACAGCTTTTGTCTATCAAAATGTCTTGATTATGAGGTCACAAGCACTGCTTAGACTGCTACACTTGGAAACGAAACAAATAATGAAGGCGATAGTTATTCATTTGATGTACTCTTCTTATACACAAGTACATCGATGGGTCATTCTACATCTGAAATCAGTCATTGTAAATATCAGCACATTTTCTCAACACTCTGCAGCTAGTCAAGTCTTTGATCTTGCTGCCTATCTTGCGGGTCATGTTCTTCAGATGTACTCTTATAATGACAACATGTACATCTGTGGTGTCTTTCAGCCACTGAATTTTCTGATTGTAAACAGCTAAAATGATCAATTGATCAACAATTTTCCCACTCAACAGGTGGTCGAAGCAGGACTAGCAAGCCTTTAAATTTGCAGTCCAGCAAATTGATGCGTACTGAGGACTCCTGTATACATTATAGTCTGAATCCAGATTTGAAAAAATGCGTCCAAATACGCATGATTACACTTTTCCGAGACCTTTGAAAGTGATCAGTGATTAAAACAAGTTTATTTTGTTGTGAAAGTTTCGTTTTTAACTTTATTTATATTTACGATGGCTACCAGTGTAAAACGCAAATTAAATTTACAGTCTCTGGGAACTTAATATCTGGCTGTTAAGGAAGTTGAGGGCTGAACATCTCGCAAAGAGGTCTGTGAAATTTTTTCGCTTAAAAATAACACCCGTTCAGGAAGGATGAAAGCTGCCGAGTCTATAAAGAAAGACTATGTTGAAGGTAACTGTGCTCCCCAAAGGAAGAAGAAAAAGACTGCTACATTTGAAGACGTAGAGGAAGCCACAAAATGGTTCAATGAAGCATTTGCGAAAAAAACTTAGTGTGGAGAACTTCGCTGCAACATGTGGTTGGTTCAGTCGCTTTAATGTTCATCATAGCATCCGATACAAAAGTATTTGTGGAGAATACATGTACTGTTACAGCTTTTAATTTTCCTGTGAATAGCACCATCCCCTTGGTATCCTCAAAAAGATGGGAAGAGATTGACCAAAATCAAGGCCAGTTAAAGTACATGTACATGAAGCATGTAAATAACAACTATCCAGTTTTTCATATCAGGATGTAATCGATGCAATATTTTATTGTGGATTTTATTACACAAAGTTAACCAGAATGTAATTTGTCAATATACAAGTGTATTTCACACTGATTCTGTCTTCATGTATTCAAAATTTCCATTTTTTCTCAAAGTGCAAATGCTACTTACTGACGACGGGTCACCCTTTGCAGATGAATATTAACTTTTCTCTTTTAAATCAATGATAGTACTTTATAACAGTTTAATAATTGTCGGGTCAGTGAAAGTTACTTTTTTAACATGTCTGTCTTAGGACATGGAAAAAAATTATTGTTTCATGTCCCAAGATTTACATGTTACAGTAGCCAACAAAAAGACCTAAATAAAGTTTAGGCATTGGTCCATGGATAAGCTGACCCCCACCCCCTTTATTCCAGGCCTTTATTTTTTCCTAAATTATTCAGCTTATACATGAGTATATACTGTGATAATGAAATAATCGGTCTCATAATCAGTATCGGCAATTTTAATAATCGGCTATACACGATCGGCATAATCTGCAAAAAGTTACATCGGTACAGCTTTAATCTGTATTGTGTCTACTGTCTGGTCTCATCAGTACAGATGCATTTTATCTACAGTCTTGTCTCAACACTAAATCTGTATTGTCTCTACTGTCTGGTCTCATCAGTACAGCTGTATTGTATGTACTGTCTGGTCTCATCAGTACAGATGCATTTTATCTACAGTCATGTCTCAACAGTACAGATGCATTTTATCTACAGTCTGGTCTCATCAGTAAATCTGTATTATGTCTACTGTCTGGTCTCAGTACATCTGTATTGTGTCTACTCTCTGGTCTCGTTGGTACAGCTGTATTTATTGTGTCTGCTGTCTGGTCTCATCAGTACATCTGTATTGTGTCTGCTGTCTGGTGTCATTGGTACAGCTGTATTGTGTCTGCTGTCTGGTCTCATCAGTACAGCTGTATTGTGTCTACTGTCTGCTATCATCTGTAAATCTGTATTGTGACTACTGTCTGGTCTCACCAGTAAATCTGTATTGTGTCTACTGTCTGGTCTCACCAGTAAATCTGTATTGTGTCTACTGTCTGGTCTCGTCAGTACAGTTGTATTGTGTGTGCTGTCTGGTCTCATCAGTAGTAACATATTAGTCTACTCTTAGCAGTACAACTGTTACAGACTGGTCTTGTCACTGCAACTGTTACAATTTGGTCTGATCAGTACAACTGTTACAGACTGGTTTTGTCAGTACAACTGTTACAGACTGGTCTTGTCAGTACAACTGTTACAGACTGGTCTTGTCAGTACAACTGTTACAGACTGGTCTTGTCACTGCAACTGTTACAGACTGGTCTTGTCACTGCAACTGTATTTTTTTCCAAATGTGTATGATATAATATTGCATGTCTGTCATATGCTAGTACATGTACAAAGAGTCTTCTGTATTTAGAAAACTAGATTGTTGCTAAAGAGTTATCATTGACATTATTTAACTGGGACCACACAATTTACCAATGAACAACAGTATGGTACTCATTTGTTTTTTATCTGTTTGCTTGTGACGAACAGTCTGGTATGGATTTGTTTTTTTAAAATGTTCTTATGGGGGAATTGCGCTAGCAGCATAAAATTATTTATTTCCCAAAAAAAAAGAATTTTTCATCTGTAAGTAAAACTGCTTCCGACAGAAAATACTTCAAAGAATCAAAATGAAATTTTAAACAAAATACAGTGTCAAAACTGGTGCATCCCCTGGACTTGTTTTTTAATTTGTTTTTGCAGTTTGCACAAGTACAGTATTGTTAAACTTGTAGATGGGAAAGAGAGCAGGTCATGTTATGTTGAATGAGTCATCAAAGTTTGTGTGTTCTTTGATACAAAGCCAGTAGTCTTAGATTTGATGTTCTTTTAAAAAAAATTTGATTCACTTTGTCTTGATAATGTAATATCATGATGTAAACAAGCAGGATAATGTAATGGAAACAATTTTCTGACATGAACAAGAGCTTGATCCATTTTCTTTATTTTGGTCAGCATCATTAAGAACGTCAAGCAGCAATTAGTCATTAGTAATGCACACTAATTAATATGAAATTTGATTTTCTTGATATATTCTAATTGGTGCACTTTTCCCTAGATATAAAATATTGCAACTAGTTAATAATAATAGGTCATTTACTCTACTTTGTTATGGAATAAAATGTAAATGAAATTATTAGTTTGTATCAATTAGGATATTTCAATAATCAGACAACAAATATTAGATTGAGAGAACATTGCAGACTGATGTAGATGTTTCAAAGAAACAATTTGAATATCTTTAGATTATTTATAACTAGTTTTCTTAAAATAGAAGTTAAGGGTTTATCAAGTATAGCTGTACGCAAATATTTTTGTGAAGTTTGAGATCAATAATAATTTGCAATTCTAAGATGAATATTTGCATGACACATTCCAAATTTCCCACTTTGTACCCCTCCCCCAAGCAGAATCCTTGACCTGAGGTTCTAGTCCAATTGGAGTAAGAAAAAAAAAGACGCAGGAGTCGGTTTGAATCACAATTTGTTTTGTGTTTTTGTAATGCCGATAATGTAGGCATCTTGGTAGTTATCAGGTTCTGACCAAAAAAATGACAGGATGAACCCAGGGCTAGTGCCATTTGTATGTCCTTTGATGATCACTATCTAGGCTGGGGACTTTAAGCTTTCAAGTTATGGGTCCATGAGATAAGTTTATGAAGTGTAGCAATGAACCCCAAAGTCAGTATTGCTTGAATGTATAAATTTCTCATGTCATGCTAAGTTAGTGTAAATACAGTTATAAGACAGGAATCTATGTTTCAACCCAGGGGCATAGGAAAAGACCCTGGGTTATGGCACACTGAATTTACTGTCTCACTATGATGGGGTCTTAATAATTTTTAAATTGTGATCCACGGACAATAATTGTATGCACCAGAAGCATAAACAAGTGGATCCAGCCAGAAACTGCTTGACATATGTTGATTCTCAGGTTGATAATGACACACACCAATTCTGAGACAAGGTAGTTTTGTAAAACATTCCTCACACCAGTACTAACCCACCCTATGGCAATTTAAATTTTTTTTAAAAATGTACCAATTATCAGGCTATCCTCAATCATATCTCACAGTTTGAAGTCTCCATGCATGTATGTACATGATAACATAATTCCCTCTTCACAAATCACGAGGATAACATAAGAAGGAAAAGTCAAAAGTATGAAATTCACTAAGTACAGTCAGACTTTGTTGCAAGTTACTATATGCAAGATTTGGTTTTTCAGTACATATGTTTTTTGTACATTGTTATATTTTTGATATTTTATAAATATTTGATTATTAAAGAGTAAAATGTACATTTTCTTGATCGCATAATCATAGGAATGGATATTGTTAATTTAAGATAAAAAAATTGATTGATACTATGTTTTTCAGAAAGCTATGCACATGTCTTTTATGCCGTCAAATTAAACAGCGTTCCATGCATTTAATAGTACATTACTTCAGCATTTCGTTTTACACTTTTAGTTTGAAATGTAAAATAATGTGAGGAAACCAACTTGGTACATGTACTGCCATCTTGAATAGAGATCCCAAGTCTTTGTCATATCTATACTTGGTAGGGGGGGGGGGGGCCGAGTGACCAAGTGGTCTAAAGCTCTTTCCATTACGGATCACTGCAATCTCACCTCTGTCTGCATGAGTTTGAGTCTAAGATTCAGCTAATTTAGGTATGTGAGAAAGCATGCCAGTAGCTTCTTGTGGGTCGGTGGTTTTTCTGTGAGTTTTCCCGGGTTCTTATTCCACCATTAATACTGGCCACCATGTATAGCCTATCATGTGCGGAAAAATTGCGCTAAACCCAACAACAACAATAAGTTATTTAGTTTTCATGCCAATTTTCTGTTTCATGAGCCAGAACAGTCCAATGGGAAGATGTAGACATGATCTCTACCACATCAACATTTTAAAAGTATATTATTTGGATCTTTTGTGCTTGAGTAATGCTAGTCAAATTATAGGTTATAACTAAGCTTATGCAACACAATTGTGCTTTTCTACTCATGCTCAGATTATAGTATTTTTGTAGCAGTTGTAAATATTACTAATTTATTTATTTAGCTTTAAAAATTGTGCAAATTTGTACTTGTGAATAGACTTTGAAGTATTGGTTTCTTTGTTTTTAGTTCAACCCTCTGAGGTTGGTAAGAACAGCTTTAATAAAGAGTTTTTTTTCAATTCAGAGCAGCCTTATCATTAATCTTGTGCTTTTTAGACAATACTTCAAAGATAAGTGGAGGAGTCCTTTTGATATGAATTTTGAAACAATTCATCGATGCATCTATCCATTTGCTGTACCAATACACATATCAACACAAGAGATGGAGGAGTAATGCAAAATGATACTTACTGTAACTTACTTTCGTCTTCAGCAGTCATGACCAATTATTTTTAGTTTGCCTTGTTATTCTTTAAATTTAAAATTCATTTGAAACAGCATTTGCAGTCCTAGACGTCATTTTTAATTTTCAAAATGAAAAAAATATTGAGAATACTTGTCCACCATTTGCAAATTAAAACAGTGTCATGGTTCATAATCTGCACCGCCCTTCCATGGCAATTATCTTAACCCAGCAGCATGTTCAGAATATAGGATACATTCCAAACATTTTCCACATTTATAATAATGAAGTACTTTACTCATCATTTAAGAACAACTTTTACACAAAGTTTCTAGGTTGAATTTTATATTTGCTTTGGTCAATTTGAGTGCTACACTATTGGTGTGTCACACGGTCAAATATCATTACACTGAAATTTCATTGGTGGTTATTGCTTGTTCCGGTCCAGGTTAAATAATAATAACTACCAATCAGAAATTAGTGTAGCTTAGTCGCTGTGTGACAAACATGAAGTACTAGCAGAGCAACAGAAAACTACCTAGAAAACCCAAAATGTCTGATTCCTGGTGTTGTTCATTGTTTTCGTTCATCAAATACTGGCTGGTGATAGTGATGATGACAACAATTTTTAAAGTTATAAAGCTTATTGATTATTACTGCTGGGAAAATGTTAATGGAGATTTCAGTGGGTGACTGAGCCCAAAAGTGGTGTTGAATTACGATTCAGATATACCTGTTGGATGGAGTAAAATAGATGGCATGAATTGTTAATCTCCCTTTCAGCAATATTTCGAAATTAAATGTACAAAGGGCAGACTACTGAACCTAATTACAATACGTTGCAAATAATTGAAAAGTTGAATGCAATTTGCATAAATTTTTTGAACCAGTTTAATCCTGTGGATCATATGCTAGAAACCATATATCCATATTATAGTTTAGATCAACTGAATAAAAAGGATGAAAAAAAATGAAATTGGGCAGTAAAGATATGTATTTGAATACCTATGTCTGCACAAGGCATTGATGAACTAAAAACCCTAATACATCATTATGGAACAGATAAGAAACCAGACATGATGGTAAACAATTGATTCAAGAAAGTAAGTTTATGTAAAAACCTATTTTTGGAAAATTGTAAATGACAGCTAAATGTTAATGAAAGATTTCCCATGCCTGGATTTGTTCTAGATGAGATTTTCATTGCATGAGGAAATTGCTTTAATGCTTCTGTTTCAAAGATCAAATTGTAATACATGTATCTTCCAAATTTAAGATGTTTTCAAAGCATTCATGTGGTGTAAAACAAAGGGCTTGGTGGCTAAAGTGAGTTAATTGGAGCCACAATTAAATGGCCTGAAACATTGAATAAAACTCACTGACAACCAACTGGTAGTCTGTATGAAAGTATTTTTGTCATCAATGAGAATTGCATATAAATATATGACAACTATATTTTCTACCTGTAATTTGTATACTGGAATAAAACCAGTATGCCAACATAGATAAAGATAAAGTGGCACCACCTGCCTTCCAAAGATGGATAACCATCGCAGCCTGTGTATTGTGAATCATATTGATATGAGGCACAGGCGTATCATTTCACCCATAGTGTATGTATATTTATGTGTATGTGTGTGTGTGTATTTATATATACAGAGAGAGAGAGAGAGAGAGAGAGAGAGAGAGAGAGAGAGAGAAGTATAATCGACATATTAAAATATTTTATTCATTCCAAGCAGGAAAAAATCCCCTGCCACAATAGGACCTATTGCCCTTTTGCCTAGTTCTGATAGGCTAATGCCCTACTCCAATATGCCATGTGTGTATCCACAAGAAAGGTTGGTATAGAATTCATTGATCTAGAGGTGTCAAATATTGCTACAACTTTAGGGTCATATACTAGAAAGAAGCAAAACAAAGTTTTTAACAAAATTGACAATAATTATAAAAAATGAAAGAAAATGTGAGAGTAACTTACAGTTTTATGAAGTGAATCCAAAATAATCCTGATAAAGTTCCATAAAAACCCAAATGAATGAAAAGTTCTGTATCAGATTAGAAACCGGAAATGTGCTGGTTCACCAAGAATCATGACATCAAGATGACATTGTTCAGAACTCCTTAGAATAATTTACAATGGTTCCAGAATATTAATATAGTCCAATCGAACAATATTTAAGTACAACATAAAGCACATCTGCATATGACTCCACAAATAGGGAATGCAACTGATTGCTCAGTTCTCTAATTTTATACACCTTCAGTTACAACTATATTTCACAACATACCCTTGTGACAAAACTTACTACTCAGTTTGTCTCAAACTTTTCTATTCATGTTTCCTAGCCCAAACATTGGGAAATTACTGAATTCTTGTAAAACTGTCCAAACCCCATCAGCCAATGAGAACTTAACCCAGTGTAGTCATTAAATTGTATTATTAAGATCGATGTTAGTAATTGTCAACATGTGTGTGTGTGTGTGTGTGTGTGTGTGTGTGTGTGTGATTAATAGATACAATGTACATGAGCAGCAGAGGGGGCAAACAGACCGAAACTATTTCAGACAAACTGAAACTATTTCAAACCGAAACCATTTCAAGCAGACAAAAAAAAGAGAAAACCTTTAGGATTTTACGCGAACAGACCTGGCACCAATTGTGCTGTGGAGACAAATTGTTTAAACTGAATATTTGATCAAGTCCGATGCGATATCTTGATCTCGGGTCGTGCAAATTTATCGTTATAAATTCATGTGGAATTGACTGAGCGTGACTAAAGAAATTTCTAAAGAGATTATAATCCATATAACCACCGCACCAAGTTTCCCAAATATTTTGTAGCGTATGTGTGTCAACTCCATTAAATACAGCAAGAATATTGCAGTTATCTCTGATCACTTTCGGTATTTGTGTGTATTGTTGAGTGACATATATCACATCGGTATTTTTATGCCTACCTCTAGAAAATATCCTAGCAGGATTCTTTTGATTGTCTAACATGACATCATCATATACGACTCAAATTGTTAATACTTTCATCAATACTTGGTGCTTCTTCGATATCGGTTATAAACTCAATAATATCCTCATCAATTTCCGATTTTGCTTTCTCGTTAAAATCCTTTAATACCTTGTAACATCGCTGATGTCTACACTCGGGGCTACTAAATACAACTTATCCCATTTCATCCATCTCGTTATTAAATTAAGAAGCAATGTGTCTTGCCACTTTCAGATGGTCCGATTATGATCATATGAATAGAATTCGGTAGCGCTGCATGATGTTTAATGGGTTCTCGTGTTTTTGTCACCGAAAAATCAATTACATTCATGTTATTATGAATAAATTATGGATCTATATTGTGTGAAATGTAAGAAGCGTACTAGCACAAATGACTTGACGACGATTACAACTAAAAATAACATCAGCACTTGCTGGTAAGTGTGTACAATGTGGTACAAAAAAATTTAGATTTGTTTCCCTTTATGAAATCAAGCATTTAAAAAAAACGAGGAGGTGATATTGCAGCCAAGTTAGTAAAATTACCAGGAACACCATGGGCAAAATATGGGGGAGAAAAACACCTTCCAAGGTATAGTTATTGTGGACCCGGGACCAGACTTGATATCCGACTCGATGATCAAAACCATCCCCGACACGGTGAAAACCCAATAAATGCTATTGATAAGGCGTGTCATGCTCATGATGTTAGCAGCAATCTGCAACAGACATATTGCAGATGTGAAATTGATTCATGCATTGAATTCTATCACTGATAAATCATTCAAAGAAAAATTAGCTTCATGGTTGATAAAATCGGCAATGAAAAGTAAACTAATGCTGGGTGCTGGTAATTAATAACATGGAATCTATTTATTTTTCCTCAAGAGGATACTGGAGGGGTAAATCAGCAATCAATAAACTCGCTAGTGCTGCAAAGGTGAAAAATACCACTGCTGCGGATTGGTTATCCAAACAGGCGATATGGCAAATTTATCTACCACCACCTAAACAAATTAATTTCTCGCATTTTGATGTCAGCGTCCCTAATGAAGTTCAGCAAACTGATATATTATTTCTGTCGCATGATGGTGTTTACAAATACATACTAACTGTAGTTGATGTTGCGAGTAGATACAAACAAGCAGAACTGCTAAAGACGAAGTCATGAACTGAAGTGGCTTCTGCATTTGAAAGGATTTATCGGCGGGGTCCTCTAAAGTGGCCAAATCTATTACAAGTTGATCCTGGCTAGGAATTTCAGGGTGCAGTGTTGTCAACAATGAAGAATCATGATGTCACCGTCACACAAGGACATACTGAATTACATCGCGATCAGGCAATTGTTGAACGATTTAATTGAACACTTGCTGAGCGGTTATTTGGATATCAATTCGTGAAGGAATTTATTCAGGATAAACGATCCCGTGAATGGGTCAAGATATTACCGGGTGTAATTACCGCGCTAAATAATGAGATTACTCGAACAATTAATATGAAACCTAACAATGCGATTAAAATAATGTATATACCCATAAAACCACAAAATGATTTTTCAAAACAACCAATACTGGGTAATGTCACTGTTAGATATTTATATGAACCAGGAGAGCTTGAAGGTGGTAAAGAAAGAGCTACTTATCCTATTTGGAGTGTCACCATGCATAAAATATCTAGCATAACACGATCCACAGGTAGACCAGCAATCTATAGATCGGATTCAACTGCTTCTCAGCGCGGATTTACTCATGACCGATTACAAGTGATACCCGAGGATACTCAATCACCACCGCGTGGTCTTAAAGGAGACTAGAAACCAGCTGAAATATACAATAATATTAAATACACTGCAGAGAAAAACATGATTCTGAAGCGTCGTGTGCGACCGTACTGCCAATATTGAGATATTGGCATATCTTCTAGGCGCTGAGTTTCCGTGACCTCGTATGCATATTTTCCGCGCCTATTCGGTTACTTTCGGAAAGTGACGTCATACTAGCGGCTCCAGCAACCAGACCTACAGTTGCAAGGTTCATTTCATATAGAGTACCATGCCGTTTTGCGTTGCTTACGGGTGTAATGGCATACATAGAAAAGGCTGTGGAGTTCATTTTTTTTTTCTTTTCCGAAAGATAAAGGCATAAAAAAGTATGGATACATTATTGCAAGCGAGTTGATTTCAAAGCAACACCATATAGCACTCTGTGCTCATTACATTTCTCAAAGGAATGTTACCAGAGGGATCCTAAAAAACAGAACCTCTAGGATACACGAATGCTAAGCCTAGACTATAAGTTGCAACTGTTCCAGACATACCATTGTATATTTTAAATCCTGGTAAAGAGTGTCAAATGTACGAGTTACGAAAATAGGCAGAAGGCCGAGTAAGTGCTAATAAAAAATATGACAGCCCGACACCTGATCGTGCTGATGAAATGAGTAAATGTTTTTTTCTTCTTCAAGATTACAATCTAAATAAAGTCACCACTGTCCTATGTGTAATTGAGATCTGACTTTAATCAAATGGAAGCTTGCTAAATAATAATAATAATAATAATAATAATAATAAGATTATCAACCCTTGAACTGTCGTGTTTCGAGAAAAACAAATTAAATAATTTTTAAAAAATATTTTAAAAAAATTATTTAAAAAAACACGACCTTTCAGTCTATGCCTATTACACATAAAATGTATAAACGGAAATCTGTAGTGATTGGAACTGATATAAAAATGTCCCTTGGGCAATTTAAATAGCAGCGATTAAAAGAAAAGAGATCCGACATAAAATCAAAGTTTCACATTAACTGGCTGACAATAGAAATTGGGGAGGCGACTATTGACCCGCCCATTTGCCCCAATGTGCAATTATTCTCTGTGATACGCCTTATTATCCCCCAGGACAAGGCCTTTTTTTCATATTCTGGTCTGCATAATAGTTAGAGGTTAGAATTAAGTACACAAACATAATGACAGTTTTTAACACATTAACAATTATTCCTTATCATTGCACTTATCTTGTGAAATGGACTGGCCCTCTGACATAATTCAAAGAAACCATGTGCCAAAGAGTGTATGTAAGCACCAGAAATTCATTGGCAAATAAACGATGCCGAATTTTGTTGTAACTTCGAGGCCAAAGACTTCATTTTAAGAGTTCAAATCTGCAGTCAAACGTTACCGTACATGTATGCGGCCATTGGTTTCCCACATTTTATATCCCACCCTATTTCCTTTAGTTTAAGTGTTAAGATATGTAACACTGTTTACTGAATTAAATATTTATTTTGAATTAGTTTTTTAGGGGCACATAAACTGCGTCGTATTTTTTTTTATTTCTTCTTTTAATTTAATCATGGTAATGAAACTTTACATATTTGGTATAGGAATGTCAGGTGTTAACTGGCCGAGTTTTTGGGGTGCGGAAATGGAGATTTTGTTTGCAGAGAAAATTACGCAGCCTTCATTGTGATAATTCATGAATTTTAAACTAATTGGTGACAATTTTTTTTACAAGAAGTACTTCTGTACTAGTTAAACAGTCTGAAATTTACGTGAATAATGTGTAATCTTAAACTATTTACTGAAGACAAAAACTGTCCTGTGATATTAATATTAGGAACTGAATTTTTAGTAAAATTAATAAGATTGCTATTTTCTTTGGGTTGTATTAAAGTAATGTTTTATTCATTTTTATTGAAGTGAGTTCTAAAGTGTGTTAAGATTAATTTCATTTATTTCCAAAGCACAACTATATATTAATTGAAGGAAAATAGTTGATAAGTTGGCAACGTAAATCACTAGCTATACGAATGTACATTATTGTGTGGAATTAAGTTATAAAGCAAAAATCTTAGAGTCAGTCAGCTCCGCCTTATTACGCCTTATTATCAGTGAAACATATATTCTGTAAACCCAGGCATTGGCAAAAGTCTAATTCGGTTAATAAAAAGTGGAACACACTTCCGTGCTGACGTAAATACAGAATGGTTCTTATCTAATGATGGACAGTCGTCGCCACAAAATGGTTCTTATCTAATGATGGACAGACATCGCTGCTGGCTTAGTATGTTAAAACATGTTGCTGGTTTAGAATATTAAGGAACTATCTTATTTGGACCTAACTAATGCCAAACGAATATATATTTGAGTTTTTCCTTAAGTCAGATGACGTCAAATAAACCAGTTTTGACCGGGAGAAACTGATTCTTACCTGAGGAGAGCGGACATATTTTCTCTCCGATACGTGAACCCTAACACAAGATGCGTATAAATAGAGCACGCATTAAAGGTCCAAACATTTGCGGGAAAAAAATATAAGATGGAAAATCCAATGAAAAAATTCACTAATCTATTTATTCAAATTTAGTCTAACTTTATTATAATAATTATATCTAGCCTAATTAATAAATAATGAAGTCAAACAACATTAATGTTTAAAACACATCCAATGTCTCCTAAATATGCGATTGTATCTCGGTTGTTTTAGTCGGTCACCATAGTGTGCAACGCCTCGTTGACGCGGATGTATGTTTTCTTTTTCTTCCCAGCCGTTGTTCCCAGTTCCAATTGATGACAAAGACGTTGAGTGCTGTGTTGTTCCTGTTGTAGTTTCATCATCTTTTGTGTGCACTCGCGCTGTGCACGTTCTTTTTTCACAGCGCCAAAGGCTTTTTCCATCATTGTTCGCAGAATGCTTCGTAAAAAAAGTAACCTTGAACGATAAGCTTACGATTTCCTTTCTGTGATGTAACGAATTCTAACATTGTGGTAATATTTTAAATTTTAGTTTCTGGAAATGTTTATATATAGTGTAACGATATTCATGGGGCAAGCCCAAAATTTGAAATCCAGCTCATGCTCCAATTACAGCTTTAGCAATTAATTTATAAAAGCGACACAAATAGTCATCTGGTAAAGTTAATTTTAATTTGCATAGCTGTGTTTTTAATTTGAGGCCAATAATTTGATTTTAATTTGCATAGCTGTGTTTTTAATTTGAGGTCAATACGTACTCAACGGGCTGAAACCAAACTTCCTTTGGCACATAACACTGACCGTGCCTCGACGAGATAGGTAATTAAAATGAGAGGAAATGACGGCGCTGAGATAAAGTAGCGTAGATAACGATGCAGAAGTAAAAGAGACAAAACGAATATGGGTTTCATTAATACTGTTTTCAATGGTTAGTTCCCTTTGATTAATGTTTTATTCCGGAATTGTTTTCTCCATGCCATTATGTCCATTGACATTTTGTCCCTGCTATTTTGTCTGTGCCATTATGTCCAGTGACATTTTATCCACATGACATTTTGTCCGTGCCATTTTGTCCGGCCACCCAATTTATCTGGTATGACATACGCTGCTATTTTTTCTGTCTACGGTATTGGAGAGGATCCTTATCCGACCAACACCAACGCATTATACAATTACAACTCGCGTAGTGATTATTCTGTTGTTTCAGTGTAATTATAAATTCATCATCAATATAAAATTCTCGTTTATTTTATTTTGTTCTGTTGTTTATAACCACAGAGTTTTTTCTGATTATGTCATGGCTGACAATATCACTGACTGTTGTGTCATTATAATCTAAAAAAACTCTTCGAAGTTGATTTATTCTTCGTACTCTGGACACTGCAAGATAAACTAAATTCGACCACTCGATGCGATTATCTATGATCCAAACAATCGTAATGGATATAGGCAATCCCTGCGAAGAATGTATCGTCGCTTTCATGGGGATTTCTCAGCACGCAATGCATCTTCGACAACACTGATATCAACCATCAACTGACAACACTGATATCAACCAACACAATATCATTTATCACTAGAATCTGCTTCTCTGTCTGTCCTGGAATATCAACTTTGATATTTTGTCTTCGTGTATCCGAAGGCATATAACACAATGGCACTGGAAGTGTTGAAAATGTTTCTTTATGCGTGTTAAATAACTTCATCTGAAGTATGTCTCTGACTATCTTTCTACTTGCCACTATCAAATCGTTTGGTCTCCATGCTTCCCAGAAATAATTTAATGGGGTTTCTGAAATTATCTCACGTGCTATTTCACACTGGATTCTATCCGGTTGTAATCTGATTAGTTTCTTGAACTCGCGTAATTCATTATCAAGTGACCTATGATCAGTACTAATTTCTTCATAATAGTCTGCAAAATTCTTCAGCCAATTATTTGGGGACAAGCGACAAATGGTGGTGGTTGACAATGATCGCCACACATTATTACTTTTCTATTCGCTAGCAATAACCAATCGAGAAACGTTTGTAATACATCTAACGACACTGTGCGTATCTCATCCCAAATCATGATTTCAGGAATATATTTCTCGCCCATTCGATCAGGAGTCCATTTGTCACCTTTCCATCGAAAGAAACTGTGATAAGTACAAGCATTAATTCCTAGCTGTTTCATCTCTCTTGCAAGTCTGTGTGTTGGTGTTAGCACAATCATATTTGATTTCCCTCAAAATAATTCAATCGCACGAGTCGTCTTCCCTGACTTACCACAACCGTTTAAATAACTGGTTTTATACCTGCATATTGGATCGGATATCGAAGGTGCATTAGATAGTTCTGATATCTGATTATTTGTCAAGTAATTGTTTTCAATCGTAACATCTGCTGATTAGGAATACTCACGCAATATTTCCTTTTTAATTCTCCATGATCCCCAACTCTCGTCTGAATTAGTGAATTCAGCCACTACTTCTTTATGTTTTATATCTATATAAAATGAATCAGTGGCGACTCTAACCGCGGTGTCAGGAAATCTATTTATCATCGAAAGTAAATTAATAGAAGTATAAGCCAGCATAGACGCCCTTAAGTACGTATAACGAGGATTTTCTCCATCTGTGTAAGTAACAATTGTACCTAACTTGGTTCCATCGGACAAGAAAGCGTCTTTACGATTGAAATATATACCTCTAGATGTTGCATCTGCAATTATAAAATCGTATTCAACATCATCTATAATTAATCATGAAGAATATCGTTTGTGGTCATATTTTCCACCCTGTGTGAATTTACCAATTATTCTTCTACCGAGATCTTTTGCGTGTTTATTTCTATCTTCAAAGATTTCTTTGGACCATTTCACGATATATTCTTCGTCTAGATTATGAAATTGTTTTTGTTTTCGGTGATTATACTATCTAGACTATTGGGTTGTGGTAACCAGACTTCATTTTGTTTTCGATATGATATAATTGCTTCACTGACAATCAGCGATATCAGCATTTTAGAATCAATAATATACCGCAATAACACTATTAGCATCCAGTGTTGTTCAGAGATGTGTTGTTCAGAGATGTGTCTACCAAACCAAACATAACAACACGGATGAAGTCCTTTAGCCAATTCAAATGATACCACACAAGCGAATCCGGTTAAAACAAAATCGGGCAGTGGTCCATTAATCGCAACGGGTCATCTCGTGTGTGGGATGTCCAAATCTTTTGAATTACTCAGAACACTCTCCATATCCAAGAAAACTCCCCGGATAACACGCAATCATATCAACCGAGATGATGTTTTCAGGGTCGTATTTTGTATTCCATAATCCGCCATGGCCATATTTCACGCAGCTGGATTCAATATCTGGAAGAAATTCTGCGCGTATTGGTTTCCATAGATTTCTCTTTCTCGTGAAATGAGTTGCAACTGACGGTATTGTAAAAAAGTTTGTCAGTAATTGTTCGTCGTAATCCGTTGAAAAACCACTAGCTACTTTTTTCATCTCGTCATGGAAGGCTTCAGTACGATATATTTCGCCGTTGGGTCTTACAAATTGATCGAATTTACCCTCTTCGTTTTCAAAACTATGAAGTAACCATACTGACACAGGATCGTTTTTACTTAGCTCGTAAATAAAATCAAATAATTTCTCCTCAGAGAATTCTTCTCCCCCAGAGAACTCTTGGGAGAATTCCGCGGGTAGATATTTTATGGTTCTATCCCGCGGAAACATTGTTACCGCGGATGTCCACGCGTGTGCATTATGGTCAATAATTTCGATTGGATATCCTCTCGATTTATATTTCGGTTCATATAATATCTCGCCTGTTACTGTCGCTACGGTTATTGGAGATTTTAGTATCCGTTCTAATGCGGCCACATTTTGAATTGTTGCCCCATTCTCCTTTACTGTTAGTCTCCATTCGTTTATTTTTTTGCGTCTTAGATCCGTCAATTTGTTTCCACGCAACGCATTTGTAAAATGCTCTATTATTTGTTCTGCTACACAATTCAACCACTAATATTTAATGGGTTTTAATTATTTAATACTCAGTTTATCATTTATCGGATAGATTCCATAAACAACCGCGGTTACAGGATAGTATCTCTCGTAATATGATTTGTCAATTTCAGTCAGAATTCCTGGTTTGGAATCATGACTCACAGTGACGGTTATTTTATCTTTCAAGATTGGATCAAATTTGTCGCGTATAATCCAATTCCCCGTTTCTGAGCGGATAATGAATTTCACTCTTAAAAAAATACTTTTTCTGGTCAAGATGTGAGATTATCACTGCTGCTCTTTCGACGTTCATGGTAGCATCAACACTACCATCAATTCGAAATGTTGACCAACAGTGAGATGCTCCATCGCGCTTGAATTCATTAAAACCATCACGGATTCTACCTATCATGCTTCTATTACTTATTAGAACCTTTGGTACATCAGTGGAGACTCTATCAAGATTGAATTTAGCATTTTTCCAAGGCGTAATTTTCGATAATCTCTCGAACTCCTCCATCTTATAATTAAAACAAGTATTTAAATAAAGAATTTATTATATAATGAATCATTGCAAATGGCTTATGATAGGATCAGTAACCGCTTGTAACAAATCATGCAGAAATGAATTCTGTGGATATCATTTACAAAGCGTACATTGTGGGAGTTTTGGTCCCTCACCTTGCATACGATGTGAAATAGGTGTGCGTGGTAAGTCGCAGTTGTGTGTCAATTGCAGTGGTAAGCGATACAGAGAGCTTAAGCGCTATTATGATAAAAGAATCAAGGACTGTATTAAAGATTCCGTCAATGACTCCATCCCTGACTCTGTCAGGGACAAAATCATAAGAATACCTCAAGACTACATTGAAAGATTCTCAAGTAATAATTAAACCAAATAATTAATTAGACAAATAATATTATAGTATATAAATGAACTAAGATTTTCAGCCACATCCTACGATCATTGATTATGAAGCAGCTTGTGATGGCATTGTCAGACACCGCAGACTGAAGAAACCATTAGGGATGGACAATGGTCTTGGGTATTTCATGTTTACTGCTGGAGGGAAAAATAATAATGTCACATAATCGCATATGAATGTTACAACGGATTGATCAAGGATGGATTTGTAATCGACCACATTGATTCTAATCCTAAAAAAAACAAATTAGATAATCTACGAACTATAACACAAAGTGAAAACACCAACGAGGAGGGACTGGAAAACACTCAAAAAATGCGAAACCTATAAAATCAAAAAATATTCATTCAGGCGAAGAAAGAGTATTTAAATCAATGCCGGTAGGTATTTTGATATCTGCGACCCTTCGGATCGAAAAGTTGCTGAACGAATATATCAATCTGCTTTTTCTAAAAAAATTAAAAACAGGATTCAATACCTGATTTATTATATGTAGCATTAATGTGAATAACTTGCGTGGGCTTGTGTATACGGTTTATGACACAGAGATAACAGAGTTACGGATAACTCGTGTGGGCTTATTATATTTTTTGAAAGAGATAATTTTCATCAGATCTCAATGGGATTTTTTTTATGACTCATGATCTAATTGAATGGCTTTTCTTGTGTTGGTTTATATACCATCCGTTAAACCTTTCACACTTATATTATATTTAAAATTATATACCCGTAGATCAGTGTATTCCATACACGGTTGGGATCTCGTCCTGGGGCCCAGCGTTCGAATCTCGTGGCAGGCATTATTGTCGACGGTACCGATTGGAAGGTTTTATATATTTGGGGCTTTAAGCCATTCGAAATTCAACCGTGAAACCACCATATGTCACACACCGTCCCACGGTGTGAATGTGTTTTTGTATTCAACCCGGGGTGATTTTGTTGGGGGTATGGTGGTTTCAGTTTGAATGTAGAACAGCCCCTAATGTGTATGTGCCGTACTATTTCATATATCATCATTGTAAATATCACATATCATATATCATTGTAAATATGTAAATACTTGTAAATATGTAAATACTTGTAAATATGTAAATATGAAAATACTTGTAAATATGTAAATTGTATATATCTATATATCTATATGTAAATGTGACGTCCATTCACCAAGTATACCTTCTTGGGGTTCTAATCCGTTATTTGACGAGTTAGATCCCCTCTCGGAGACTATGCTTCGTGGTACCTCTGGGCCTCTCAGATGTGAATAACACCAGAGAGGTTCCAAATGGGGATCTATTGTCTTGTGTGTATATATGTAACCTCTGGGCCTGCTCAGATGTGAATAACACCTGAGGGGTCCCAAATGGGGATCATATCATATATAACTTACATGTATATATCATATATAACTTGCATATATATCTCTAGGCGCAATAAGATGTGAATAACACCTTAGAGCGAATGGAATTCATATCATATATAACTTGCAGGTATATCTCTAGGCGCAATAAGTTGTGAATAACACCTTAGAGCGAATAGAGTTCATATCGTACGAAAACGGATCAAAATACTCCATCGATGACACATTAATATCCGATAGTGAGTTTTCAGCGATGGTACGTGTCTATGATTCCGCGATGTCAAAATTAGAAAAACAACACGAATATAACAACAATGGCAACATCGCAAGAACTACTTCAACGAATAGCGGAAAATACCATCCCCGTGAAAACCAGCATGATCTCAAGAACCTCAACCAATCCTGAATTCAGTGTGAATTTCCCTACTGAAATTCCGGTGAAGGAGATAGCACTAGCAAAATTACGAGTATACCATAGTTGGCCAAGTATTAGATCAGTACCATTCGGTGGTCAACAGCCGAATAATTCCCTGGTGTTTGCAAATAAGAATAAATAAGACGGGACTCCAGACGGGAACGTTGTTTCCATACCATCTGGGTCTTACCAAATCGAACAAATCAATAACGAATTTCAGCGTAGAATAAAATCCATTCCTGGAAAAGAATCAAAAATCGCTGTTACAGTTCATGAACCAGCACTATCATCCGCGATTGAGATAAACTCATCCGAGTATGTAGATATCTATCAGAGTTCTACAAGAACCGTGCTAGGATGGCCTGAAATTCCACCTCAGACATCCTTACAAATACTACTAGAACCACAAAAATCTAATTATAATTCTGATAAGAAATCATATCATGATGAAATGATATCATACGATACAAATTTTGGGGTTTTAGATTTCTTTAGTGGGCGGATAGAATAACCAAGCGGTGGATGGTTTCAACCAATTCAAAGTAAAATTAATGAACACTTTATAAAAATAAATAATGAATTTGAAAATATAGAAATATATTGCGATAAAAACTTTCCAAAGAATCCCCGCGAGAAGAGATCATCAAATACATAGAAATATGTAATCAAATTATCGCTGGCATGGAAGTATTTAATTTATGGATTATTCAAACGGTCTTAAATGCTGTTAATCTTAAATCAAGAAGAGAATTTGCAAAAATATATAATATACGCGTAGAGAATATTATAGCATTTAAACTTCCCGGGTATAATGCAGACCAATTAAAAAAATCAAAAAACGATGTCCTCGATGAATACTTTCCACAAATACTCGCCGCATGGAAAAAATGTCACAACAAACAACTATCCTCAAACATAATAATGACCGAGATGCTAGTGGTAGGCATATCGCTCCTCAAAATGTCAATATATCCTCGGTGATTGCATTGAATTTAGTATGTGATGCTATTGAAGGAAGTTACCAAATAAATCTCGAAAGATCAAATCAAGCACAGCAGGGATATATTTTATATTCATTTGCACCAACAGCTCCTCCAGGATTTTTAATAATTAAAGATCCAACTAATCCGGTCTATATGCGATGTCATAATGATTCGTTAACAAGAATTAATTTTAAATTCACTGACCAGTCCAATAATTTGATTGATTTACAAGGAGAGGTTTTACAAATTAGTCTGTTTGTGAAATCCTAAAGTGCTAGCAATTTCAAGGATTTTCAATTTGTCTCTAAAACTCAATCAGTGCCGGGTCTGTTCGCGTAAAATCCTAAAGGATTTCTCTTTCTTTTTGTCTGCTTGAAATGGTTTCGGTTTGAAGTAGTTTCGGTTTGTCTGAAATAGTTTCGGTCTGTTTGCCCCCTCTGCTGCTACATGTAATTGTACTTTAACACACCCTGTCACAGTGACAAAATCCAGCTTAAGATAATCTGTACAATTTACAGCCATTAATTAAAATTGCAAAAATTAGATTAAAATCATGTATTAGAAGTTTTATAAAATACAGATTTACATAACAGATAAAAATAAGTTTCCTTGACATTAAAAAGGCATTATAATAAATAATGATGATATCATTGTAATCAATACAATACATTATGTAGCTATTCCCAAGTTTTAGAGTTTACACTAAAAGACTTTAGTCAATTACTTGAAAATCCTTTTACCTTGAAATAAACCTTTTGCCATGTTTGCGATGATATAATAATGCATAGTTTTGATAAATATGTATTCGGAATGCCAAATACATGCTGGAGATGGCGAAGTAATATATCATTGTCTATTGTGTCAAATGCTGCAGACAACTCAAGGAGGGTGAGGACTGTAATCTTTCCGCTATCCAAAGCAAAGAGAATGTCGTTAAATACTTTCTTAAGAGTAATTTCAGTACTGTGGCAAGGGCGATATGCAGACTGTACATTGCTAAAAAGACTGTTTGAATTCAAATGAGATACAAGTTGGGTTAGAACAACTTTTTCTAAGATTATTGATATGAACGGGAGATTAGAAACTGAGCGGTAGTTCTTTAAATCGTTATGGTCAAGTGTTGGTTTATTCAGCAGAGGCTTTATGATGGCAGCTTTGAAAAATGATGGGAATTCCCCCGACGAGAGAGAGAGAGAGAGAGAGAGAGAGAGAGAGAGAGAGAGAGAGAGAGAGAGAGAGAGAGATTAATAACATCAGTTAGTGAGGACAATATTGGGTCCTAGCACTCAAGCAGCTGTGATGTTGGAATTGGATCAAGTTCACATGACTTTGGTGCACTCTTCATCACGATTGTCCATACTAAATCCAACAAGACAAGTTCAAATGCTCCTAATGGTTATTGCTGAAATTTTGTATCATAACTGTATGGTGATGAATCAATTGAAACTGTGTTGTCAAGCTTATCTCTAATAGTTTATACTTTCTCACAGAAGAAATTTGCAAATAGGTCCGGAAGTTCTACTGGAGAGAAGGTAGTTGGAATTGGTATACTTTCGTTCCTTGACATTAGTTTGTTAGTTATCTCGAAGAGCTCTTTGCAGCTGGAACTCTCCGTGATCTTAGTACTGTAGTGGGATGATTTTGCTACATGGACTATGTTTGTGATGTTCTTCTTAGCAGCTTCATAGATTTGTTTATGAATAGTTAGTCTGGTGGAAAGCCAAAGCCTCTCTGCTTTATGGCGATGTATTTTTGCAGTTTGAAGTTGGTCCCTAACACTGCTATACCATGGGGGAAACGTTTTATATTGCTACTCTGCATTTGGCGGCTGAGGCATGTTTTTCAAGCAATGAACGCAGACAGTTATCAAGTTGTTCTGCTGCAGGATGTAAGTAAGTTGTTAGGTTTTCTTGGATGTCATGCATTAATTTGGTTTTATTTATCATACGGAGGTTTCTCTTAGTAGCAAAAAAAGGTGAAGGGTTAGGGACTGATACGTCGAGATGGCATATAATGCAGAGGTGATCTGATGCAAGTTAATGGGATACAAGGCTGGATTGCAGAATATTATCATCAGGTCTGTGAAGAAACCAGTCTAAAATGTGACCAAGTTTAGGGGTGGGTTGGTTAACTGAATGGAAACATGAATGGAATCTACGAGTGTTTACGTATATGGGACTAAAGACAAAAATGGAAAAAACTTCACAGAAGCAAGTGACATTGCAGAAAGATGGACTGAGTTTTGTAACGAACTCTATAACCATCCATCCACAGGAGACCCAGAGGTGCTTGAAGTTCCAACCTCCACATATGATGATGATTTCCACATCCTCAAAGAAGAGGTGGAGTCAGCACCGAATAATGGGAAGGCAGCTGGAGTAGACAACATACCAGCTACACTTATCAAGAATGGGATGGTGGGGGTGTCAGTGATAGAGTTACTAACAAAAATCTTCAACAAGATCTGGCAGATAGGTGAACAGCCAACACAGTGGTCCCAATCACTCATTATAACACTCCCCCAAAAAGGTAATCTCCAACTGTGCCAAACTTACAGAACTATCAGTTTCAATAGCCATGGTAGCAAGGTGATGCTGGATAATCATCTTGAACAGAGTGAAACCACAAGCAGAAGAAATATATGTCAAAAGTTGACCAATGCCATGAAGCAGCTGTGCGCCAAGGCTACCAGTGCAGCAATTGATCAAGGTTATGTGTGGGACTGGTTCAAGACAACAGGAGTACGTCAAGGCTGCCTCCTGTCACCAACGCTTTTCAACATATACTTAGAGCGCATCATGAGCGAAGCCCCTGGAAAACCAGTGGGACAGTCAGCATTGAAAGGCGTAACATCACCAACCTCCGCTTTGCAGACGACATTGATGGGTTGGCAAGCAGTGAAGATGAGTTTTCCACCTCAGTGAAGAACTTGGATGAAACAGCTTCCAGATTTGACATGAACATAACGCTGAGAAGACAAAGCTGATGACAAATAGTGGCAAACAAATCTCAGCCAATACTTATGTCAGAGGACAGGAACTGGAAACAGTGGGCCAGTTCAAATATCTTTTTTCAGTTATCATCGAATAGGGATCAAGAGCAGAAATGTTGTCACGAGCAGCACAAACAACGGCAGCTATGTCAAAGCTAAGACCCATCTGGAGAGACAAGAACATCTGTCTGAAAACTAAAATCAGACTATTGAGAGCATTAGTCATCTCAATATTTTTGTACTCATGTGAGGCCCGGCCCTGACAGCAGAATTACAATGAAGAATCCAGGCACTTGAAATGAGATGCTACATAACCATCCTTGGCATTTCTTACATGGACCACATCACAAATGAAGAAGTGCGTAACACTATCAGGCAAAATGTAGGCCATTATCAAGACCTCCTTACCACTGTCAAAGAGAGATAGCTGAAATGGTATGGCCATGTCACTAGAGCCTACAGTCTATCCACAACAGTACTGCAGAGCAGCGTCCAGGGTGGCAGAAGGAGAGGTAGACTGTGAAAAAAGTGGACTGACAACATCACAGAATGGACTAGGTAATGTTTTGCGAAGACACAAAGACATTGGCACATGATCGAGACAAGTGGAGGGAACTGGTCAGATGTTCAGCAGCACAGTGCCTCAACAACCACACTAGGTCAAGAGGCTGATGATGATGGTATTCAAGATAATAATCTGATTTAATTATATATAACGATATTTATTTTATGGAAACGATACATAGATTATACTTGAGATTATTGTGCCCTTTAGCACAAAAATAAATATAAAGCTGGAAGTTCGCCTGGTTATATTGAAAGACAGGATAGTGACGCTGAACCGTAATCATGTATATTGCAATCAAATGGAAATGCGCTTCTTCAGTTGTTGTTTTTTTTGTTTTTGTTTTTTTTTTTTACAAACAGGCAATATTGACTTTTTTTATATAAAAAAGTGATTCGTATCATATCTCTAAGCTTGTTATCATATCTTGAAAGAGTATTTCCGGATAACGATTTTCGAGAAAAAATATCAGTCACGAATTAAAATTGCATAGCATGTATTTTATGCTAGAAGTTTTGATGTATAAATACTGTTCGCGACAAGATGTGTTTGTGCCAAAGACAGTTGACAAACCAATTTAATTAGTATGATCAAATATTGTATTTGTGGTGGAGATGACGGATTTCTGTATGAAAGCAATAACCGTTCAAGGAAGTGTTATCTTTAGTGTATTCAAGAGAAACACGTGTATAACGGAACATGACTTTGTGTCGAATGTTGAAACGATGTATTTCTGAAAAATTATCATTTTAACTTTAACGGTAACCAAATGATTGACTTAATCCCATGAAAATTGAAAATCATTATACGTTTATACTTGTTTCTTTATGCAGTTTGTTTATAGTTTGTTTGTTCATCGAACTATTTGTTTACGAAAGAATAACAACGATGGTTGAAATTTAATATTTTGCTTGAAGAAAACAAATTGAATCTCGTGCTTTTACATGCACAACAGAACGTGACGTATTGTAATATAAATAAAATAAACTAGAGACAAACAGTCATACATATTGCTATGAAGGATATACAATATATCAATTAAAATTATACAATTTTATATAATGCACTGGCATTAAGTCCAATAAGTTTCTTTTATGAGTCTGATCATATACGATGGCATCATGGCAGTGATCAGCAAAGACGTACATTTTAGTCCTGTCGTCTACTCAGGGCCAAGACCGCGTTTTGTCTTTGTAACATGACTGGCAAAAGATGAAACCTACCTTTGATCTACCCAGCTCTCCGAAGGAAATTTTCAGTGGAAACAGTCCACGTATTAGTATGCAGTCTTCACATTTTATATCGCTCTTTACAAATAAATCAGCAACATAATAAGCTCATCCCTTTAAGATTTGAATATCTTGGACGTATTAAACAGAAATAATTTGATTTTAATAGTTTAGTTTGTACAGAAATTTGGTATCCGATCCAAAATTTCACAATAAAATAGGAAAACAGTATTTATCTAAAAATCACATATGGAAAACATTTGACTCGGTGGAGTTTATAATTCTCTAATAGACAAAATAAGGTTTCTTTATTTTCCTAACTTTCAAAATCATTGTTTGGTGTTTTAGTTTTTAGTTTTTAACAAAATCTGGACTGGATTAGAATCAATGTAGGTGTGTGTATTTGTATATTATAATAATAATAATAATAATAATAATAATAATAATAATAATAATAATAACAATAATGAGGACTTTGTATAGCTCATAATCTTTAGAAACTCTAAGCGCTTTACAACATCTATAATGATATTACTAAAAAAAAACACCACGAAACCAGAAAACATAAAAATGCTGAAAATATGAAAATATTTAAGGTATGAAATATTATTTGGTCCCCAAGTCTGCTCATGCCGTCGAAAATGGTGAGCTCCAAGAGCACACCCGAATTGGATCACTTTGTCCCTGTGTCTAACCCAAATGGGCAATTGATTCCACGCCGCTGCGCCCCGGGCATGCAAAAGAACGTTGTCCACACGACCTCGCTCCCACAGTGGGTACAACGAACACACGACCACCAGAAGAGGATAGCAAGCATTCCGCCTGTGTGCACGGGGGAGGTTAGATAGGCATGCCGGACCAGAATCCGACAGTGAAACGTAACACAGAACAAATTTTATATTTAACTCTTGGATCGAAAGGACAGCCAGTTCAGCACACAAGTAGCGGAGAGGTGTGCTCTGAATGTAGCACCCAAAGATGATCCGAGAAGCTGTGTTTCGAACCACTTAAGTTTCCAAAGCAGATACTGAAACGAACCCGACAGAACTGAGTTATGATAGTCTAGTCTTGAAAGTACCAATGAGCATACAAGTGTTTCATTGGCATCAACTGAAAGACATTTGTGAATGGAGCTGATGCGTCCCAGTCACGACACGCTGGTGCAACGCGATAATACCGTCTAGAGCAGGGGTACGCAACCTTTGGGCTAATGCCGGCCGCATAAAAAAAATTACTTTTGCAACGGCCGCCAAAAATTTTTCCCTGAAATACGAAACGGTCACTATCAAAATTTACCTCTCGTAATAGTCAACGCGAGATAATAATGACATAATCATAATGTATTGTAGGCAAACACAGTGCTTAATTACAAACAAAAACATTTCCATCGATATTCTCTTATATTTCTACTTTATTGAACATTGTCATGTAAACCTAACATCATGTCACACACGTACAGCATGAGTATATTTTTAAGTGGCATTAGTACACTGAGAACACAATAATTGAATAAGTGATAAGCTGCTTCACTAACACTGTCCATGTAACTTAGCAGTCCAGAGTCCAGAAATTAGTGGCTGCCTTGCTCTTGGATGTTTGCCGAGAGTCGCGCAAAGTCCAGGCACTCGCTGGAGATCATCAGTCGTATTCCTGACGCCAGATTGGTGTCCACTAGTCGGGTTCGATATTTGTTCTTGAGATATTTCATTCGTGAAAATGACGCTTCGCACATGTAAGTGCTTCCAAACAGCACTAGAGTGTTTCTTGCTATTTCGCGAAGCTTGGGATACTCCACAGCTACTTTCCATGTCTCCAGTAGATCGTTTTTGTCCTCGAATTTCTTCACAAGCTGCGCGTTATTTTTTAGTTCGATCAGTTCCATTTGGACATCCATTTGTCTCAACCAAATGTGGAGAAGCAACGAGTCTCATATTTTCTGAGATCTTGTCGAAATCCTGAAAACGTTCTGCGAATTTCAGCAACAGCGCTTCGAGGACGCCTGAAAAGGACATAGCCGGAATTTCATCTTTTCTTATTTCATGGCTCTCGATTAGAGCGGTGAGTTGCGGGAAATGATAAAGATTGAGCTGTTGGATATGACTTTGTAGCAGACGACATTTGTCACAGAAATCCTATACTCTTCTGTGCATGAAGCAAACTGTTGTTCCTTTGCCTTGCAGAGACTCGTTGAGGCAGTTGATATAAATTAACAAATCTACAAGGAAGGCTAGAGATGTTAAGAAGGCCTGGTTCTGCAGTGGGCAGTCCTTGTTTTTCGTGGCATAAAATTCCAGTATTTCTTTTCGTAGCAGCAGAACACGGCGCGATGTTTCTCCCTGAGACAACCAACGAACGCTGGTGTGGTAAAGAATATCTTCAGCCGACGAATCATTTGTGTGAAGAATTTGTATGAATTGGCGGTGGTGAAGAGCATTCGCGCGAATGAAAAGGATAATGCGATTCACATCCTTCAGAATGTTATCCAAATCAACAGATTTAGAACACAGCGCCTCCTGGTGAATAATGCAGTGCAGATTTATGAGCTGGTCATTACCGTGATCCTTCAACACATAATCGGAAAATCTAGCCACTAAGCCATTTTGCTTACCAACCATGGCAGGCGCGCCATCTGTACAGATGCCTCGCAGGTTCTTCAGTTCAACGTGCGAGTCGATGCAAGCTTTTTTAACTGCCAAAAATATGTCTTCTCCTCGAGTTTGAGTAACGAGTGTCTCCATGGAGAGCATATCCTCGCACAATTCAAATGTTGGGATAGGGAGCGAATGAATATGAGTAGCTGCGCTGAATCTGAAATGTCCGTAGATTCATCAACAGCCAGTGCAAACAGGCTGTCCTCCTTGTTAATCTTTGCCTGCATGGAGAGCTTCAGCTGCTCGGCAATATTACTTTGACGGCGTTGCACGGTATCGCGCGACAGAGGAATCAAAGAATAATCCGTTTCCTTACCCGGATGAATGAACTTAACAACATCCATGATACAACTTTTCACGAGTTCCCCATCGGAATAAGGCTTTCCAGCGACACCGAGACGATAGGCCACTCGATAGGAAGCTTCACTGCGCTTATTCGTAGTCTTAACAAAAGCAGACATGACCGAGGTCTGTTGTCGAACATTCCTCTTTAGATTTTCCACGCAGATCTTCCTTGAATCACCTTGTAACTGTGCATAGTTGTGTGATGCGTGTCGGCGAAAATGTTGCTTGGCATTGTCTCCTTTGACAGTTTTCACAACATCGCCGCAGATTAGACACTGCATGAAATGGTTCTCTGTCTCTACCATAAAGAAATCTAACTCCCATTTTACATTAAAGCTCCGCTTCTCTTCTTCCAATGTTCTTTTCCTTTTTATCGACATGATGAGTACTAAGGCGGCACGGATAATATTATACGGTAACTAAGCGTACAAGCTGTATAACTATGATACAATTAATCGTTTTCATTAAACGCTTTTTCACTGTTATGTTTATTCACTGCTATGTCGAGAATCTGTCTGGATTTCTGGTGCAGCTGCCAGCTAAAAGTGATACTTGTACACAGGCCTCTGGGTATTTGCGTGTACTGTAGCAGCTACTGAAGTTGACCGACGGGTTACAGAGAGCAAGCACGATACAGCGAATGTGCGCATCACACGGTTTCGGCGCGCTTCAATATTAGGCTGCTAAACTTCATGACCTGCCCTCATTAGCTACAACTGCAGCCTAACACCAGCGCGGCAAGAGCTATTTCAATGTCTATGAGCGCTGAACACTGCAGCTAACGCTACAGCTGCCGGAGTCGTAATTTCTTTCGCATTAACAAGTGCTTAAAAGTGTAAATGAATATTCGATATTTCGTTTACAACTTTACATAATATATTGCCGAATTGCAAATATTTGACGTCCGCAGGTTATTATAATTTAAAGAGATTTCCACGGCCGCACATTTTCGTGCCCACGGCCGCATGCGGCCGTACGGGCGCAGGTTGCGCACCCCTGGTCTAGAGCAACACTCAGGTTGCTTGAATCAAATGTTGGTGTTGCTGACATTTATTGTTTGAGGCAAAGGATGTAAATGTGAAATTATCTGCGCTGTGATCAGAACGGCATCAGTTTCATCAGTTTCATCATCATTTATCTGCAGCCTGTTACATGTCATCCATGATTTCACATCAGAAATGCACCTCTCCACTCCTTAAATGGTAGCATCAACTTCAGCTGGGTGGCTAGACTTGTAGATTTGGGTAACATCAGCGTGCAGTTGATACACCTGAGAGTGGCCGAGTGTAGATAATGAAGGGAACAGGTCCCAAGAACACCCCTCATTTGCAGGTACAATTTGTGTTCTCTTGACTGTATTGTGAATGCCCAATATATGCTGGAGACGTAGTCCTACCCGTAAGACGTATCACATGTTGATCTTGATTTTAGTGCTACACTACACAGCGCTGCTCTTTAGGCAGTAAGACCCAGACGCGAGCAAACATAAATATCAGCGTCGGGGCTTACATTGTAGGACTACTGGAGACGGTGAAGCAATATATATTAAAGTCTACTGTGTCAAATGCTGCAGACTAGTCAAGAAAGATGACTGTAATCCTTCATCAATCCATAACAGAGAGAACGTGTTTGCAGCACCGTGGCAAGGGCGACATGCAGACCGTACATTGCCAAAACGATTGCCTGAATTCAAACGAGACACATGCTGGGTTAGAACAACTTCTTCATTTGTGATGTGGTCCAGTACTAATTTCTTAAAGATCATGTTTTGTTTGCTTGTTAGTTTTTTTGTTGCAGTTGTTGTTTAGATGCCATACATTGTTGTTTGTGTGTGTGTGTATGTGACTGATTAGTTTTACTTGTGTATTTTAACTGTGTTAGGTCCTTTCAGATAACCAGATGAATAAATGTAAACATTGATTAATCCCCTCGTGAAAATTAACGTGCTAGTCAGGTTCTCTGCTTTCAATGATCTTTGAATTAGCTCATGAGGCTTGTTGAAGTGCCGTTAAGCAGGGAACCAGACAAATTTCTTTCACTGTGAGAGTTAATTCCCTTGGTTGACGTCACATAGAATCTGACAGCAGTTATTTCGTAGGGAGAGGTGGTTTGCGGAAGCAAAGTATCGCGTTTAAAGTCAGTTTCACAAGCTGTTAACAGTGAAATAGTAAAACTGTAAGTGTCAGTGCAGTAGTTTATTTTTAAGATTTTATTACAATAGAATTTGCGTTTAAAAGACTTGAAATGGGTACAATCTATGCTATATTGATCACTTTGACAGTTGCGCTTCAGGGTTTCGGCGATTTTGGACTGCGACTTTTTGGCACCAGGAGAAATATTGCTCTATTTTTCTCTTTGATTTAAAAGTGACATTGGCATTTATTTAAAGTATGATATTTCTAATTGTTTCCCAGGTACTTTAAATAGTTCAAAATTTCGTTAAAAGAAACAAATATCCGATTTTACGTGAGATAATGGAATTGTATGTATGCTTCTTGGACCACCCGATTTTGACCACATGGGCTCGTTACAAAGCAAATTCGGAGTATCCGTCCATGAATCAGGGTCTAACCTGTAAGTTACAGGTTAGACCCTGATTCATGGATGGATACTCCTAATTTGCCTTGTAACGAGCCAAAGTAATGGGATATATCAGTAATGTTACATGTTTTAAAGTTACAGGTTAGATCCTGATTCATGGACAGATACTCCTAATTTACTTTGTAATGAGCCCCTTGTGATTTTGACGAACTCAGGCACTTTTCCTACTCCGATTGTCCTTTTCCTATGACCAACATTTGGACTCGCATCACAATTAGTATTTCCAGTTCAGTACCCTTTTAAGAACATTTTTTCCTCTAATTTTGGTGGTTATAGAAAAAGAGTTATATTTATGCATTTTGGTACAGATTTAAAGGTAATTGTTTATTCTTGAGAATATGTGCTCAGAGTGGTTGTCTGTGTGTCTTTCAGCAACAGTGCTCATTGAGTATATTTATTTTCGTGCATTTAATACGCACCTAATTATAAGACGCAGGTTTTGACGATTTGTGTAAAAAATATTTTAAATAACATGCCCACAAATATAAGACGCACGCGGCCTAGCCATCTGCCAAACTAAGCAATTTATCTCCAGTGCTTACCTTTCCTTTATAATAAATGAAAATTTGTCCAATGTTCCATCACCCGTTAGATGTAAACAAGGGGCTTCATTACCATTTTTAATTGAGATCAAAGGCCAATAGTGGATGGGTTTAGTACCTGGTATCTAGATTCTAGAACAATAAACACCAGATATAAAGGCGGCTTCATTGATCCGCTAGGCCAAATCTTGAGCGGGTGGGATTAGTACATAGACCAATAAACGCCTGATGTATGCAGTTAGCATTTATAAACGTGGGAACAGTCTCTTGTTATATATAAATGAGTGATCAATTTGCTTAGCATTTTTAAAATTTATAAAATTGTCACGATGCCGAAGTGAAAATCATATGCGGCCGACTTTAAATTAGACGTCATCAAGTTTGCCAAGGAGCGTGGCAACAGAGCTGCTGGAAGAGAATTTAGCTGCATTGAGAAGAATATACGTGATTGGAGGTTGGAGGAAGAGGAGATTAAGAAGATGAATGCAAGGAAACGAGCTAGTAGAGGTAGAAAGGCAAGATGGCCGAACTTGGAAGAAAATCTAGCCAACTGGGTGCGTTCACAACGCGACAGTAACCGTGCCATTTCGACTATAGTGATCAAACTGAAGGCTCGAATTATTAATAATCATCCTTCAATATCACACACTATACCATTCGTTCGTGTTAAAAAATACTTAGATAAGACGCCCATTAATATAAGACGCACTCTGGGTGCGGAGTACGTAAACTTTTGTATAAGATGTGTCTTATATACGTGAAAATACGGTAATAAGACCTTGGTGATAATCCAGAAGTGAAATCTGTGTTCTGTTTACATGCTGCTGTTTAAAAATGCTGATCAACCTTTCACAAGAATTTCAGTGTGAAGTCATCTTTGGAGGTATTTTAGATAAACACAGTGGAAAAGTCAGTACTGAGAAATATATGTAAAATTAATTGTGATGCATGTCCATTTTCAATTGAGCTTTCTAGGACTAAATTCATAAAGGTATAATCTTGTCATGATACCATTCATTTGAATAAATTGAATTCATACATTTGAAGAGAAGAAACACAAACACTATTTTGTTTATCTGAATTAAATCAATATACAGTCCTACCCATTTATCTCGACATCCTCGGGCCCAAGGAAATATTGTCGACATAGGCAGATGTCGAGATAATTGGGGGGGGGCTGAAAAACATTAAAAATTCGTCAGCAAAGGGAGACCCGTCGTCAGTGAATAGCATTTGCACTTTGAGAAAGAAAAAAAAGGAAATTTTGAGTTCATGATGACAGAATCAGTGTGAAATACACTTGTATATTGACAAATTACATTTTGGTTACCTTTTTGTAATAAAATCCAAGTTAAAATATTGCATTGATCACATCCTGATACGAACAACATTACGATATTCAATGTCGGCATTAGCACGTGGTTGAGAAGTTGTCAGTTACATGCTTCATGTACATGTACTTAAATTGGCCTCGATTTTGGTCAGTCTGTACCCATCTTATTGAGGCTACCAAGGGGATGGGGCTATTCACAAGGAAGTGAAAAACTGTCAACAATACTTGTATTCTCTGCAAATACTTTTGTATCCGATGTTATGACGAACATTAAAGCGACTGAACCAACCACTTGTTGCAGCTAAGTTCTCCACACTAAGTTTTTTTGATAATGCTTCATTGAACCATTTTGATGTTTCCTCCACGTCTTCAAATGTAGCACTCTTGCTTCTTCCTTTGGGGAGCGCAGTTACCTTCAACTTAGTCTTTCTTTATAGACTCAGCAGCTTTCATCTTTCCTGGACATGTGTTATTTTTAAGTGAAAAAATTTAACAGACCTTTTTGCGAGATGTTCATCCCTTAACTTCCTTAACAGCCAGATATTTAGTTTCCAAAGACTGTAAATTTAATTTGCGTTTTACCCTGCTGTCGCTAGCCATCACAAATGTAAATAAAGTTAAAAACCAAACTTTCACAGCAAAAAATACCTTGTTTTAATCACCGATCACTTTCAAAGGTCTCGAAAACGCGTAATCCGTATTTTAGCTGTGCTGATATTTACAATCAGAAAATTCTGTGGTTGAAAGACCAACAGATGTACATGTTGTCATTGTAAGAGTACATTTGAAGAACATGACCCACAAGCTAGGCGACAAGATCAAAGACTTAACTAGCTGCAGAGTGGTGAGAAAATGTGCTGATATGTTTTTTTATCCGTCCGCGACATCAAAAGCTTGGCGGCAAGATCAACTAATTGTTGAACAATTTATTGGTCTTAATTGGCAGTTTGTCGACATAAACGTTATGAAAACAAAGGATTTGTTCAAGCTGGGACCAAGGGCTTCTGTCGACATATGCGTTTTTCTTTTACCTCGACGTCGATATAAGCATGACAATTTGATAGTAATAGTAGACCATGGGACCGTTACTTTGCTTTTTTGTCGACATAGGCGGCTTGTCGAGATAAGCAATGTCGATATAAACAGGTAGGACTGTATAATAATAATGATAATAATAATAATGAGGACTTTGTATAGCGCCTAATCTTTTGAAGCTCATAGCGCTCTACTGCATCTATACTGATATGACTACAATACAGTAAAACAATATACCGTATTTTCTGGCCTATAAGTCGATACTTTTTTACTTGAAAGTCAGGTCTTCATCTTATACTCCAAATCAACTTATATATGAATTGTGTCATTGAAAGTTTATATAAGTTACGTTCGTAACTACAAATAATGAAATGAATAGGGCTGTAGAAAACAATGGAAAACTGACCTGGGTACCCGTTGCACCGTTTGACGGGTACCCGGGTACTCGTTGGAACATGTAAAACATGTACAACCCTTGACCAACAATTTTTTTTTTCTACTAAATTATATGTTACGTGTAAATGCATATGGAATGAGCTTTTTCAGTATATCCACCTTCCAAAAATCTAGTTTCTATTAACATTCCATTAATCCCACAGACCATATTTTAGAAAAGACTGCTTTACGTAACTACAATATAAAAGTACACTTGTCCCTGGACTTGTACTATCCTCATAGTATCATGTTCTATTTATAGCAAACCTTGTTCTACTTTCCCTCGAATTCTATTTATAGCATCTGTATGGCTTAATGAGGAGAGAACAGACTACATTTTTTTTTATGTGGCTACTGTATAATATGTCCAAATGATATGTACAACAACTTTGGAAATTTGTTTATTGTCGATATCACGTGACTGTATGACCTCTGATGTCATTGACAAGTTGCGAGATTTGTGTAGTCACGTGACTAAGAATGCAAATGACCAGATCCGGGTCAAATTTCAGCAATGATGTACTTTCATCTAGTCTGTCAGTGGATTAGAGGCATAACAAATGCTATGCACCCGATTTTTGAGAAAATAAATGATATTCCTATTGATTTCATGCGGGTATATCTCAATGAAAGATCGTTCAAGTTTGCTGCGCCGGCATATAAGCGGCTACCCCATGCCGACATCTAATGGTGTCTGCGAATTCCATCTTTTCAATAGGAAATGCGCTTTGACCCAATACCCCAACATGAATGTACAAATATCAAAAATGGGGTGGCAAGGGTCAGAGGAAACTCGGACTACTCAGACCAGTGTGCTGCTGATGATATATGATATTTTGATAGTGTTGTCGGCAACTAATTTTTGTGAACGGGTACTTGTCATTAAATTTTAAATGCCTGAGTATTTCGCTATGGTCGGGTACACGATTACCCAGGTACCCGTTGACAGCCCTAAAAATGAACTACTACATGTATGTGCTTTCAATTATAATAAAACCAGCATGGACTGTTTATTCAGCTGTGTCAATTGTTAACAGAATATATGAGTGATTTTTTTCAGAAGTAAAATCACAAGCATGTTAGCATTGGTATTGCAATTTCACGATTGCCGGTAATATGGAATATTATACAACGATACCATTACTAGTGTAAAATACGAAGCCAAGATATTATCCTGGCCTCGTCTTATACTCTGAATCGACTTATACATGGACGAAGGATGGAAAATAAGTTGAATTGGTGAATTCGACTTGTACTCCAAATCAACTTATAGATCAGAAAATATGGTATTTATTTATGAATATATGAAAAACCCTCTAGAAATTAAAGTTTTTCACACTACTGGCTGACAATCTGGCTAATGCGCTAAATATTTGAGGGATAAATTTGCCTACACACCGGTCATTGCAGATATGGCTGAAATGACCTGATATGACTCCTGAATTCAGGCTTCATACAGTAAATAGAGGTTACTCAGAAATATGAAATATACATGGATATATTCAAAATTGTTGGCTGCTTAAGACCTACTGTGTTTATGATTATTACCTCCTCTTAATGTATGGAAATAAAACTTTGAAAATTGTCAACACTTCTCAAAAATACTAACCTTTCCTTCCACATGTCGCTTACTACTGTCAACATGTATCCAGATATTTATTGTGTTGGGTTCCAATGCTTTTCCATAAAAAAAATCCCAAAGTTATCTCAAAATATGTCGTGAAAGCAGACCACTGTTCTGGAATCAAAGCAGCAACAGAAATCGGGAAACCAGAAACTTATGCCTCCTGACTCCTGTATCTACCTAATATTCTTCTTCAAGAGCTTTCATTGGGACGACCCCTTGTCGTAATGATCGTGTAATACGTTATCCATTTTCACATAGGCCAATAAATCATCCCCATGCCCATGATTATATTGATTGGCTGGTTAGGTGCTGATATCACCTAATAATTAAAACATGCTAACATATGCAGCCAATTTTAGATGTACACATTCATTCATTAGTGGACATTTTATACATTTACCGGTATTTATTGCAGCTGTGCAGCTACTGTATGCTGAAGGATTCTTTTGGTGATGTGCATTTTATTTTCAGAGTAAATGCTATGTTTGGTGACTTGTAAATCCACATGGAATAGTACAACCCTCTGTCCTTTGACAATTTTGAGTTTTGCAATAGATTTGGTTGTTACCAATTACCAATACGTTTCTTAAGTTTATGCAGGTTTATTCCAGAATCATATGCATGCAACAAAGTTGCACATTTTAATGAACAAGTGACATCATACCTACATATCATCCATCAGTATCAACACAGATTTGGGTGGGTGATTTATCAGACTAATTTAGTTTATGGAAAGAAAACAGTAAAAGAATCTATTTAGCATTCCAAATGTTTCTTATATTTTTCATAATCTTCATTTTAGAACAGATTTTGTCACAAAGCTAAACTAATCATATTGGAAATATCATGTTCATATCATGATAACAGTGTTTGCTTCTCATTTAAAACAATGAAATTTAGTGTAAATTATGCCTCATTAAGTTTAAACAAATTGCAATAACAGAAGTATATCACTAAGAACAGATCCAAGTTCATGTCCAACTTTATAAGGAATGATACTGTTCAGAATAGCATTACAGTGCGAGAAACGTGATGGATGAAATATATATTTAGACTTTGTTAAAAGCACTGGATGTTAATTCTTTTCACAGTAATATTTATTATTATGTAAAACACTTGCACTGACAAAGTTAATGGAAACTGTCCATGGAGTAAAATATTTTTCATTAATTGGCCTGAGTATGTAAATGTTTCTGTTAAATTTACATAGAATTTGTCTTGCATATTATCATGCAACCTGTCACTAAGTAAGAGCCACAGTGGTTCAGTGGTTATTGTGCCAAACCCACAATTGAAAGGGTGTAGGTTTGAATCCTACTATTGGACCTGTCTCTGTTAGCTACCTTGGTGTGCCCGTTGGCAAGACACTTTATTCCAGTTGCTTCAACTCTGCACAATCTACTTGTGTTGCAGTGCCATAAAGCACCGAACCAAACCAGGCACACAGAAAAATATAAACTTTGCCTTTATCTGTTAGGAGAGTGAAAACAACATTTCCTGTTATTTTTTTTCCATATGTGTGACAGTTTCTGTGGTATTTGAGATCCACCCTCAACCAAACTAAGTAGTTAGTTTAGTAGCCCAAGGCAATATGTCATGCACACAGATTTATTAGATGTTCATATGAATTACACAGTGCGTTTTAATTACTGATTGATCTTTAAATCTTTTCCTTGCAATTGCTACCCAGTTATGCAAGTTATCATTTGATGATGGAAACATACCAACTCCTGTTTCATAACTTAAAACATCTATATGCAAATAACAGTTGAGAATAGAATTGGTGAAAACTTTCTAAATATAGTTTTTGAAGATTTAACTCTTGTGTTAGTGTCATGTTCTTAACAGAATCAGTTTGAAACCATAATTGAACCTGTCAAGGAGTAATAATAGCAGACATCGCTGTGTCAAGGAGATTTCTTTTCATTGGGCACATAAGCTATGCAAAATTATACAAATTGTAGAAATCAGATTATAATAATTATGTGATAGAAGTTTTAACCTAAAAGTATTTGTTAAAAATTGGTTAGAAACATATGTTGTGAAATTCAAAAAGTGCTGTAAGGTGAAGGTTGTTTTCTTATATCACTCATTTTTGTGAAAATGTAAAGATAAGCAACAAAGCAAATATTATTCAAACATTGTATGTACATAGACAAATTTTAAAACCATGCTGTCCCATCTATTAATTGTAACGATGCTAGAAAGTGAGTGGTCACATAGAAATAGATGCATTCGACATATGGAATATGTCTTGCAATGTTTCCATATTGGTATTTGGCAATGTGCCAGTTTAGTTACTTTACTACGTCATTGTTGAAGAGTACCCTGTTAAAGTAATTTTTTTCAATGAGCAAATTGTATCATATTATTCATTGTCAATGAGTACCGGTAAAGTAATTTTTTTCTCACCAATGAGGAAATTATTTCTCAAAGAATTGATGTTATTCTTTATGTACGGTCCAGGTACTGTTTTTGGTCTCCATACCTTGTATCTTGGCTTTATGTCCACATACACACATTAGAAACTATACATTATAATTAATTCTAATGAATAGGAAATTACATCATTGTAATTACAATAAGTTTTAAATAGTTAATCAACTGACTCTAGAACAGGCAATTTAATTTTTCCACATTTCAAACTTCGCATGAAAATAACAATCAAAACATACACATTTAATTTTGAATTAACTACCTAATGGTGCAGTTTTAAAGTTGAGGTTACTAATCAATGATGAATGTGATTTAAATGGATGAAAATTATGGTGTGAAGACATTACATGTGCTCTCACATGCATGTTAAAGGATTGCTTTGACTGCCATTATTTCGTGAAGTTTTTAGATGATTATATGTGATCATGCGACTTAAATTAGTTTTTCTACAGAGCCAACTAGTTATTTTAAAAAAAGGAATGATGAGATATTAAATAATTATGTTATACAAGAACATTTTTTATTCAGATTTTAATTTGATATGATTTTACATTGATATATCATATATTTATCTGAAATTTGGAGAATATCATCACCTTGTATGCAACTCAGATAACATTAAGAATTGTGGTAACCAAAGTGTTATGGTTATGCCCAATCAAAACCTTTTCTTTTACCTAGTTCCCTTCAGATTTGTTAATATTTTTTTTATGAAAGCTAATAAGGTATGGGGATACGTTTATCCTCATGCATTCATATATGGTCTAAACTGTGAGGCAAAATACTTCTTTTTCAGATTTTATACAGCCTTTACAAATCTTGAGCTGCGAACGGTTTATTAGTCATGGCAAGTTACGGACGTGGTTCATTTGAAGGGGTTTCCTATCAAAACAACTCCACTGGTCAAGGAGGTACGTGTTTACCGTTTCAAATAAATTTGCAGAGGCTGTTAATATAAGAGTCCATCTTAGAACTTAAAGTAGCAACAAGTTTTATTATTGATTCTTAAATCTAACCATGAACTAGATTTCTTTTACTTCAAACATTAGTCTTTTGTTGTGAAAAAATCAGAACAGATGCTTTAGAATGATTTAACATGTCCTATAAATAATTTAATTTACTTTGAATTCAATATATTTTCAAGTGTCAATTTTTTGAGATTTGTTTGACAAATTATATTGCATCAGAACCACATTTCATAAATTATGGAAGGTGTTCAATTATTTACACAGGGATTTTTGTATTGTCTTTACTTTGTAGCAAAAACAGATCCATAAGAATTTATGCCATGTAGCGAATTCACAATGTATAGAACCAATTATAATTATATTATTATTATTTTACAAGTTACTGTCAGATGTATACTGATATCCTCTTGATTTAGTCAAAATTTAATTTACAGCTGGCTAAAAAGTGCTGTAATATGATCACGATTATAATTTTTAAAACGTATGATAAGGCTAACATTTTCTTGACTAGCACTTTTTCATGATTAGAAATCTCTTTCTTTCACTGTATACATTGGAAAAATGATTAACTTAAGAGTGATGTTTAAAAATGCTTTTAAAAAGATCAATAGCAACAAGGTGAGCTTCTTATGTATTTTTCACAGGTGGAAATGACCTTGGGAAACTATCGCAGACCATTGGCAACAACATTCAAAAAATTACACAAAATGGTGAGTATAGTGTAAAGAAAGTAAAAACAAGTGAGCACCAAATTATGCTTCCATTGCAGCAAGGTGATAAATGCATGATGATTATTTCTTTGACCATAATAATGACTGGAAAATCTGTTTTTGGATTTATTAGAAGATAAATTCAGATTAGCAGACTTTTGATCCTTCAACCCCAATGAAAGAATTTTCAGTATTTAATTAATTGATTCCTTTATAAGGAGTAATAGCTCCTTTTAATGAAGTCACCTCACCTGGATGTACTAATTTATCACCTCAAGATATCAATTTACCACCTGGATGTACTAATACCACCTGAACATATCAATTTACCACCTGGATGTACTAATTTACCACCTGAACATATCAATTTACCACCTGGATGTACTAATTTATCACCTGAACATATCAGTTTACCACCAGAATTTACCATTTACTACTTGAATTTACCATTTTACCACCTGATTGTGCTTATTTCCAAATTCAGATTTTACTTTACCACTTTACTTACTGTAAGCTTTGTTCTTTTTGAAGAAAGGTTTTATATAAATGTGTAATTCACCAAATTGTTTATTCATTTGACTAACAAATATTATAGTTGAAACAAGAAAAACCAGTAATTATATACATCTTTTTGTTTTATTTAAGTGAAATGTTCTAAAGATTGTTTTAGATAATCCAAAAGTTCCACTATTTTTATTTTTCAAAATTCTAAACTTTCTGGTTGGTAATAGAAGTCCATATGTTTTATGAAGCTTAAAATAATTTAGGAAGCTTTTAAGTAATATTGGGGTTTACAATACAGCATATCAGCAATATTGTCCATCTTCTAAGAATAAGATCTGTTGATTGAATAAAAATGGACATAATTTAAGACATACAATTGATAAATCAGCCAATTCAAGACTATTAACAAGATACCTCAGTTATGATGTCATATACATAATTATTAATATATATGCATTTCTAAATATTCATCATAAATCTATGTAATCATGTAAGATTTTTTTTTTCCCTTTACATACCAAACCTTGAACAGCTAATCTCAAGGTTTTGCTTAAAATTGCTAAGGTCATCTTACATGGTTTTACATGGTATATACAGAATTCAACACAGCCTTGTACAACTGAGCTCAGGGTCTTGCTTAAAATTAGTAAAATTGTCTTACATGGTATATACAGAATTGAACACAGCCTTGTACAGCTGAGCTCAAGGTCTTGCTTAAAATTGGTAAGGTCATCTTGCATAGTATATACGGTATTCAACAGTAGTAATTATTTTAGCAGCAGTGAAAGTGACTAATGTATATAACCAATAAAGTCTACAAATCATAAAAGTAGATAATCTGGATAGGAAAACTTAATTTTTATGATCAGTTTGCTACGGTATCAATAAATCAATGGCTAACACCTTATTCCCTTTACAGTATCCACAAGGCTGACGCAGTAATGGTAACTTGACATGAAATGTCACACAAGTTTATATTTTATATTTTTTATTAGGCATTGTAAATCAGTTAGAAAGCACATTTTCGCTCTATGCCTTTAAGTGGCATTTTGGAATAGTTACACATAGGTACAAGAAAGGGAAGTCCCTAAGCTGTCAACATTTAAAATTCTTTACATTCTGGAGAAGATGTTTGGAGTGTAATACACAATGGCATCTTTTAACCAGCTATTCTGTAATCAAAAGTTGGTTTAGGAAATTGTATAATCAGTATCATATATTTTGTTGGTTTATTTATGCTGATGTCATTTGTTGTTTCATAATTCCCAATGAACTGTAAAGTTAGCTATTGAAAAGGCTGACAGAGGTAAGTCATTTTGTCTCAGATACACATCTATGGTCTAAATGCTGTAATATTTTTGTTGCAGTTGCCCAAATCCAGAAAATGGTTGGTCAGATTGGAACTGCCCAAGATTCAGAGGACCTTAGAAACAGATTGTAAGAACAGTTTGCACATAAAATGATTCCCTATATTCGTTTTCGTCAGTGCTTCAGAATTTAGGAAACGCTGTTTACAGTAGGTCTTTTGCACATATTTATTTTTTGGGGAGCATTAGATTGTTCCAACAGATCACCAAAATTTGCCCTGAAAAATAATTAATTTTACAATTATCTAGTGTACCAGAAAAGATGTAGCATGAATTTTTCCCATGCAGCTTTAGTCATCACTGATTTACTTCAAAATGCACTTTAAAAAAAAAACTAGTTGAAAGTTTCATTTATTGCTCAGTGATTAATTTATGGATAATCTTTTATAACTTAGTCATAGACCAGGAGGGTTGGTGGGATGGCCTGTTTATCATACATTATCTCCCAGTCTCTATGTACACATTTGTTGTCACTACTACTAAACTACTTCGAGGATTGCTTTGAAACCTTACACATACACACATCACAAGGTCTAGTTGGTCCTAAATGAAATAAAAATAGTGCTGCTGAGACATCCAAAATGACTTCAGTGAGAGCCATCTTGAATTTTTTTTTTACATTACTCTTAAATGGATGATCATATCAACATGGGGTCATCACTGAAAGACTAATGTCTAGTTGGTCTTAAATCAGGATGAAGCTGATCTGATGTCCATAATGGCTGCCACGGTAGCCTTCTTGGAAGTTTTATCTCTAATAATAATGAGGAATTTGTACAGTGCCTAATCTTTAGAAGCTCTAAGTGCCTTACGACATGTATAATGATAGGACTACAAAAAACAAAAAACAAAACAAACACCATTAGGTCATCAGTGTCATCAAGGGACTCTTGTTTAAGAAATATAGTCAATTCATGCATCAAAAATAGTCCACTCATGCATCAAATATAGTCCATTCATACATCAAATATAGTCCATTCATGCATAAAATATGGTCCATTCGTGCATCAAATATAGTCCATTCACACATAAAATATAGTCCATTCACACATAAAATATAGTCCATTCATGAATCAAAAATAATCCATTCATGCATCAAATATAGTCCATTCATATATCAAATATAGTCCAGTCATGCATCAAATATTGTTCATTCATGCATCAAATATAGTCCAGTCATGCATCAAATATAGTCCATTCATGCATCAGAAATACATTACATTAGTGGACATCAGTTACATAAAGGAAAATATTGGCTGTTAGTATATGCATCTCAGTTTTAAATTTTTCAATCATCATGCTTTTTTCATTGAACTGAATTACTTTCCGAGAATTTTGATCACTATTTTAACATAAGCTGATGCAACTATAGTTTTGAAGTACAGTGATCTACGATAGATGTTGATAATACAGTGTACATTATTTTTTAAAATTCTAACTTGTATGAGGAGTTAGCCACTAATTCATCCTTCTTTTAGAATTATTCTCTGATCTGAAAGACTTATTAAGTTCTTTTTTATTATTTTCAGCCAGTCTTCAGTTAGTCGGTGTGTCTATTACAGTCTTGCTATCTGTAACTTTGAAACTGAATTGCTTGCTTTTGTTTCACTGTTAGAACTTGTGCAGACATTTCAAGAACAGATGTCACATACAGCCATTTCTTGAAACATGGGGATATGGGTGAAAATCACAGATAAAATGCATGTGCTATACCACAGTTTCGTAAAAATGGAGATAACTTCCCTTATAAATACCCTTTTGTTCTCTTCCATCTTCAGTATGCGTGGGGGGGCTACACTGTTGGCTTTAACAGAAAAAACTTCTTTGAAACAAAACAGTCCAGTTATGGGGGCTTGTATGATTTAGAATGTTTTTTTTAAAATATCCATCAGATTCAGTTTTGTTAGTATTGAAGTCAATTTAGACCTGATCTGGCAATCCATATTATTTCCTTATAGCTGCTTATTTAAAATGTCTAAAAACACCATGCATTTGTGTATTTAAGAAATCTGAGAAAGAGAGAGCAATCATGTAGTAAATGTGATGCACACAGCTCATTAGTTTTTATTCAGCTTTAAGTTGCACCTAGTACCAGGCCATAGACATGATTCTTTAATTACAAATCAAATATAGATAATCATAAATTTTCATATTGAGATAATTGGGTCTGTACTAATTCAACACTGTCAAGGCTAAATATTTCTTTGTTCTTTTATTGTTGTCTCATGTTTATAATATTTACATTGTGCTGTGGAAATAGTCTGTGATGTACTACAATCCTTCATGCCTGACATTCATCCAAGGGAAATAGATTTTAAAAAGACCAGGTTAACCTAATGACATTTTTTCTTCCAATAAGCATTAACTGGAATTTGTTTTATTTAACACCTTGAAAATTCTTTGAATATTTTGTGAAACATTTTCAGTGGTGGGATATTAATGAATAAGAAATTATTTACTGAAGTTGTCTAACTTCTAATATAATAACAACTTTGTTCATGTCTTTTTTATTTATATATATATATATATATATATATATATATATATATATATATATATATCATCATCATCATCATCCATTTTGATTATCCAGGCCTTTTATTAATCCTCTAACGAGGGTAGGCCTGTCTGTTTCGTCATGAGAGTATTCAAAGCATTCTTCCAGGCTCTTAGGTCCTGTGGATTGATTCCGCTCAGCCCCAATGTCTTTCTGTCTCTTTTTGTCAACTCTTCCCATGTTAGCTTAGGTCTGCCTGGAGCTTGACTTCCAGTAACTTTGAAGGAACGGACCTTGGATATCCACCCTTTACTACGCTCAACATGGCCCAGCAATCGCATCCTATTTGATTGGATAATGTCAGAAATGTTTCTGATGTTGAGCTGGGTGAGAAGAGACCCAAATGGGACAATCGCCTCGGGATTTACATGGCAGATCCATCGTATCATGGTTTTATCATTGCGATGTATCTTCCTGAGAGTTGTAGCAGTGACAGCCCAGGTTTCAGAGCCGTATAACAGCACAGATCTGATGTAATTTGAGTAAAGAAAACCCCTTGTAATGTGCGTCAAATGCCTATTCGTCAGGATTGGGAGAAGCTATCTAAACTTATTCCAAGCAGACTTGCAACACGTTGTTGATGCCAGTTAACATCCTCCTCCGGCCGATATGGTGTCTCCTAGATAACAGAAGTCGGCTATGACATCAAGCTTTTCTTCACCTACAGTTACTTCTGTCACAGGCCTTCCATCAATAGGTCGAGCGAGTCCACTACATCTGGGACACTTGTAGCTTGGATCAGGTTTGAGAGGTCCATTGATTCCACTTCATCTCTTGTGAACCCAATGTGAACAGCTGATGACAGTGCATAGAATAACACTAATTAAGTAATTTAAAGTTATTCAAGACTGAATCTCCAATATATATTAGATCTATATATTAAATTTATTCAAATAATTGAATAATAGTTTTTTGTGCACTGTTGTACAGTATTGATATAGATTTAATCTCAGACTGATGTTTACTAGAACTGAAATTTATTCAACTAATTGAGTAATGCAATATTTGTACAGTATTGATATAGATGTAATCTCAGACTGGTGTTTACTAGACATAATGATGCCATATGGTCTAAAGCTCTCATTGTTACGGATCACTGCCATCTCACCTCTGTCTGCATGGATTAGAATCTCAGATTCAGCCAATGTGGGTATGTGAGAAAGCTTGCCAGTAGCTTCTCATGGGTCAGTAGTAGTTCTTTCTGGGGTTTTCCTGGTTTCTTCCTCCACCATTAATACTGGCTGCCATGTAAAGTCTATCTTGTGCTGAAAGATGGCATTAAACCCTACAACAACAACTAGACAGAAAGTTTATTCAACTAATTGAGTAATACTGTACGTGTGCAGTATTGTTATAGACATTCAGACTGATGTTTACTAGACAAACAATTTACTCAGCTAATGGAGTTTTGCAACATACTTGAAGCATTTATTGGCCTTGTATGTAGTATTTACCTTGTTTCATAAATTTATAACAAACAATCTTTTAAAATTCCTTTTTTTTTCTTTTATAGGCATCAGACAACACACTACACAAACCAGCTGGCCAAAGACACCAATTCAAGTCTGAAGGAATTAGCCCATCTTCCCACTCCAGCAAACCCTTCTGAACATGTGAGTTGGGGTATCATTGCATTTACCTGTCATGTCTGTAGCATTTATGTAGATGTTATTTTAAGCAAACTGTCTTATTAGTATTTGTATTATATACCTGTATCTTTTTCAAGTGATATTCCAATATTGTTTCCCACTCGAAGTATTGTAATTTATTCAGGAATGGGGAGGGGCACAATTAACAGAGCGTGCTTTTACTTTCACATAATGTTTAAACTTAATTGTTTTCATAGTTATAATGTAATTTTCCTGTACAAAATGTACATATGTGATTGGCCATACAAGTGTAGATTTTATTAGCACTAAGATGCTAAACTTTACGATTAAATATATGTTCAAGATTTTATTTTTACTGACAGGCTTTCTAACCGACAGAATAAATATGTTTCTGAAATACACTGTAGGTGATGTTGAAAACAGTTTTGTTGAACACATCAAAGTCAACAAATACTTTGTGCCAAACATTTAAAATTTTGGCACCCTGACCTGTTGAAGATGTGTTTCATACATGTTATATGCCTGCCATTAGCTAATTCATAGTATGATGTCTTTCAGTCTCTTTCAGTTGCAATTAATGTATGGAGGAGTCCTGTTGATTTTAGGGTCAAATAATTCAAGATCCAAATCATTGTGGCTAAAAAAAATGGCTTTGTAGAATAACTTTTGTTTTGGATTATGTATCTGACAAATGTTGTAGATGGTTTGTGTTTAATACAATCAAAAAACCTCATGTTTCAGGGTTCTGAATGTCAAGAGATTATGGCCATGTTAAGTCAAATGAAGCAATTTTGGTTTCAGTAAATTAAGTTTAGTTCAGAATTGTTGACCTTGACCAAAGGTCTTGGTCTTTGAGAATCATTGGTCATTAATCTCCCGAGTCAGTCATGCCCTTCCTGTGGCTTCAGAAAGAACTATTAAACATGAAGTGGCCGTATTATAATTTGTAAAACCAGTTACTAAACATGTTTTTGTTTGGACTTGTTCCTTGTATTTCTTCATATGTGGTTATTGAGATATTTATGTTAAATCTGTTACAAGTAACAACATTGCATCAGTCATATGAACCCAACAGAATGGATACACTGCTATAATCATGTCCTGTAGGAGAAAAAAGATGGGCTAAATCATACAGTTACATGATCCCAATAGGTTGGATACCCTGCTATAATCATGCCCTGCAGAAGAGAACAGAAGGCCTAAATGTTAGCCACATCAACCCATTAGAACGGATTTACTGTATAATCATGTCCTGTAGGAAAAAATAAGGGCTAAATATTAGTCACATGAACCTAATAAAATGGATACCATTTATAGTTATTCCTTCAAGGAGAAAACAGAAGGTCTAAATCTTCATGACACACGAACCCACTAGAATGGATACCCTGTATTCCTTCAAGGAGAAAACAGAAGGTCTAAATCTTCACGACACATGAATCCACTAGAATGGATACCTTGTATAATTATGCCTTCAAGGAGAAAACAGAAGGTCTAAATCTTCAAGACACATGAACCCACTAGAATGGATACCCTGCTATATTCATGTCTTCAAAGGAAAAATATTAGGGTCTTAATCTTCGAAAAGTTTGGCTATTTATCCTAAAATAGGCTTGTATTTCAATATAAGTGCTTATGATTCTAAAGATTATGAAATATGTTATATTTCTTTTATTTCAGAATCAAAACAATTGAAATCAGTTTACATAAAACATTCATAGTATCTTCTTGTATAATTTTTTATGTACAGAGACAGTGGAAGATGCAGAAGGAGAGATTAACAGAGGAGTTCAGCAATGCTTTGAAGAATTTCCAGACAGTACAACGCACAGCTGCAGAGAAGGAGAGAGCCAGTGTGGCCAGAGCTAGGGCACATTCCAGCTCTTTTGTGAGTAATGCAGACAATTTTTTTTATTTATTATCTATTCAGATCTTTTTAATGGATAATTATTGTGTTAAAATTTTTAAAAAGACAAATTGAATTGTTATCATTATATTTACTTTCTATTTTAATTGTAAAGACTAGTTTTTGATGTCATTTAAAATAGTGATTCGCTGTCAAGGATGGCCACTGTTACTAAAAATAGAAAACCCATTATTCAAACACATTCTTCTTAAACAACTTAGAACTTGAGCAAATTGGATAGAAATCATTATTGCATGAATGTTGTTCAAAATTTCTTTAAAGCTTGCAGATCTACTATCTAATATGGTTTGGTTTGGTGTTACAATACAGCAACACAAATAGGTTATTAAGTGTCAAGGCAGTTAGAATGAAGTGTTTTACTCAAGGATATACCAAGGGAGATTACCCAGTCAATTCCAGTGGTAGTTTTGAACCCTCACCTTTTCTGTCATAGATGTGACATGCTAACCACTGATCCTTCATTGCTTTTACTGCCTATAGTCACTTAATGACATGAAGGAGGGTTCATTGGTACATTGCATACATCCCTGTACGGCTCTAACCCATTATAACATGCTTGTTATAATGAGATTCCGGATATAACCAAATACTTCTTTGGACCAAACATCTAAAATCGTACCATTGTATACAAATATAGTTTGAAATAAGTAAAGGTAAATCACCATTATTAAAAAAAAAAAAAATGAAATTGCTTGCTGTACCATAGCTTGGTATATTATCCTATCCCCATTATATTGCGGTAGAGATGCAAAAAACCTCTACACAGTTTGACCTAATTTGATAGAAAATGTGGTGACATATATGGTTTTCAAGTTTGATATGCAAAGGATGATGATCTGCAATCAAATATAACCAGAAGTAATTAAATGATTACTCAAAACTGCTAAGTAGAATTCGATCAAATTTGAAAGAAAGCGTCCTGACTTAAAGAGTTTAAATTTTTTATAGAAAATTATTTGATTCATAATAAAAAGTATTGACTGTTTACAAAAGAAAGTAAGTGACTACTCAACAGAATTGGACCAAATTTACCATAACATTCTGGCATTATGATATTTCAGCTTTGTACAAATGATGTCTATTTGACTTTAGATGTGGCCACCATTATTGATAAAAAGTTCTTTTCCCTCTCAAAAACCTAATCAGATTTAGACCAAATTTGACAGAAAGTGTCATGTCATAGGTGGTTTTTAAGTTTAGTTAACAAATGATGCAGATCTGCCATCAAATGTGGTTTCCATTACCATAAATAGACAATGCTTTAAATGATACCACCGAATTTGACCAACTTGGACACAATCTCCCTAGTAAAAAGGCAATTCGTTATTGTCAGATGATGATGTGCTGTCAGGTATGGTTGAAAATACAAAAAAGATGGAATAACTTTGGAACATTTGTTTCCATAATGTCAACAGTACAATCAGAAATGACCCATACACCAGAAATTACCCATACAATGACCCATACACCAGAAATTACCCATACAATGATCCATACACCAGAAATGACCCATACACCAGAAATGACCCATACACCTTAGTCAACAGTTCTTTCATTTAGCTCTTAGCCATGTCCAACAGGTTTGTGATCTTGGGGCCTGTAGTCATCTTTCTGGTAGCACCAATTTTCCATTACGCTTGGATTTGTTTCTGTAATATCTCATTATAATGGTAGTACATTTCTTTCATATTAGGTGTGCAACTTAAATACACAATGTTTTAGATAAGCTACATTGTCAGTTTTCAGTGACAATCATTTGGTGGAGTGATGTCCTCTTATTGTCAGATACACCTAACTTTGTGCCAAGGAAATCTGCTTGATTCCAGCACAATGTTTTAGTTTTCGACCTGCAGCTAAAGGAAATTTTAGCCCCATAACTCTCTTGTCTATCACAACATGCCAAAAAATGCATTTTGTAATAGATTATGTAGCGACAATAAATTTAAAATATTTTGAAAATAAAAACTGGGAAACTCATAACTCTTTCTACTTCAGCACAGAAACTTGTTACAATTACTTTTTCATGGTACAAATATTGAAGAGAAATAATGAATTTCTTTCATGGATATCAGTTTTTTCGGTTGTGTAGAAAGATATTTGTTCACACATAATTTCTTGATGTGCTCCACAGAAAAACAGTTTCTTGGACAAGAAAATGACAGTGTTGGGACAGGAAAGTTTCACTTTTCAGCAATCACTAAATCTATATATAAAAATTGGTACATGATGAAAAAGTAGGAATTTCACAGTATATTGTGGTTGTAAAGAATTTTGTTTCTTTTTTTCAGAAGTGCTAGACAGAAATGAAAATGTGTAATACTGTATATCATTGCTTATAATTCAAGTCCAATTGCAAGCAACACAGACCTTGATCTGCCTTTGCATAACACACGAGCAGATCAGGGTCTTTGTGATTTTTGTACTAATTACTTCTAACAAACTGCATAGACCCAGACCTACTGCATTATGCAATGTCACATCTGTGTATCTATGTCTGTGCAGTTTGCTACTGGATTTATAATGGATTAATTCTCTGAAAATTAATTAGATGTACAGCACGATAGAAAAAATCTATCTTTTGTTTTTTTAGGGCAATCAGCCTTTGGAAATGAAAAACGAGGAGTTCTCTACACCAGGGTAGGTCTTCTGATAGTAACCAAATGAAATTTAGATGCACCACCAGATCATGTTTAAACATTACCTGCATAAAATTCAGACCTGCATGATTTTGCTTTAAAGTCTTGCAAAACTACCCATAAAATACCGACTTTCACAATAAAAGCAAAACCTATGGAAAAATTATTGTTGCTGATAAATCTGGATAATTGCTTCATCCCTGTTTGATTTGGATCCAGGTTTCATATTATAATTAGTGGGGTTAGTCAGGGAATCAGACAAAAATTACAGCAGTACCTCGGATGCTTTAAACTGCACATACTTTTCATGCAAAGCATTTGTATAATCAAACTGTTGATTGTAGCATGTTTTTAAAAAATGGCATCTAGTAAGTGATGCATGTTGAAGAAGAAATGGAAATTTATCCTCTTACAAATGTTAATTGGCACAGAAGAAAAGAAAGAAAAAATTTAAATTCTTGTCAATAAAAGCAGAAAGAGACGCATTTATTGGACATCTCTTATCGATTTGAGATATTTTTTGCCATCATATGAAATAGAGAAATATTCCAATAATTATGTCAAGTAGAGTGATAGCAACAGGCCATTTAGCTGGTTTGGAACTGAACATGTGTGCAACTGTACTGTATATAAATAAGGTCTACATGTACTTTACAAACTTTTCAGTTGAACATAATGTTAACCATATAACTGCATGTTTAAAATACTGATCTTTTAAATACATTTCTGACTTTACAGTTTACAGTAGCAGTTTATGTTATGTGACATCTTAAAGATGACTGGCCAAACTTATGGAAAAAAATCAACTGCCTTACCAAGATGGTCCCATCAGGGTAGGCAGGTCTGCAAAATTTGGACATTTCTTTTAAAGAAATTTGTTTGATTACAAAGATTTTAATTTGGTCTATGTGTCCTGAGTCAATTTATATGTCTGTATGTGTATATATATATATATATATATATATATATATATATATATATATATATATATATATATATATATATATATATATATATATATAGTGATAGGTACTGCTAAAGAAAGGGTGGTGGTGTGCCTATGGATAACAAAGTAAAGCATAGTTTAGCTCCTAAGATCATGTTAATATAATTGTCAAAAGAGAATTTAAATTGGTATGTATTATGCCTAATAAATTGTTTGCTGTATGTTTCAAAACTAAAATTACATTCATGATTACTCTGTATCTCACATTACTCATTTTGTCAGTTTTATTCATGATTACTCAGCATCTCACATTACTCATTTTGTCAGTTACTCCCAAACAAAGGAGATGCTGCAGATGGAGGAGGATGTGGACCTGGAAGCTATCAAGGAGAGGGAAGATGCAATTCGCAAGCTTGAGGTACTTGTGGTCACCTCTCTGTCTTCAGTGATAATGATATTTTCCTCATAAACTACTCATGTTAACCTTAAAATGTGATACCTTATCGAAATAACTCTGTCCTTACAATCAGTTTGCAAAGAAATAACCTTGATAAAATCCTGAAAGTTAATTGATTCAAGCTGCAAGATATCCTGCTAAGGCATGTTTCATAATTACATAACTTTTTGATATAACACGGTCATCCCAAATATCCTCATCACTATTTTCTCATGACTGTTTTGAATTACTACCATGTTTTTTTTTGCCAAAGTAAATTAAAATTTCGATTTGATAATCTTATAAGTTGTTTTGTATTCACAAGGGTAAGAATGTTTGCCTTTCTTTTCAATGAATAATGATGTTGAAAGTTTATATTTGTGCATGTTCATTGCAGATATGTCAGTAGTCAATAACTGCACTTAATTGTTAGGATCTTGGTTTTGAAAGATGTCTGCTTACAAAAATATTAGACAATTGTTAATCAAATTTATATTGAACCATAAAGAATTAAGCTCCATGTAAGGTTTATTAATTATTATTGAACCATAAAGAATTAGTCTGACTGCTCTGGTGGCATAATGGTTAGGGTATCTGCCTCTGATGCGGGAGGTCACAGGTTCAAACCCCAGCTGAGTCATATCAAAGACTTTTTAAAAATTGTACTAACAGCTACCTCGCTAGGCACTCAGCATTAACAGGTTAGTGTTAGGACTGGTGGGCCTGGTGTCAGAATAATTTGACTGGGTCTGCTGCATGATGTCCCAGTGCTAGACATCACTAAAAACGGCCACACTGTAGACATTGTAGTCATAGTCACACACACACACACAAATTATGCTAATCATCATTTTCTTTGTCTTTAATGTATTGTCTAAATTGTTGTTCAGTCCAAGACAAACTGATAAATAAAGAATTCCATGGCAGAAAAAAGTTTAGTACCTTGACTGATAAACTAATAAATTAATCTACAAAATACATTTTTGTTAATCATCAAAATTAACCCCATAGCAAACATTACTGTCACTACCAGGCACTGATTTATTAGCAAACTATCACCAAACATAAGCCTCCATCATTCACACATGACTTTGCCATATTGTCAGCCAAGTGTCATGGTGAATTAACTGTTGGTTGGGGAAAAAAAAATAAGTGGAATGAGAAATTGATTGTATCTATATTGCTCAGGTCAGGAAAATTTATTGTACAGTCAATGGAGCATTTTTGTCTTTGCCACATACATGTACTCTTCACCCCACCCCATTCAACTTAACCTCAGAAACTTAAATCCATAAATATAGTTATATATCCACAATATGCATTTCATGTAAGTTTACCAATGTGCTTAAAACCTAACTCAGTCATGTTAATTTCGTTAAAATCAGAAATGCAGACATCAGTTTCATAACTATGATACACATATACTAATTATTGATTTGTGTTACATATACTAATTATTGATGTGTGTTACATGTACTAATTAATGATGTGTGTTACATGTACTCTAAATTATTGTTGTGTGTTACATGTACTCTAAATTATTGATGTGTGTTACATGTACCAATTATTGATGTGTGTTATATGTACTCTAAATTATTGATGTGTGTTACATGTACTCTAGTTGGATACTTTCTTTGGAATATTACATTTTTATGTTGATGTTATCATCAAACATACTACTCCTGTTATTTTGCTGTGTAGTAGTCATGGGTTTATGGTTAAACATACTACTCCTGTTATTTTGTTGTGTAGTAGTTATGGGTTTATGGCTAAACATACTACTCCTGTTATTTTTCTGTGTAGTAGTCATCATTCATGAATCAACATACTATTCTTGTAATTTTGCTGTGTAGTAGTCATGGTTCATGGTTAAAAATACTACTATTGTTATTTTGCTATGTAGTAATCATGGGTTTATGGTTACTAATATAAAGCTTAATTTCTTATCTTTCAGAGAAAAATTGTTGGAGATTCCTTTTTCTTTCAGGAAATTGACTGTATACTTCCAAATATGTCTGAGGCTTGTTTCCTGATATATAGGTCACATTGACTAAGAAACCCTAAGTACTGTGCAATGTTAATACCTATGTTTGAGCTTAAATTTGTAAAAGTTATTGTTAAAGTCTAAATATGTAGTTTCTTATTAGAAATTACCTATGTCAGATTAGGGCTTTTTATCTATCAGAAATCAATCTCATTTGACATGTCCGGTATAAAATAATATTTCCAAAGTTATATCATATAGTTTTTTATAAGGCTGTGTGAATTTATTAGCAAGGGATTGAGTATTCAGATATGAATGGAATGGATCAGAAAATTTTTACAGGTTTTGAGGTTTATAAGGGACTACTTGGTGACATTTACACATACACATCCTGAAATGTTATTGTGCTGTATCTATCTTATGTTTTTCTTCAGTTGATCTGTTTTACATTCTGTGCACTCGGACCATCATGTTATAGAAGGGTTTCTCACCATTTTTGTGGATCATTGCATTTAATTTCATAAATACTTCTTCATGGTTATATTAGCCATGTCAATAGTTAGTACTGACAATATTAGGAGGGATGAAAAATACAATCAGTCATTTGCATTGGTGTGGGGTTGGTAAATTATACAACATAATCAATTATGTGCACTAGTGTGGAGTGGGAAAATTCCACTTGTGGGCTGAAATGAGGATTTGCATTGCTTCGTCCCACAAAGTCTGACCTAAAGGGTGGTATTTTCTGGTGATAACCTACATTATGGTGGATTTTTGTTGTTCTCATTTCTCAATTGGTAATGTTAAAAATGAAAATGAAATAAAATATATATATGTATATATATATATATATATATATATATACATACATACATACATACACATATATATATATAAGTATTTGTTGTGAATGCTGATTCCTGTATACAATAATGTATTTGTTTTGAATACTGATTTCTGTTAAAAATGTATTTGTTGTGAATACTGATTCCTGTTTATATTAACATATTTGTTGTGAATACTGATGTTGTTGTTGTAGTAGAGTTTAATGCAATTTTTCAGCACACGATAGGCTATACATGGCGACCAGTATTATTGGTGGAGGAAGAACCTAAGAAAACCCCCGGAAAGAACCACTGACCCACGAGAAGCTACTGGCAAGCTTTCTCACATAACTACATTAGCCGAATCTTGGACTCTAACCCACACAGACAGAGGTGAGATGGCAGTGATCCGTAATAGAGAGCGCTTTAGACCAATTGGCCACTTGGGGCCCCTGGGTGTGAATGCTGATTCCTGTTTACAATAACATATTTGGTGTGAATACTGATTCCTGTTTACAATATGGTTTTTGTTATGAATACTGAATACTGTTTATGAGCTGGTTATAATCGCACTTTTACTATTTAAACTCCTAGAAACAATGCAAATGTTTAGCACATCATAAGCATAAGGACTTCATCTTTAGTGTCATTTGGTGCACTTGAGTGATATGCAAATCCCACATGGCTTTCTCACATGGGCAAAATGTTTCACATACATGGAAGAATAAAGGGAATGTACTTACAGACTCGTACATATTTTATTGGGCCAGAAGAGTATCAGTTCTTTTGATGGCCCAGAGTGGCCGAGTGGTCTAAAGCACTTTTTGTTATGGATCACTGCCATCTCACCTCTGTCTGCATGGGTTTGAGTCTCAGATATGTTTGTATGTGAGAAAGCTTGCCAATAGCTTCTCGTGGGTTGGTGGTTCTTTTGGGGGTTTTCCCAGGTTCTTCCTCCACTATTAATACTGGCCGCCATTAATAGCCTATCGTGTGCTGAAAAATGTCATTAAACACTACAACAACAAGAAAATCAGTTCATTTGAAGGACTCTTGTTTAACCTTTGAGCTCTCCCATCGAAAGAAACAGTTGATATATTATTTTCATTCATTTTAATTAATCATGGTTTTTATAATTCTTTTCTTTTTAAGAAAGACATAACTGATGTTAACCAGATTTTTAAAGACCTTGGCATGTTGGTTCATGAACAAGGTGAAATGTTAGGTAAGTGTTGCAAATTTTTTGTCTACATGTATTTCTCCTTTGAATACGTTCCCCAATCACATTACTTTAGGGGGATATTAGCCTGCTACCTCGCGAATCCAGCCCTACCAAAAGACGAAAATTCGTCTTTCCTGTCTATGTCATATAGACAAAGGGCAATAACTCTTGCCCATTACCTCCCCTTGCCGCCCGTTAGGTGTCGCTTCTTTAGTTTTTTAGCTTCGCTTGTTGTGTGTAAACACGTACAATTAGACCTCCAATGAATCCAAGCCATCTTAGTGTAAATTCTGACCATCCGAAGTTAAATTTGGAATTACTGTGTTGGATAATCATTCCCCAACAGGTCGTATACATTATTTTACAATATTTTCCAATTTGAGTGACTTTGTCACCTTTTCTAGACTTCGGACCAGGTTGCAACGTGGTCAAAGCACGCTTATGGCGGTACTAGCATGTAATACATGTAGCACTCAATAATTTCGCTTATTCCGTATGTAACGTTTACGATATTAGCGACTAATAACGTGCTGCATTGATAATATGTGCTTTATTTATCTTCTTTGACGTTTCAGTAGACTTCAAAAAAGTCTTTGAACGACCAATTTGCGACTTTAATGGCGGACTTCGTGTTGTAGTCACGAGTTCACGCGACACTAAATCATTTCGCTTCCTCCGTTAGTTACGGTTATGGTAATAGCGACTTAATAGCGTGTTGAATTGCTAAATGTGCTTTGTTTATCATCTTTTTCATTTCAGTAGACTTCGTCTTGAACGACCTATTGCAACACGCTCACGGCGATAACTAGTGTGGTCATTAAGAGTTAACATGGCACGGAATAATTTGACTACTCCGTTAATAACGGTTATAGTATTATCGAATTAATAATATGCTGAATTTTTAATTTGTGCTTTGGCGGAATTCATGTTGAAGTCATGAGTTCACGCGACACTAAATCATTTCACTTCCTCCGTTAGTTACGGTTATGGTAATAGCGACTTAATAGCGTGCTGAATTGCTAATTGTGCTTTGTTTATCATCTTTTTCGTTTCAGTAGACTTCGTCTTGAACGAACCATTGCAACACGCTCACGGCGATAACTAGTGTTGTCATTAAGAGTTAACATGGCACGGAATAATTTGACTACTCCGTTAATAACGGTTATAGTATTATCGAATTAATAATATGCTGAATTTTTTAATTTGTGCTTTGTTCTCTTCTTTTGTCGTTTCAGTAAGCAAAGTCGACAACGAAGGCATGAATGGCAAAATGGGTGTTGGCAATGTGGAAATGGAGGAAATTATGTTGACATGGTTTAGGCTGCCCAGTGGGTGTAAATTTCACCGCAGATCCGTACATGGCTTTCGGGCCTGTAAGTCAGGACGCATGGAGTCTATCCTGGATCAATTGGATCCATTTTAATATGCACTTTCGCCGGCCTTCCAGCTGTCAGTCCAGCCGACACCGTCAGTTCAGCCGGCACTTCAGCAGGCAAACCGGCATTAACCGTCCATCCGGCACCGTCCGTTCAGCCCAAATGGCACCGGACGGCCAGCCGACCTTCCAGCTTGCATCAACAGGCACCGGCCGTTCAGCCCAAATGGCACCGGCCGGCCAGCCGACCTTCCAGCCTGCATCGACAGGCACCGGCCGTCCATACGGCAACGACCGTTCAGCCCAAATGGCACCGGTCGTCCAGCCGACCTTCCAGCCGGCATCAACCGGCACCGGCCGTCCATCCGGCAACGACCGTTCAGCCCAATTGGCACCGGTCGTCCAGCCGACCTTCCAGCCGGTATCAACCGGCACCGGCCGTCCATCCGGCAACGACCGTTCAGCCCAAATGGCACCGGTCGTCCAGCCAACCTTCCAGCCGGCATCAACCTGCACCGGCCGTCCATCCGGCAGCGACCGTTCAGCCCAAATGGCACCGGTCGTCCAGCCGACCTTCCAGCCGGCATCAACCGGCACCGGCCGACCATCCGGCAACGACCGTTAAGCCCAAATGGCACCGGTCTTCCAGCCGGCATCAACCTGCACCGGCTGTACATCGGATTTACGGAGATTATAGTGATGTACCCGTCAGTCAATCTACACTACTGGTTACATATCACTACCATGAGAGAAATGTTATAGATGAATCTCCCTCCAATCAGACCATTCGAGAGGCAAGTGCCGGTCATAGCCGGACCTTCGCCGACATTCCGGCCGACCATATACCAGACAAATTAGTCGGTATTGCCGGTGTACACCTCCCGTCATGTCAAATACGTGACGGTGTGATTTTTAAAACAAGGGAGAATTAGTGATATTATCAGAGGTGACGGAATTGAGTTATCTATGCCACTTGGTATGTGCTACCCAGATATGACAGCTTTTACCAGAACAGGTCTTTCAGGCCGACCATCCGCCAGTTCAATCAGCCGGCAGTGCCGGCCGTCCATATGTTCACGGCTTCTCCACAAGGGAGATTTAGTGAAAGTGTCAATTATGACAGAATTGCGTCATCTAAGTCACCTTGTATGCTGTACAGATATGCAAGCTGTACCAGAACCAACATTCCCTCTGAGCGAATGGTAGATGGGCGCGTAGTGCTGGACGCACTACATAAGCATTATGTAATTGTTATTACCTTACAGTCGGCAACATCCGGCACCGGGCGTCCATCCGGCAATGACCGTTCAGCCCATATGGCACCGGTCATCCAGCAGACCTTCCCGCCGGCACTAACCGGCACCGGGCGATCCGGCAATGACCGTTCAGCCCATATGGCACCGGTCGTCCAGCCAAGCTTTCAGCCGACACTTGCCGGCACTGACCGTTCATCCGGCTCCGGCCGTCCAGCCCAACAGGCACCGGTCGTCCAACCGTATGGAGATTTTAGTCTTATACCAGTCCATCCGACTATACCGCTGTACCAGCACGGGGACTTTTATCATACCGCAATCCGCACAAATTGGATTGACGAAGATTCTAATGATGTTTCCGTCTGTCAATCCGTACTACCGGTTACATATCACTACCATGACACAGATAGTTGGCGAGGAATCTCTCGATCCAACCCGACCATTCGAGCGGTCGGTGCCGGTCATAGCCGGCCCGTCGCAGTCATTCAGGCCAAACATATGCCAATCAATTCATTCGGCATTGCCGGCCGTCCATAGGCAAACAGCTCATCCACAAGGGAGAGTGAATGCCTTTATCAGAGATGATGGAATCGAGTCATCTATGCCACCTGGTATGCATTACCCCGATATGGATGCTTTACCAGAGCAAGATTATGTACATAGTGAGTGCGATGAGTCGCAGGCAAATCAGCGGTATGCAGATCCAACTATGGAACGGACTGAGTTCAGCTTCAAAGCCGCAGTGGAGGAAATTTATAAGGTGTTGGCCCCTTCAGAATGCCCTCCACCTCCTGCTGCCATTACCGACTATAAGGTTAGAGCGTCGGTCGATCTGGATGAGGGGGAAGAGACTCTATCCTTCCGCCTCCTTCCCCAGTCGACAAAATTAAGGAAATTAATGACCGTCTGTCGACACGCATAGGGGATCCAGGAATTGCTAAGGTTTTTCTTTTCTGAAAGCCAAGTACCAGCGTCGTTTTCAGGTCGATGGTACAAAACTCACTCCGGTGCGTTCAGTACTGAGGTCCCGGCTCTGGATAAAAATATGGCAGCAGTCCATATGTCTGCTCCATTGTCTTATAAAGTGGACTAAACGGTGTTCAATGCCAAGTCCAAGCTGGTTCGAAATGTAGTCGCTACGTCTTCACTGTTAGATCTAGCCTCCCTAGCCATTTTCAGGATCGCTGATAAATCTGGCAATGAACATGCTTGGGATTCGACGGCCCGGTTAGCTAGGTTTCTTAACAGGGCAGCTCACCATTCCATGGCCAATGCGCTGACTGCTTCTGCCAACCTAGACCTGATACGTCGTGACGCATGTATGAAGGGCACGTCGCTTAAACCCCATCATATGCTGGCTAGATATGACCGACGCACATTTCACGTCCCTATCCCACGAGTTGCGGACATTCTCCGTTGTGCTTGTCGGGACTAGGCTTATCAGTTCCATGTCATACCTTTTGGCCTAAATTTAAGCCCTTGGGCTAGTACCAAGGTTATGGATTACGTCGTCACCCTGTTCCGCTCGACTTCATCTATTGCGTCGGCAGTATATTTGGACGACATCCTCCAGTAACATCTGTCAAGTTCTACTCTGCTCAAAGGCAGAAACGATCTTATATCACTTTACGTCATATAGGCTTTCTCGTGAACTGGATAAAGTCTGATCTGTCCAATCCGGATTTTGGTCCATCTGGGTGTGGAGTTTCTCCCGATCTGAATCTGGTAAGGCTTCTTCGAGTTTGCGATCATCCAGATAATTGCACTCGTAGAGTCCGTTTCCGGCAGGATGCGCATTTTAGCGAGAGAGTTGCAGATCCTCGGATTATTCAATGCGACAGCAGACTTGATCCCTCTCAGCCGTCCTTTTAGGCGCCCTTTACAAAGGACTTTGCTAGCGTAATTGCGCCATTTTCAAGTCCCTTCGATCCCAGAAAACAGTCATGCTCACGCCAGAGATACGATCATTCTTGAGTCAATGGCACAACCCCTGTAGGCTGTCCACAGGGATTACTCTGGAGATACCCCAAGGGGATAACGGTATGTTCCGCCACTAATACCTACGGTTGGGGTGCCCACCTGTTGCCGGACTTAGATACTGTCAGCGGCACGTGGGTGCCAGGGGCGAGCCCTTTCCACATCAACCTTTCAGAAATAACGGCTGTCATCAATGCCTTTCATTTCAGGCAGGATCAACTCTTATTACAAACTGCCCTCATTATGTCAGACAACATTGTGGTGGTGCCTTGCCTCAAAACAAGGGGACACCAATCACCAGACCTGTGCAATCTGAACTGGCAGTTTCTACATTGGTTCGACAATCTCCACCTCAATGTACAATTCAGACACACAGAATGGTCACTCCATCAATCGGACTTTCTTCCAATTGACACACTTTGGAGACGTCCGATGATTGATCTTTGCAACAAGGTGGAATAGCAAATTCTCCACCTTTCATCTCACAGGTTCCAGACCCAGAAGCTTGGGTCGTGGATGCTCGATCAATCACCTGGGAAGGGTTGTGGTCATTCTCATACCCTCCCACGGTCTTGGTACTGGAATTAATCCAGAAGTTAAGGGGTCAGAATTGTCAGATGGTTCTGATTACCCTTCTCAGATGGAACAACTACTGGGTCTCCGATCTACTCAATCTAGGTGATAGATCTACCCAGGAAGATTACAGTCAGCACAAGTATTCACAAGCAACCGCGGCCAGGGGTGTTCCACCCCTGTCCGGACCGTCTTTTTGTTCAACCTTGGCTCTTGTCCAGACAGCCTTGCAAGACAAACAATTTAAATCTTTGATTGCGGAGAGAATCTCGAGAGCAAGAAGGCCCTCTACTCTGAAGGTTTACGAGGGCAAGTGGCATGTTTTCAGAGACTGGTACCATATCATTCACATTGTTCCTCTGAGTGTCACAATCCCTCAACTGGCCAACTTTTCTCTGGCTTTTCAAGGAGAAACATCTGGCTCCAGTTATTCTCAAATGTTACCGCTCCATGATATCAGACACATTCCGCCATTCTGGTACATGTGCTATCAGCCATGACAAAGATTTGTCAGATCTTTTAGACATTTAAAAAAAAAAAAAAAAAAAATTCAATCGACTTATATCCCTCACCCTGTTTCCAAATGGAATCTGTCCTGGGTTTTAACATGACTCAATTCAGACAGTATTGAGTCTTTAACCCACGATTAGTTAAAGCTACTATCATACAAATTGGGTTTCTTGATAGCCTTAGCTTCAGCATGCAGGGTGAGCGAGTTACATGTCCTTTCTAGTGACCCGAACTCTCTTCCGTTCCGATCAGAGGGTTTGATGGTCCTCTTGACGCAGCCAGGCTTCGTAGTCCAAAATAGATTACCATACATTGGCGATCAACGAGTCGTCATTAGCTCGCTTTCTTTATAGATAAGTCAGGATCAACAGCCATGTAAGATCCTGTTTGAGCACTCTAGCACCATTTCAATGCATAGAGGTGAGTCAGGTCACATACAAGCACCTCTTTTTTTCTGGTGATAGCTGGGATATGAGACATCACCATTCAAGCCCTTGCTTCATGGCTGTAGTGGGTTATACGCTCGGCGTACTCTGAGAATTCGCAAATCAGTCACCTTATAGAAGCTGTTGGCTGACATGCAGAGTCAACCTTCTACAGTTTTATCTTCAAGTTTGTACTCGCAGAGGCAAACATTGATTCTAGTAGGTCCGGTGTTGGGCAGCCCAGACGCCCACCAGACTCATGTACAACAATCAGCACAGCCTATTAGCTTCGCTGGATTCGCCAGATAAATTTTCGTAGGTAAGAAGATTTCAATAACTATCTTCTTAACCGTATAAAAGGGTCACATATCACGTGACCCTGGGCTGTGTTGCTGATTGAAAATTAGGAGACCGGGTTATCATTCACATGGGGAATCCAACCATCATTCCCTAGAGGATACCCGTGTGGAGGTCGGATGCTCCGCATTCCCTCCTCCTATTACTTATTCTCCTAAAGTAATGTGATTGGGGAACGTATTCAAAGGAGAAAGCAAATTTTGTAGTAAATTATGTTTCTCCGAGAATACTTACCCAATCACATTACTAAGAAACCCTCCCAACCACCCCGCCATGCGAGCATCCTCGTGTTTTATATATCGCTCAGCTTAAAAACTAAAGAAGCGACACCTAACGGGCGGCAAGGGGAGGTAATGGGCAAGAGTTATTGCCCTTTGTCTATATGACATAGACAGGAAAGACGAATTTTCGTCTTTTGGTAGGGCTGGATTCGCGAGGTAGCAGGCTAATATCCCCCTAAAGTAATGTGATTAGGTAAGTATTCTCGGAGAAACATAATTTACTACAAAATTTGCTTTCTTTTATATGCTTAGCAAAATGTTGTTTTTTATTTAATTTGAACACATCATCACTGTGCAATTCCTGGTTGCTACATCAGAAGTAGGATAGATTTCATTGATGAGATTTTGTTTCAGTTTTGATTTTCACTATTTTGCGGCAAATTTCATGGAGTTATGGCCCCATTCGACTCAATACATTGCTTTCAGCTTCACTCAGCAACTTTTTGAAGGACTTTATGTAGTGAACGAAATTGTGTATGAGACTTTACATTAAGAAAACCTAGCTCAGATCTTGTTTTTTATATTTTCTGGCTTGGTTTATTTGTTATTGAGTTAAGCCCCCTGTTTGAATCAGAACTTTTCATTGACATCATATTGATAGGCATCCATGTCATGTTGACACATTTCTGGTTTAAAAGCTATTCCAGGAATAAACACTGGGGTGGGGGTATGTCCACGGATGTCAATCTTTTGGGATGGTACTAACACCAAAACTTTAATCTCGTGACAGCACCGCAAAACTAAAATTTGCATTACACCTCACCATCACCATAAAATAATTTTAGAAAAAATAAAATGTCAATTTATATATCAAATAGCTATTAAATATTCAAAATGTGATGAAACTACTTTTTGCAGTACAAGCTCAAGTTCATATTTGTTTCACTAACACAACTGTAGCATTCAATGGGTTTTCATGTTGAGGATGGGCTGTTCAACCTCAATCATATGAAAGAAAATCAATAATTTGTCTATCATTTCATGTCCAATGTAATGATGCACGACACTGTATTCATTAAATATCTACAGCTGAAATATAATTTATTAAATCATAGTATCTTTTTGTTTTTGGTTACAATCAATTTACACATAAGTTTGAAGACAATGATACAAGAAGTTTGAGACACTGATGAGGATCGAACCCACATCCCACAGGCCAGTCTGATAAAATAAGACTGCTGCTGTTATACATAAAGATCTGACAGCGACTGCTCATGGGTTATGTCTGGTAACATATGTTATTACCATAATCACTAAGTTTATCAATCAATCAGATGAAGTCTTATATTTGGAGAAAGAGCACTGTGGATGAAGAAAATCAATGAATGACTCGATTCACATTCAGATTCTTGAAAGCTTCATTTCCATTGGCTAATTCAAAGGTCACCAGAACATGACTCTTGAGTTATCATCGTTGGATCTTCACAAAGGATAGTGGAGATTTGACTTTAATCAGATTGTCTCACATACATGTGGCATACATTTCAGCCATTCAGCTCTTTAATCAGATTGTCTCACATACATGTGGCATACATTTCAGCCATTCAGCTCTTTAATCAGATTGTCTCACATACATGTGGCATACATTTCAGCCATTCAGCTACTAGAATGCCTTTAAGCTTGATTGAAGAGTACAGATTTGATTGGTTATGCAGAGAAAAATTTTCCACAAAGTCAGGTGGATTCTACTTTCAGATATTGATAGTACACTGTACATAGATCACTTGAAATTTAACATGAGTCACTGGCTATACTGTTACGTATATTTGATTTAAGTCATTAATTTTGTTTTAATTGTTTGTCAGATTCAAATTGACATTTTAAGTTTAAGATTCATTCATTGGGAGATAATTTTTTTAGAAAGCGGGATGACCTGTACTCTACGAATAAACACCAGATGTTGACCTCATTTCTGACAGTTGTAAACAAGCTTTTAAAATGATTGGTTGATTCCATGGACATTATGGGGCTTTGTTATAAACTTCTCTGTTTAGTTCTTGAGAGTAAAAATAACTGATTCTCAATATGGGTCATACGGTGTGTACGAGATTTTTTGAACGTAAATTTGTTCTAAAGATTCTAGAAGATCATGTGACCCCTTCCTTGTTTACGTAAAAACAGGTATATAAATGATTTTTTAGAGCAAACTATTTAGTAGAAGTTGGGCTGTTAGAATACTAAGTTGTGTGTTGTTTTGAGTTATTTTAAATTACCTTGTACTGGAAATTATTTCAATTCGTTTGGATGAAGAGGATTTATTTTGTTATTTATCTGGAAAATAATTGTGCTCATTGAATTTCATAAGACCAGAACTGACTTCATCACGTGACATCGTCTTCCATCTTGGGTGCTTCACTAAGATTGAAACTGGGAATTATTGGGACACTTTATTACTGGGACTTTTGCAATTTCACTAGTGGATTATATTTTGAATTATTTTTGGATTAATTTTGGAATTGATTCTTAAAACCGTAAGTTTATTTTTCTTTTCTGGAAAATATTTGTGCTCAATAAATTGTTTATTAAGTTTTTACAAGCTTGTTATTTTTAATTCTTTCTATGTTACTGTTTATTCGAGCCTAAGTATGTAACAATACATAAATGATAACTGACAACTGTTGGTAAGCCAGGCATTACAAAATGCATGCCTAATACAGAAATATTTTACAATGCAATTTTTTTCTGGTTTTTCAATTATTTGTTCTAGTGGTTCATTTAAAAACTTTAATGTTACTGTTTCTTTTCTAAATTATTTCTTTAACAGTTTTGTGTTTAGCATTTGTTTTTACTAATACCTCTTCTTTTGTTTAAAAATGTTTCTCTCAGTTTTATAATGCATCACTGACAAGTACTTGAGATACTTATAGTCCACTAATTTTCACATGACAAAACACACCCAACTGATACTACATTTCCTTACCAGCTTGCAAAAATTTAGAACATGGAAAATTAAACAAGGTTTTAGAACAGTTCATTTAGTTAAGATTTCAAACAATATCTTGAAAAGTAAAGGTTATTTTTAGATTCGACATCTTTAGTACAACAATGACATCTGGTTTGCCGTTAGTAAACTTCCTTGCCCCCAAGCTATATTTATTATGAGTCTAGGACATCCCCCCCCCCCGGACTGCCCCCCCCTCCCCGGACATATCCCCCCGGACTCCCCCCCCCCAGTCATTCCCCCCCCCCCCCCATTATCTTAAAACTTGGGCTGTTGCAACAGCCCGTTGAGGATGACATCCTTCAGAGACGCTGGCGATGGATTGGACACACCCTCCGCAAACCTGCTCCCAACATCACCAGGCAAGCCCTCACATGGAACCCTCAAGGAAAGAGGAAGAGAGGAAGACCCAGAAACACCTGGCGCCGTGATTTGGATGCAGACGCAAAGAAGATGGGCAAGACGTGGGGACAGCTGGAGAGACTCGCCCAGAACCGAGACGCCTGGAGGGAGCTGGTTGGCGGCCTATGTCCCAAATTGGGCCACAGGCGGAGATGAGATGAGATGATCTTAAAACTTAATTCATATTTAATTATAAAAACTTATCTTAAGTTATGTTAAAAGAAAAAGGTTATTTGAAATAAAGATAACAAGATTTGTAAAAAGAAAACCGAGTTTGGGATTTCCGGATTAACACCAAAACACTATTGATGGTAATGCAAATACAATATTTAATGATATATGAATATAAGGAAATAAGTATGACTGATACGTGCGTGTATGGGTCCAAATATTGGATGAATTAACATAATTAGCACGATCCTGCTAATGCAACAAATACAAATGCAAACACATTGTCATATACGGTACCAGGACACACAAAAAAAAACGAACGATTCATGGTACATCACAAAATGAAAATACGATTTTCACAATAGCAAAACAAATGATGTTTTCACTCAAAATAGCGAATTGATAGTTTACTCACTCAAAATAGTGAACTGACATTTCATTCATTCAAAATAGTGAACTGATATCAACAAAGCAGATATTTCAAGATATCTCTTCACCTCGAAAATACACACACACGCACAGCACTTCACACACAGTAAGTAGTAAGTGTTAAAGAAAGTTAACATTTTCCCAAGTCCTATTTGATGGGGGGGGGGAGTCCAGGGGGGAGATGTCCTGATACTATTTATTATGTTTATTTTGAAAACAATGAAAATAAAAAACACCACAAAATGAAGTAGAAGAGATTATATGAATGTAAAAGTCAGAACTATTAGTGTTAATTGTAAAACTAGAGTGAAAGACTGTGTCAAACAAGCAACATTAGAGTAACATATAAAAAACTGCAAGACTTAATTATTGACATATTCTTAGATTCATTGATCAAGGTATACAGTAAAACCTGTTTTGAAAGACCACTGTTATGTGAGACCACCTGTCTTGAAAGACCACACTCAATGCACACATTTATTGAATATATAGCATTGTTACCTGTTATGAGAGACCACCTGTCATGAGAGACCCATCATTTTTTGGCAAAAGAGGTGGTCTTTCAAGACAGGTTCTACTGTATTTGTCATTGTATTACAAGATCGCCCTTTCTTTTGTCCTGAGTACATAGAAACTTTTATATATTTCTGTCTGAAAGAGAGCTTTACCTGTGAACAAAAATGCAAACAGAAGGGCTTTTCCAAGGTTGTGCATGTATGAAATATTTCATTTTAGACCAAAAGCTTTTATTTGTGTAAAATATGTATAAAAATGTTGCTCACAGTTCAAGAATAGTTAAAACATTATGGTCATTAGTTGATAACTAAAAGAAAATACCAGCAAAGCGAGTTTAGGTTGTTGGACAGATAATGACTGCCCACAAGATCTGATACATGTATATCACAAATTAAGACTATTATTCTATTAGTTTACCTCACACAAATGACTAAGACATAGAATATCTCATCCTTACATAATACATATACTTAAAACAATCTTTTTTCAATAGAATCCAATTTCAAATTAAGCCAACCTTTATATCAACATAACTGTATAAGTTTTAGCACTAACATGTTATTGGCAGTGTGATAAAAAAAGGTACATCTTCAGTCCAACATGAAGAGACCAATGTTGATCTCACACATATACATGTACTGGCCACAATTGATCTCACACATTTCTCCTTTGAATACGTTCCCCAATCACATTACTTTAGGGATATTAGCCTGCTACCTCGCGAATCCAGCCCTACCAAAAGACGAAAATTCGTCTTTCTTGTCTATGTCATATAGACAAAGGGCAATAACTCTTGCCCCTTACCTCCCCTTGCTACCCGCTAGGTGTCGCTGTTTCTTTAGTTTTTTAGCTTCGCTGTACGCGAAAACATGTACAATTAGACCTCCAATGAATCCAAGCCATCTTAGTGTAAATTCTGACCATCCGAAGTTAAATTTGGAATTACTGTGTTGGATAATCATTCCTCTACAGGTCGTATACATTATTTTACAATATTTTCCAATTTGAGTGACTTTGTCACCTTTTCTAGACTTCGGACCAGGTTGCAACGTGGTCAAAAGCACGCTTATGGCGGTACTAGCATGTAATACATGTAGCACTCAATAATTTCGCTTATTCCGTATGTAACGTTTACGATATTAGCGACTAATAACGTGCTGCATTGATAATTTGTGCTTTATTTATCTTCTTTGACGTTTCAGTAGACTTCAAAAAAGTCTTTGAACGACCAATTTGCGACTATTTAATGGCGGACTTCGTGTTGTAGTCACGAATTCACGCGACACTTAATCATTTCGCTTCCTCCGTTAGTTACGGTTATGGAATAGCGATTTAATAATGTACTGAATTGTTAATTTGTGCTTTGTTTATCTTCTTTTCCGTTTCAGTAGACTTCGTCTCTGAACGACCAGTTGCGACTATTTAATGGCGGAATTTCGTGTTGTAGTCACGAGTTCACGCGACACTAAATCATTTCGCTTCCTCCGTTAGTTACGGTTATGGTAATAGCGACTTAATGGCGTGTTGAATTGCTAAATGTGCTTTGTTTATCATCTTTTCGTTTCAGTAGACTTCGTCTTGAACGACATATTGCAACACGCTTACCGCGATAACTAGTGTGGTCATTAAGAGTTAACATGGCACAGAATAATTTCACTACTCCGTTAATAACGGTTATAGTATTATCGAATTAATAATATGCTGAATTTTTTAATTTGTGCTTTGTTCTCTTCTTTTGTCGTTTCAGTAGCAAAGTCGACAACGAAGGCATGAATGGCAAAATGGGTGTTGGCAATGTGGAAATGGAGGAAATTATGTTGACATGGTTTAGGCTGCCCAGTGGGTGTAAATTTCACCGCAGGTCCGTGCATGGCTTTCGGGCCTGTAAGTCCGGACGCATGGAGTCTAGGCTGGATCAATTGGATCCATTTTATTATGCACTTTCGCCGGCCGGCCAGCCGTCCATCCAGCCGACACCGTCAGTTCAGCCGGCACTTCAGCAGGCACCAACCGGCACTAGCCGTCCATCCGGCACCGTCCGTTCAGCCCAAATGGCACCGGACGGCCAGCCGACCTTCCAGCTTGCATCAACAGGCACCGGCCGTCCACCCGGCAATGACCGTTCAGCCCAAATGGCACCGGTCGTCCAGCCGACCTTCCAGCCGGCATCAACCGGCACCGGCCGTCCATCCGGCAACGACCGTTCAGCCCAAATGGCACCGGTCGTCCAGCCGACCTTCCAGCCGGCATCAACCTACACCGGCCGTCCATCCGGCAACGATCGTTCAGCCCAAATGGCACCGGTCGTCCAGCCGACCTTCCAGCCGGCATCAACCTGCACCGGCCGTCCATCCGGCAACGACCGTTCAGCCCAAATGGCACCGGTCGTGCAGCCGACCTTCCAGCCGGCATCAACCTGCACCGGCCGTCCAGCCAGCAACGACCGTTCAGCCCAAATGGCACCGGTCTTCCAGCCGGCATCAACCTGCACCGGCTGTACATCGGATTTACGGAGATTATAGTGATGTACCCGTCAGTCAATCTGTACTACTGGTTACATATCACTACCATGAGAGAGATGTTATAGATGTATCTCCGTCCAATCAGACCATTCGAGAGGCAGGTGCCGGTCATAGCCGGACCTTCGCCGACATTCCGGCTGACCATATACCAGACAAATCAGTCGGTATTGCCAGTGTACACCTTCCGTCACGTCAAATACGTGATGGTGTGATTTTAAAACAAGGGAGAATTAGTGACATTATCAGAGATGACGGAATTGAGTTATCTATGCCACTTGGTATGCGCTACCCAGATATGGCAGCTTTACCAGAACAGGACTTTCAGGCCGACCATTCGACAGTTCAATCAGCCGTTAGTGCCGGCCGTCCATATGTTCACGGCTTCTCCACAAGGGAGATTTAGTGAAAGTGTCAATTATGACAGAATTGCGTCATCTAGGTCACCTGGTATGCTGTACAGATATGCAAGCTGTACCAGGACCAACATTCCCTCTGAGCGAATGGTAGATGGGTGCACAGTGCTGGCCGCACTACATAAGCATTATGTAATTATTATTACCTTCCAGCCGGCACCAACCGGCACCGGGCGTCCATCCGGCAATGACCGTTCAGCCCATATGGCTCCGGTCATCCAGCCGACCTTCCAGCCGGCACTAACCGGCACCGGGCGTCGATCCGGCAATGATTGTTCAACCCAAATGGCACCGGTCGTCCAGCCAAGCTTCCAGCCGACACTTGCCGGCACTGACAGTCCATCCGGCTCCGGCCGTCCAGCCCAACAGGCACCGGTCGTCCAACCGTATGGAGATTTTAGTCATATACCAGTCCGTCCGACTGTACCGCTGTACCAGCACGGGGACTTTTATCATACCGCAATCCGCACAAATCGGATTGACGATGATTCTAGTGATGTTTCCGTCTGTCAATCCGTACTACCGGTTACATATCACTACCATGACACAGATGTTGGCGATGAATCTCTCGATCCAACCCGACCATTCGAGCGGTCGGTGCCGGTCATAGCCGGCCCGTCGCAGACGTTCAGGCCAAACATATGCCAATCAATTCATTCGGCATTGCCGGCCGGCCATAGGCTAACAGCTCATCCACAAGGGAGAGTGAATGCCTTTATCAGAGATTACGGAATCGAGTCATCTATGCCACCTGGTATGCATTACCCCGATATGGATGCTTTACCAGAGCAAGATTATGCACATAGTGAGTGCGATGAATCGCAGGCAAATCAGCTGTATGCAGATCCAACTATGGAACGGACTGAGTTCAGCTTCAAAGCCGCAGTGGAGGAAATTTATAGGGTGTTAAGGCCCCTTCAGAATGCCCTCCACCTCCTGCTGCCATTACCGACTATAGGGTTAGAGCGTCGGTCGATCTGGATGAGGGGGAAGAGACTCTATCCTTCCGCCTCCTTCCCCAGTCGACAAAAATTAAGAAAATTAATGACCGTCTGTCGACACGTATGGGAATCCAGGAAATGCTAAGGCGTTCTTTTCAGAAAGCCAAGTACCAGCGTCGTTTTCAGGTCGATGGTACAAATCTCACTCCGATGCGTTCAGTACTGAGGTCCTGGCTCGGGATAAAATATGGCAGCAGTCCATATGTCTGCGGCATTGTCTTATAAAGTGGACAAAACTGTGTTCAATGCCACGTCCAAGCTGGTTCAAAATGTAGTCGCTACGTCTTCACTGTTAGACCTAGCCTCCCTAGCCATTTTCAGGATCGCTGAAAAATCTGGCAATGAACATGCTTGGGAATCGACGGCCCGGTTAGCTAGGGTTCTTAACAGGGCAGCTCACCATTCCATGGCCAATGCACTGACTGCTTCTGCCAACCTAGACCTGATACGTCATGACGCATGTCTGAAGGGCACGTCGCTTAAACCCCATCATAAGCTGGCTAGATATGACCGATGCACATTTCACGTCCCTATCCCACGAGTAGCGGACATTCTCCGTTGTGCTTGTCGGGACTCGGCTTATCAGTTCCATGTCATACCTTTTGGCCTTAATTTAAGCCCTTAGGCTAGTACCAAGGTTATGGATTACGTCGTCACCCTGTTCCGCTCGACTTCATCTATTGCGTCGGCAGTATATTTGGACGACATCCTCCAGAAACATGTCAAGTTCTACTCTGCTCAAAGGCAGAAACGATCTTACATCACTTTACATCATATAGGCTTTCTCGTGAACTGGATAAAGTCTGATCTCTGTCCAATCCGGATTTTGGTCCATCTGGGTGTGGAGTTTCTCCCGATCTGAATCTGGTAAGGCTTCCTCGAGTTTGCGATCATCCAGATAATTGCACTCGTAGAGTCCGTTTCCGACAGGATGCGCATTTTAGCGAGAGAGTTGCAGATCCTCGGATTATTCAGTGCGGCAGCAGACTTGATCCCGCTCAGCTGTCCTTTTATGCGCCCTTTACAAAGGACGTTGCTAGCGTAATTGCGCCCTTTTCAAGTCCCTTCAATCCCAGAAAACAGTCATGCTCACACCAGAGATACGATCATTCTTGAGTCAATGGCACAACCCCTGTAGGCTGTCCACAGGGATTACTCTGGAGATACCCCAAGCGGGGATAACGGTATGTTCCGCCACTAATACCTACGGTTGGGGTGCCCACCTGTTGCCGGACTTCGATACTGTCAGCGGCACGTGGGTGCCAGGGGCGAGCCCCTTTCCACATCAACCTTTCAGAAATAATGGCTGTCATCAATGCCTTTCATTTCGGGCAGGATCAACTCTTATTACAAACTGCCCTCATTATGTCAGACAACATTGTGGTGGTGCCTTGCCTCAAAACAAGGGGACACCAATCACCAGACCTGTGCATTCTGAACTGGCAGTTTCTACATTGGTTCGACAATCTCCACCTCAATGTACAATTCAGACACATTCTTGGCAGACTCAATGTCTTGGCTGACACTCTATCTAGTCATTCACACAGAATGGTCACTCCATCAATCGGACTTTCTTCCAATTGACACACTTTGGGGACGTCCGATGATTGATCTTTTGCAACAAGGTGGAATCGCAAGTTCTCCACCTTTCATCTCACAGGTTCCAGACCCAGAAGCTTGGGTCGTGGATGCTCGATCAATCACCTGGGAAGGGTTGTGGTCATTCTCCTACCCTCCCACGGTCTTGGTACTGAAATTAATCCAGAAGTTAAGGGGTCAGAACTGTCAGATGGTTCTGATTGCCCCTCTCAGATGGAACAACTCCTGGGTCTCCGATCTACTCAATCTAGGTGATAGATCTACCCAGGAAGATTACAGTCAGCACAAGTATTCACAAGCAACCGCGGCCAGGGGTGTTTCACCCCTGTCCGGACCGTCTTTATGTTCAAGCTTGGCTCTTGTCCAGACAGCCTTGCAAGACAAACAATTTAAATCTTTGATTGCGGAGAGAATCTCGAGAGCAAGAAGGCCCTCTAATCTGAAGGTTTACGAGGGCAAGTGGCATGTTTTCAGAGACTGGTACCATATCATTCACATTGTTCCTCTGAGTGTCACAATCCCTCAACTGGCCAACTTTTCTCTGGCTTTTCGAGGAGAAACAGCTGGCTCTAGTTATTCTCAAATGCTACCGCTCCATGATATCAGACACATTCCGCCATTATGGTACATGTGCTATCAGCCATGACAAAGATTTGTCAGATCTTTTAGACATTTTAAAAATTCAATCGACTTATATCCCTCATCCTGTTTCCAAATGGAATCTGTCCTGGGTTTTAACATGACTCAATTCAGACAGTATTGAGTCTTTAACCCACGATTAGTTAAAGCTACTATCATACAAATTGGGTTTCTTGGTAGTCCTAGCTTCAGCATGCAGGGTGAGCGAGTTACATGTCCTTTCTAGTGACCCGAACTCTCTTCCATTCCGATCAGAGGGTTTGATGGTCCTCTTGACGCAGCCAGGCTTCGTAGTCCAAAATAGATTACCATACATTGGCGATCAACGAGTCGTCATTAGCTCGCTTTCTTTATAGATAAGTCAGGATCAACAGCCATGTAAGATCCTGTTTGTGCACTCTAGCACCATTTCAATGCATAGAGGTGAGTCAGGTCACATACAAGCACCTCTTTCTTCTGGTGATAGCTGGGATATGAGATATCACCATTCAAGCCCTTGCGTCATGGCTGTAGTGGGTTATACGCTCGGCGTACTCTGAGAATTCGCAAATCAGTCACCTTATAGAAGCTGTTGGCTGACATGCAGAGTCAACCTTCTACAGTTTTATCTTCAAGTTTGTACTCGCAGAGGCAAACATTGATTCTAGTAGGTCCGGTGTTGGGCAGCCCAGACGCCCACCAGACCCATGTGCAACAATCATCACAGCCTATTAGCTTCGCTGGATTCGCCAGATAAATTTTCGTAGGTAAGAAGATTTCAATAACTATCTTCTTAACCGTATAAAGGGGTCACATATCACGTGACCCTGGGCTGTGTTGCTGATTGAAAATTAGGAGACCGGGTTATCATTCACATGGGGAATCCAACCATCATTCCCTAGAGGATACCCGGGGTGGAGGTCGGATGCTCCGCATTCCCTCCTCCTATTACTTATTCTCCTAAAGTAATGTGATTGGGGAACGTATTCAAAGGAGAAAGCAAATTTTGTAGTAAATTATGTTTCTCCGAGAATACTTACCCAATCACATTACTAAGAAACCCTCCCAACCACCCCGCCATGCGAGCATCCTCGTGTTTTATATACCGCTCAGCTTAAAAACTAAAGAAACAGCGACACCTAGCGGGTAGCAAGGGGAGGTAAGGGGCAAGAGTTATTGCCCTTTGTCTATATGACATAGACAAGAAAGACGAATTTTCGTCTTTTGGTAGGGCTGGATTCGCGAGGTAGCAGGCTAATATCCCTAAAGTAATGTGATTGGGTAAGTATTCTCGGAGAAACATAATTTACTACAAAATTTGCTATACATGCATGGACCATTGTAACTATCACCGTATACAGTGTAAGCCCGTTGTATTACACTGTTAATTCTCATATAACAGAATGGTGGCACAGGTCTCGAAATTTCATGTAAATATTTTTTTCTCATCTTTAAAATATGAAAAATAATATGTAAAAAATTTATTATCATTTTGGGGAAGAGATTGCATACGAATTAGAATATATAAGTGGAGTGGCTCCTGAAATTTCATATGTGTATATTTCTCGTACATGAAAAATAAATTAAAAGTTTCTTATATATTTGGGGAAGAGATTGTGTATGAATTCAAATATGAAATGATTGTGGCATGGCTCCTGAAATTATAAACTTTCACCAGTTTTTTAACAGTTTTTGCAAAAATAAAAATCAGAAATATGAGTATCTGAAATTGTATGTGGGCTTTTTGAGAACTTTGATCTTAGTTTAGTTTTGGAAAACATCAGCTCTTAAGTGTTAAACTTATTCTTACTGTTCCTTAAACAATAAAGCTGTTAAGCCTTCTTTATGTTTGTCTTCTGTACATTCTGTTTACAATCATTGTTCAAACAGTATCAGACAAATGTTTGTTCTTTAAATGGCTTACACAACCAAGCAACAAACAATGAGGTGGATGATAAAAGATTCTCGCCTGAATTTATAAATCAGTTGATTTAAGTACATTGCAAATCATTAGTTACAATATAAAACTTGTTCAAATTTATCGAACGAGTTATAAATCATTAAAAAACAAAATCCACCAACATGTACACATGGCTTGGCAGTGTTGTTTGATGCAGTCAGTTGACTAGTGAATAATGTCATCCATTCCCTATAAAAATGACCCCATTATTTATTGACAGTTATTATTGCTGTATTCATTTAAATGAATAGGTATAAAAGTGTTAATTAGTGGACATTTGCAATGGGTAATGGGACACAGAAACATAAAGCTTTGCCATTAAAGAGAAGATTAATGCTCTGGACAGGCTTGAGTCAAGTGTTGAGTGATTACAATTAGCTCAAGATTTAGGTGTGAATGAGTCAACCATCTGAGCAGCAATATTAGTGATGATGACGATAGTTTATTTGATGAATGTTTGGAAAAAGATATATCCAAGTCTGAGAGTTCATTTGGGATGCAGATGTAGTCATGCAACAGTGTTAATTAATAACTCACTTTTGATATTTACTGCCCAGTTGTAGATTATGTACTTGATGCAGAAATTATTCAAAATATTATGCTAAATAAAACCAATGGTGACACTGACAATGGGGGTGCTTCTGATGATGACAGTGAGGATGCCACACCTGAGAATCATACACTATCAGAAACAGAAGTCAAAAGTTTAGAATATGCTTTAATATTGACTATGTTTGAATTCTTCAGTTGAAGAATATGAGCAAATGTGACAGTAACAGAAAGCAGCTAAAAATCAGTTGTTTTTTCTTCAAGAAACAATAAAGTGTTTTCACAAATGAGAAAATTTATCAGCATGAAATTTGTACAGATTTGATGCTGATTATTGACTTTGGGATGTACTGAACAGTAAATGTGCTTCATCTTTTGTGACATAAGTTTTTTTTCTTCTTCTTCCATTAAAGTCAGGCACATAATGATCTGCTTCAAACATGTTGAATATTTTAAATGTGTTAGCATATTTTTGATGGAGTTACATGTATTGTGTATGTACTGCATGTTTATAAGATCAGTAGGGTTGATATTTTATTTACGCTGTGCATTGATATATATATATATATATATATATATATATATATATATATATATATATATATACTCATATAGGTACAAATACATTGTTCTCTGAATAAAGTAAAATATTACATATGCATCAATCTCTGTTTTCACTACATGTGTATTTCTCATTTCATATCCATTGATTTAAGATGGTAACTGTGCCAGCAAAACATTTTATTTTTGAATTTTACTACCCCTGCCTATTTGTAGGGTACACAAATCATTTTCATCAGCTGACTAACTTACATGGTTGTTTATAACACAGTTAGGTTTTGTGGACCCCAGCCCACACTACATGTAACCTGGAATAATAAACCCAACAAACTGAAAATATTTTATACTTAAATCTGAGCATTATTATCTTTCGAAGACAACAAAAGTAAAGTGTTCTGATTCTTAGTATATTTTACATAATAATTGCAGTCACTGTGAACTGGCAAAGTCCTGATGAAATTCTATTTTTGATAGCCTTTTACCAGATTTTTCTTCAACAGATGATCCAACCATGTCACTTAACAAGAATACTTAATCTTTCCTTGAAAATGTCAGGATTTTAGCAGATTGAATAGAATTGGAGGAAAAAGTCAGGAACAGACAGCCAATGCTGGAAGAGCATAAATATGTTCCTCAAAATATTGAACTATTGTCTTTGCCTGATGGTTCCTCAGATGTGTTGGTTATTTTGAAACATCAAAAAGTTGGCAGTACACAATTGGTTCTGAATCATAATCGATACAGCATTAAGAGACTGATCATGATTGAGGTAATGCATGTTTTCAAAGCAAAACCCATATTTTCCCAAGCAGGCAGAAGTACAAAACTGCACTAAGTAATTCAAAAGAACTTACTTCAGCAGGTTTATCAGATACCCAGTGTGTGTGTGTGTGTGTGCGTGTGCGTGTGTGTGTGTGTGTGTGTGATCCATATTTTCCCTGAACAAATCAAGATCAAAATCTCCACTTCTACAATGTTCACTTGCATGTACTTCTAAAACATACTTCATACATTCAGCTCACAGAGGCATCAGTTATCTCTTTGTGAAAATAAAGATGTTCTTAGCTGGTCGTAGCTGTGCATATTATTAGCCTTCATTCTTTATTCAAAAGATAGGCTTGAAATCCATTTCAAGAATGTCAGCATTATATGTTAGGCACCTGGGATTGTTTTGTATCCTTGTGCTTGAATCTTTGGATTACTATGATATCCTCATGCTGATTTTATATGTTACTGATTTCTTTCAAATCGCGGTTTGGTATCATCATGCAGATTTTGTATGTAATTGAGTTCTTTCAAATCTCAGTTTGGTATCATCATGCTGATTTTTATATGTTACTGAGTTCTTTCAAATCTCAGTTTGATACCATCATGCAGATTTTGTATGTAATTGAGTTCTTTCAAATCTCAGTTTGGTATCATCATGCAGATTTTGTATGTTACTGAGTTGATTCTTTCAAATCTCAGTTTGGTACCATCATGCTGATTTTGTATGTTACTGAGTTGATTCCCCTAAATAGTAGGTTGATTTGGCTGTCAAGTGAGATAACTCTTGAGCACAGTTGGTTTTGAACTTCATCATGATTTGACTCTTCACATTGAATATAGTCATTTTCCTTCAACCTGGAAGAAAGTTAATGGTATGCTATACATGCAGCGCATATTTAAAGCGATATATAATAACAAGTCAATAGGACCTGAAAAAAATAACCTTTTGTTCATTGGCTCTTGAGAAGGATTCACTGAAAGGTTATTCTATTTTTAGTATAGTGGCCATATTGAATGATTGATTGGAATCGTTTGATCAGATTTTGTTTATTGACTCATGAGAAGGCTTTGAAAGTTTGTTTTTAGTAATGGTAGCCATACTGGATGGCTGATTAGGAATCTTTGAAGAAATCTGAAAGAGCTTCATATTTGGATTGTACATGTCATTTGGGGTCAAAATTGGTATAGCAGTTTTTAGAAGATATAGAAAATAGCAAATGTTGGCAGTTGGATGACATGACAAATGCAGGACCAAACCATAGAACGAACTATGATAGGACAGTATCCACATGCATTCAAAATATTGTTAAAGTTTCAAAATATTATGTAATATTTTGATTACTCAGTATTTATTATAAGAACTGTACATGATTCAAATCAATTAAGAAGGTATATAAGAAACTGAAGACTGCTATAGAAGGTTTTTAAATTTATATTTAATACACAAATGAATATTAATCTGAATTTAATAAGAAAAATGGTTTCAATGGATATCTGAACTGAAACCCAATTAATGTTAAGAATGTTAAAAATTCCATAGATTGATATCTTATCAAGAAGAAAGTGATCGTTATGGATGTGATTTTTGTACAAACCAACTTAACACTATTGATAGGAAATATGCATTGGCGCCTCCCTTATATGAGGGCAAATTACACATTAAGGTACTTCTAAACTAGGAAATGGGGGCTACCTACATTATGATATGCACACCCCAACACATTCCTTTGGCATTTTTCTGGAATAGACCTGATTAAGTAAATATTTAATAACTTAGAAAATGGTATTGAAAACGAGTGTCGGTCCCCTCATGGGAGTCTTGTTATAATTGCAGATAGTATAGAGGCTAATGTGGAAAACGCTGAAGTCCATGTTCAGGAGGGTACACAGCAGCTGGCTAAAGCAAGGGATTATCAGGTGGGTGTTAGCAACCTAAAATATACAACCTTTCTGTTATCATGTATCTCACATAGCCTTTTTTTTGTGCCACATTCAGAGTTACAGTTTTCATAATATCACATTTATACTTAGTTTTTCAGCAATATGTTTGTCTGCATGTCAAAATAACACCTGATAGTATCATACTTTAAAAGTAAAGTCTTTACTGTATATAGTCAGCATCATCATCGTCAGTCTCTTGACCTAGTGTGGTTGTAGAGGCGCTGTGATGCTGAACATCTGATCAGTTCCCTCCACTTGTCTCGGTCATGTGCCTATGCCTGTGTCTCCGCAAAACTTTTCCTGGTCCAGTCTGTGATGTTGTCAGTCCACTTTTTTTCTCAGTCTACCTCTCCTTCTGTCACCCTCGACACTGCCCTGCAGTACTGTTGTGGATAGACTGTTGGCTCTAGTGACATGGCCATACCATTTCAGCTTTCTCTTTTTGTCAGTGGTGAGGAGGTCTTCATAATGGCCTTCTTTGTGCCTGATGGTGTTAGACGCTTCTTCATTTGTGATGTGGTCCATGTAAGCAATGCCAAAGGTGGTTCTGTAGTATCTCATTTCAAGGTCCAGGTCTCACATGAATACAGAAAGATTGAGATGACTAGTGCGCTCAATAGTCTGATTTTAGTTTTTTGTCTCTTCAGATGGGTCTTAGCTTTGACATAACTGCGGTTGTTTGTGCTGTTCGTGACAAAATTTCTGCTCTTGATCCCTCTTCAATGATTATGAAACCAAGATATTTGAACTGGCCCACTGTTTCCAGTTCCTGTCCTCAGACTTTACGATGCACTCTAAGTAGATGTTGAAAAGCATGGGTGACAGGAGACAGCCTTGACGTACTTCAACTGTTGTCTTGAACCGGTTTCCCACAGTACCTTGTGCAATTACTGCACTGGTAGCCTTGGGGTACAGCTGCTTGATGGTATTGGTCAACTTTTGACCCATGCTGTACTTCTTCATTGTGGCCCACAATGCCTCTGTCAAAAGCCTTTTTGAAATCTATGAACACACATGATAGATGTCTTGTTGATGTTGCGAGTACTTTTCACACAGCCCTAAGATTGAATATTTGTTCCAATGTGCTTCTTCCACTCCGGAACACTGCAAGTTTAGCATATACAAGTTTAATTGTCTGGTTTATCATGTCCTTATGTTGGTCAGTTTTCTTTCATCTAGATTACTTCTGTTAAAAAAGCAGTCAGTTTTACAGAGAACGTCTTTGACATTTGGAAGGAATGCAGTTTATACGAGAAGTTTTAACCCAGTATTTGAATGATTTTATTTTTTATCATATATATCTTTTACAAAATTTTAGCATCATTGAAATTTATCTTTTAAACTTTTTACAGTTCCTTTTCTTTATATTTTTAGAACTTAACTTTTGATCAGCTGGTATTATGTTTGTGCTGTTAAACCTTGTACATATATACTTACATATTCTTTGGTTTTGCAAACTTAATTATTTAGGAACTTGAGATTATTCATTTAATTTCATTTTTTCCAATATCTTTAAACTTAATTTGCATTATTTTCTGATATGTTTCAGTCTAAAGCTCGACGGAAAAAGTGCTGCATCATTGTAGTGATTGTGATTATTCTAGCAATTATTGCCATAATCATTGGAGTCTCAGTTCCGAAGCCCAAGTCATAGTCAGGTATAAGATTCATTTGTTCTACATGTTTTTGTTTGGGACAAGTTTGCAATTTTAGTAAACAAAACTTAAATGGCAAGTAGATAATACATCTGTGTAAACTTTACCCTAACAGTATCATTTCAATGGTACCAAAAGTGCCTACAGTGGACACGGTTATCTTTCAGTATTTTGTGCATGTTTCATATTGGTAATGAATGAAGATTGATGTATAAATATTCTTAACATTCGTCAGAGATTATTATTTTCTTGTTCAATTAAAATAAAAAATTTCGCTTTTTTTAATTTTCGGACAATATAAAAATATATTTCTTGCAACTTGAGACATGCACAAGAAATATGAAGCATGACATGACCATGATGTTATATGATATCAGTCATTAGGACATACATCTTATGTGATATCAGTCATTAGGACATACATATCAGTCATTAGGACATACATCTTATGTGATATCAGTCATTAGGACATACATCTTATGTGATATCAGTCATTAGGACATACATCTTATGTGATATCAGTCATTAGGACATACATCTTATGTGATATCAGTCATTAGGACATACATCTTATGTGATATCAGTCATTAGGACATACATCTTATGTGATATCAGACATTTGGACATACATCTTATGTGATATCATTCATTAGGACATACATGTTATGTGATATCAGTCATTAGGACATACATCTTATGTGATATCAGTCATTAGGACATACATCTTATGTGATATCAGTCATTAGGACATACATCTTATGTGATATCAGTCATTAGGACATACATCTTATGTGATATCAGTCATTAGGACATACATCTTATGTGATATCAGTCATTAGGACATACATCTTATGTGATATCAGTCATTAGGACATACATGTTATGTGATATCAGTCATTAGGACATACATGTTATGTGATATCAGTCATTAGGACATGCATCTTATGTGATATCAGTCATTAGGACATCTTATGTGATATCAGTCATTAGGACATGCATCTTATGTGATATCAGTCATTAGGACATGCATCTTATGTGATATCAGTCATTAGGACATGCATCTTATGTGATATCAGTCATTAGGACATGCATCTTATGTGATGTCAGTCATTAGGACATACATCTTATGTGATGTCAGTCATTAGGACATACATCTTATGTGATATCAGTCATTAGGACATACATCTTATGTGATATCAGACATTTGGACATACATCTTATGTGATATCAGACATTTGGACATACATCTTATGTGATATCAGTCATTAGGACATACATGTTATGTGATATCAGTCATTAGGACATACATGTTATGTGATATCAGTCATTAGGACATACATGTTATGTGATATCAGACATTTGGACATACATCTTATGTGATATCAGACATTAGGACATACATCTTATGTGATATCAGTCATTAGGACATACATGTTATGTGATATCAGTCATTAGGACATACATCTTATGTGATATCAGTCATTAGGACATACATCTTATGTGATATCAGTCATTAGGACATGCATCTTATGTGATATCAGTCATTAGGACATACATCTTATGTGATATCAGTCATTAGGACATGCATCTTATGTGATATCAGTCATTAGGACATGCATCTTATGTGATATCAGTCATTAGGACATGCATCTTATGTGATATCAGTCATTAGGACATGCATCTTATGTGATATCAGTCATTAGGACATACATCTTATGTGATATCAGTCATTAGGACATACATCTTATGTGATATCAGTCATTAGGACATGCATCTTATGTGATATCAGTCATTAAAACATACATCTTATGTGATATCAGTCATTAGGACATACATGTTATGTGATATCAGTCATTAGGACATGCATCTTATGTGATATCAGTCATTAGGACATACATCTTATGTGATATCAGTCATTAGGACATACATCTTATGTGATATCAGTCATTAGGACATACATCTTATGTGATATCAGTCATTAGGACATACATCTTATGTGATATCAGTCATTAGGACATACATCTTATGTGATATCAGTCATTAGGACATACATGTTATGTGATATCAGTCATTAGGACATACATGTTATGTGATATCAGTCATTAGGACATGCATCTTATGTGATATCAGTCATTAGGACATCTTATGTGATATCAGTCATTAGGACATGCATCTTATGTGATATCAGTCATTAGGACATGCATCTTATGTGATATCAGTCATTAGGACATGCATCTTATGTGATATCAGTCATTAGGACATGCATCTTATGTGATGTCAGTCATTAGGACATACATCTTATGTGATGTCAGTCATTAGGACATACATCTTATGTGATATCAGTCATTAGGACATACATCTTATGTGATATCAGACATTTGGACATACATCTTATGTGATATCAGACATTTGGACATACATCTTATGTGATATCAGTCATTAGGACATACATGTTATGTGATATCAGTCATTAGGACATACATGTTATGTGATATCAGTCATTAGGACATACATGTTATGTGATATCAGACATTTGGACATACATCTTATGTGATATCAGACATTAGGACATACATCTTATGTGATATCAGTCATTAGGACATACATGTTATGTGATATCAGTCATTAGGACATACATCTTATGTGATATCAGTCATTAGGACATACATCTTATGTGATATCAGTCATTAGGACATGCATCTTATGTGATATCAGTCATTAGGACATACATCTTATGTGATATCAGTCATTAGGACATGCATCTTATGTGATATCAGTCATTAGGACATGCATCTTATGTGATATCAGTCATTAGGACATGCATCTTATGTGATATCAGTCATTAGGACATACATCTTATGTGATATCAGTCATTAGGACATACATCTTATGTGATATCAGTCATTAGGACATGCATCTTATGTGATATCAGTCATTAAAACATACATCTTATGTGATATCAGTCATTAGGACATACATCTTATGTGATATCAGTCATTAGGACATGCATCTTATGTGATATCAGTCATTAGGACATACATCTTATGTGATATCAGTCATTAGGACATGCATCTTATGTGATATCAGTCATTAGGACATACATCTTATGTGATATCAGTCATTAGGACATGCATCTTATGTGATATCAGTCATTAGGACATGCATCTTATGTGATATCAGTCATTAGGACATACATCTTATGTGATATCAGTCATTAGGACATACATCTTATGTGATATCAGTCATTAGGACATACATCTTATGTGATATCAGTCATTAGGACATACATCTTATGTGATATCAGTCATTAGGACATACATGTCCATAAGCTTTACTTTCTACTAGGTTTTACTTGTTCTATGTTACTCATCTTTGCAATTTGTTAGCAAGAGTTGCATCCCTTAGTAACTTGCCTGGCCATGAGCCATTCAGCCAGAAGAGCTTATGGTTAGTCGTGTGTTCATTGTGCATCATCTGTCATTTTTCATCCATTGTCCATCTTATCTAATATTTTGCTGTTAACATCTTCTCAACATTTACTGGACAAAGTTCGACCAAGCATGAAAGTTAGTACACTTACAAGAAAGTTTTCAAGTTTAAAAATGATGCTGACCCATCTTGTGACCACTATTACTAAAGTTTGACCCATCTTGGCACAAAGACTTTTCCATCTTCCATCAGATTTGCACAGCTGATGTCAATGTGCCATCTTGTGTTTGGCTGTTGTTACTAAGAATAGAAACTCTTTAAATGACTTCTCCAAAACTACCCTGAAGGCTTTGAGTCTTTTTTTTTACAGAACACTTCATAAATAAATAAATGTTAACAGGAGAAGTAGGATATTAGTCGTTTTATCTGCATCCTGTATATGATTTACCCTATAGCATCTGGTCATTACTTTATTTTGACTCTTTGACTAAATAAATCTGGTGTGTTGATCCATGCTATATTGAGTTAATATTTTCTTCCTCTATCTCAGTCATTAGTTCATACTCCTAATCAGTGAGTAGCATATTGATTTCATATTTCCTTCCTCTATCTGTCATTAGATCATATTCCTAATCAGTATCATATTGATTTCATTTTTGCTTCCTCTATATCAGTCATACTCCAAATCAGTGAGTAGCATATTGATTTCATATTTGCTTCCTCTATATGTCATTAGTTCATACTCCTAATCAGTGAGTATCATATTTATTTCATATTTCCTTCCTCTATGTCATTAGTTCATACGCCTAATCAGTGTCATATTGATTTCATATTTTCTTCCTCTCTGTCATTAGTTCATACTCCTAATCAGTGAGTAGCATATTGTTTTTATACTTCCTACCTCTATCTCAGTCATTAGTTCATACTCCTAATCAGTGAGTAGCATATTGATTCCATATTTTCTACCTCTATCTCAGTCATTAGTTCATACTCCTAATCAGTGAGAATCATATCTATTTCATATTTCCTTCCTCTATCTCAGTCATTAGTTCATATATCCTATTGTCTCAGCCTCAGTCTTCCATTCCAATCTGTACAGTGTTTGCCACACCTATTGGTGTTTGTGAGTTTACAACTATATATCTTGTTGTAAAGTGATTTGGATCAATATTAATATCTAGCTTTATAAACAAGATCTCTGAAACAGGTAAGCTCAGTAACCGTCAAAATCATTTGACTCGACTAGCAGATTTCCTTTTGAATGGATTTCGATTGGATTTGATTTTTGACCATAGTCGTTGAAGTGAGTGAACTCATAACCATTTTAATAATAATATTGAGGACTTTGTATAGGGCCTAATCTTTCAAAGCTCTAAGCGCTTTACACCATCAATAATGATATGACTACACTACAGAAAAACAAATGACAAAAACAATGAAATTGGAAAACATAAAAACATGCTGAAAACGTATAAGATACAAAACACGATTAGGTCTCTAAGTTTGTTCTTGCAGTCGAAACAGGTGAGTTTTAAGAGCACTCTTAAAAGGGACCACTGTGTCTTTGTGTCTAATTTCAATGGGCAATTAGTTCCACGTCACCAGGCCCTGGTATGCAAACAAACGTTGTCCATATGACTTTGTTTTCACCATGGGAACAATGAGTATACGATTATCAGAAGAAGAGCATGAGTATCTTGCTGGTGTATACACATGGGTGGGGCTGGATAGGTATGTTGGACTGGAGTCTGTCATTGAAACATAGCACAGAGAACAAAGTTTGTGTTTGATTCTGTATCGAATCGATAGCCAGTGTAGGGTACAGAGCAGTGGTGAGGTGTGCTCTGATCGAGGTACTCTAAAGATGATCCGTGCAGCTGTGTTTTGAACTTTTTGAAGTTTCTGGAGTAAATATTGTGATGAACCAGACAGAATTGAGTTACAATAGTCCAGTCTTGAAAGTACAAATGAACACACAAGTGTTTTAGTGGCATCAACTGAAAGATATTTACGAATGGAACTGATGCGTCTCAATTCAAGATATGCAGCCTTGCATATGTTCATGACATGTTGGTGCAATGTGAGAGTACTGTCTAGAGTAACGCCTAGGGTTTGTACTGACTGTGAGAATTTAATGTTGGTGTTGCTGATATTTATTGTCTGAGGTAAAGGATGTGAATGAGAAAGTCTTTGTATTGTGATCAGAATAGCCTCAGTTTTATCATCATTCATCTGCAGCTTGTTACATGTCATCCATGATTTCACATCAGAAATACACCTCTCTACTCCATGGATGGTAGCATCAACTTCAGTTGGGTGGCTAGACTTGTATATTTGGGTGTCATCAGCATACAATTGGTGCGACACTGGGTGATGATCTATGACACTTGAGAGCGGCTGAGTGTACAAAATGAAGAGAACAGATCCCTGTGGAACACCACAACATACGTCAACTGGGCTGGAGTGTATTCCATTTGCAGATATAATTTGTGTCCTGTTGACTAAGTAGGACTTGAACCACTGTAAGGCTATATTCTGAATGCCAAATACATGCTGGAGATGAAGTAATATATCATGGTCTGTTGTGTCAAATGCTGCAGATAAATCCAGGAGAGTGAGGACTGTAATCTTTCCACTATCCAAAGCAGAGAAAATGTCATTAAATACTTTCAGAAGAGTAGTTTCCATACTGTGGCAAGGGGGATATGCAGACTGTACATTGCTAAAAGGACTGTTTGAATTCAAATGAGATACAAGTTGGGTTAGAACAACCTTTTCTAAGATTTTTTATATGAATGGGAGATTAGAAACTGGGCGGTAGTTCTTTAAATCGTTATGGTCAAGTGTTGGTTTCTTCAGCACTGGCTTTACGATGGCAGTTTTGAAAAATGATGGGAGAGTCACATTAGTTAGTGAAGGCAAGCACTCAAGCAGCAGTGATGTCGGAATTGGATCAAGTTCACAGACTTTGGTGCACTTTTCATCTTAATTGTCCGTACTAAAAAAAAAATCAATAGAAACAGGTTCAAATGCTCCTAATGGTTGTCGCTGAAATTCTGCATCATAACTGTATGGTGACGAGTCAGTTGAAATTGTGCTGTCAAGCGAATCTCTAATGGTTTGTACTTTGTCACGGAAGAAATTTACAAATTGGTCAGGAAGGTCTAGTGGAGATAAGGTTATTGGAAGTGGTGTACATTTGTTCCTTGACATTAGTTTGTTAGTTGTCTCGAAGAGCTCTTTGCAGCTGGAAACTCTCCGTGATCTTAGTGCTGTAGTGGGATAATTTGGCTAAATGGACTATGTTTGTGACGTTCTTCTTAGCGGTTTCCTAGATTTGTTTATGAATAGTGAGTCTGGTGGAAAGCCAAAGCCTCTCTGCTTTTTGGCGATGTCTTTTAGCAATGTGAAGCTGGTCCCTAACACTGCTATACCATGGAGAACACTTTTTTATTGATACTCTGCATTTGGTGGCTGGGGCATGTTTTTCAAACAATGAACGCAGGCAGTTATCAAGTTGTTCCGCTGTTGGATGTAAGAAAGTTGTTAGGTTTTTTTGGATGTCATGCATGAATTTGGTTATGTTTATCATACGGAGGTTTCTCTTAGTAGCAAATAGAGGTGGAGGGTTAAGGACTGATACGTCAAGATGGCGTACAATGCAGAGGTGATCCGATGAGATACAAGGGTGGATTGCAGAATATTATCATCAGGTCTATAAAGAAACCAGTCTAAAATGTGAACCAAGTTTCTGGGTGGGTTGGTTAACTAACTGTTTAAGATTGAAAACATGAATGGAATCTAGGAGTTTTTACGTGTATGGTTTTCCAGGACAGTCAAAGTGAAAGTTGAAATCTCCAAGAATATTTAGGTTACCACCTATCAAATTTCCATACTCCATAAGTTTTGGAAACTGCTCCAAAAAGAGAGATTCAGTCAGCTTGTTTTTTCTACTAGGAGGAGGGCGGTAGAGACAGAAACAATGGACTGACCTTTGTTCCAGTGTGAGCGTTGTTTGGACTAGTTCAAACGATGTGTGGCAGAAATTGAAGGTTGTGTTGTACTTAAGGCATTTGATCATGGAATTCTTTGTAATTATAGCAATTGCACCTCCGCAAGAATTGCAGGGGAATGACTTGATGGAGTAATCGCTGGGTGTTAAATCCACACACTTAGGTTCATCACCTGATGATTGTAACCATGTTTCTGTCAGGAAGAAGACGTCAATATTCTGATCGTTGATAAAATTAACAATTTCTTTGCGCTTTTCCGGTGATCCTACTGATTGAGCGTTGAATAATGCAATACGTAGTGGTATCCCTGGGACAGTTGACACAGCCGTTGACGATTTAAGAGGAATTTGAACCAGGTTGTTAAAATTAACGGCAGAATTTTTAAATTGTTTATCTGTTACGGGCGAAAGGGAGATAACTGGAATTCTTCCTGTTCTACGCCGGCCAGCTTTGAAATGTTTCTTTTTTCGCTTTCCATTTACATTTAAGTAATGATGAATGTATTCCCAGTTCGTTCAGTCTTGAGCACAATGTAGTATCTAGAACCAAGGTGTGGTCATTTAATCCAATTAATGAGGGTCCGCCATATTGTAAGCGGTCACGTGATGGCGGATTTTTAAAAAACAAATGCCGTCTTAACAGTGGAACAAAACAGCTGAGAAAAATTCTAATTGTTCTCGTTTCCAAAACAAGGAGATGAATTAACACATACGAATGGAACAGCCAATGCATGGTGAAGCACAATAATGTAGACGAAGATAGACAACAAGCTCAAATATCATAAAAATAGCACAAAATCGGAAGAGCCTTTCTTGAGCAGTTAAGCGATGGCAGCCATCTTTACCTCTTGTTACATATAATTTGGTCCCCCAGGTTGCCAAGCGGTAGAAGGTGTTCACTTTTACAGATTACTGATCTCTTAGCTTGGTCCACATGAGTTCATGTCAGATGCTCAATCATTATGAGTATGTAAGAAAGCTTGCCAGTAGGTTGGTGATTCTTCCAATACTTTTCCTGGTTCTTACTTCACCAGATATAATGGCCACATGTATAAGCCTATCATGTACTGAAAAATGCTGTTAAACCATTAACAACAAATTATTTTGCATGACGGTATATATCTAGCAAATTATTAAATAGATTGGCCACCTTTGTGGTCATTCTCGGGCTACTTTATAATTTGGTGTGAAAACTTCACCATATTCTTACTATAATGTCCAAAATAGATTTAATAGATGAAGATATTTCTTAAGATCACCACTCTTCGGTTTGTACACTGTGAAGTTTAGGATTGATGCAGGATTCCTACATAAAGTTTGAAATAACAGGTTTGGTCTGGATTTGAAAAATCCCAGTATATTTACAAAACAATGGTCTGTGTTAGGGGAAAACATGGAATTTTAATTTTCCATTTAAGGTAGATGTTGAAGTAAATCAGTTTTGTTTTTTTTATATAAAAAAAAGAAGATAAAAGTGTAATTTAATTCACTATGAATTTTGATTAATTAGTATTACCTTAGTTCTCAGAAATTGCAAAACTCTTCAGTCAGTTAATGTGTAATGGCAGTGTAGGTCATATGCAAATCAGCAAGTTTTTACCTGAATATTCCTGTGTTCTTACTCCATCAGTTATACTGGCTGCCATGTATAACCTATCTTGCACTGAGAAATGGTGTTAAACCCAAAACAAAGTCATTAAATTAAGTGCATCAGGTCTATTCCGCTTTTGTCCCACATTAAATGTACACATCAGGCTCATTATGAAGAGAAAGAAAATAGTCAAATACAAAATGACACAGCTTAAGGGTGGATTTTAGAGATCTGGATGTAGTCAGGGTAGGGCTAGAGAAGGGCAGAATGGATGGGCTACAAGGGCACTGAAGTGCAGGGATGGATACCAGTCCATCATGCAATAGGTTTTTCAATTTTACAAAAATTATGCCAATCCATCATGAATGGACAGGTAGTTTTATACAATGATGCCAATCCATCATGAATGGACATTTAGTTTTATACAACGATGCCAATCCATCATGAATGGACATTTAGTTTTATACAATGATGCCAATCCATCATGAATGGACATTTAGTTTTATACAATGATGCCAATCCATCATGAATGGACATTTAGTTTTATACAATGATGCCAATCCATCATGAATGGACATTTAGTGTTATACAATGATGCCAATCCATCATGAATGGACATTTAGTTTTATACAATGATGCCAATCCATCATGAATGGACAGTTTTTTTTATACAATGATGCCAATCCATCATGAATGGACATTTAGTTTTATACAATGATGCCAATCCATCATGAATGGACTTTTAATTTATTACAAATTATACCAACCGCTCAGGTGGCCAAGTGGTTAGAGCATCTGCCACGGAAGCGGGAGGTCATGGCTTCGATCCCAGGCCAAGTCATACCAAAGACTTACAAAAATGGTAATAACAGCTGCCTCGCTTGGCGCTCAGCATTAAGAGGTTAGTGTTGTGACTGGTTGGCCTGGTGTCAGGATAATGTGACTGGGTGGGACATCATGCTACATGTCTGTGGCATGATGCTTCAGTGCTAGACATCACTTTAAACTGCCTCACTGCAGACATTATAGCGATATGACTGAAAAATTGTTAAAGTACGTTAAAAACCCAAATCAAACAAACAAACACATGATGCCAATCCAGCATGAATGGACTTTTACCTTTTAATTTTTCTAAATTTTTTTATCCACAATTAAGTATGTCTATTGCTTACAAAAAAAACAACCCAGAAAACTTTGAAATAGTGTGCAAAATAATTTAACTACATTTCTTAGAGCATTCAAGTAAAAAGACCATTCAGTGTTACAATAAAACCTGTCTTGAAAGACCACTGCTATGTGAGACCACATGTCTTGAGAGACCACATTTTCGACCGCTCCGGTGGCCTAGTGGTTAGAGCGTCGGCCCCAAAAGCGGGAGGTCGTCAGTTCGATCCCCGGCCGAGTCATACCAAAGACTTACAAAAATGGTACTAACAGCTGCCTCGCTTGACACTCAGCATTAAGAGGTTAGTGTTAGGACTGGTCGGCCTGGTGTCAGGATAATGTGACTGGGTGAGACATCATGCTACATGTCTGCAGCATGATGTCTCAGTGCTAGACATCACTATAAACTGCCTCATTGCAGACATCGTAGCGATATGACTGAAAAATTGTTAAAGCTACGTTAAAAATCCTAATCAAACAAACAAACAAACAAACAAAGACCACATTTTCAATGCATGAATGTATTCATTATATAGCATTGTGACCTGTTATGATAGACCACCTGTCTTGAGAGACATTAAATGTTTGGCAAAAGAAGTGGTCTTACAAGACAGGTTCTACTGTATTTAAATGATGCTGATCTAATATAAAAATTTGGATGTATACAAAAATCAAAGAAACATTGATACAATTTTTGATAACATGTAATGAACAGAGTTTGAGGAAATTTCTGCACACAACATACTACTAAACCAGATCTTGGCTAACTATTTTATCATTTTATTATAAGGCAGATGTTAGCCGTGTGAGCAGTATCATGCCCACTTAATCCTCGTGTTTTAAACTTAGGAGAAATTTAAATTTGCTTTGTATGTAGAGTAGATGCTAATTATGTTGCTGCTTTTAAATGAAAATCTGCTGACACACAAAAGACACTAATGACCACATTGTCTTTAGACCTTAAGTTTTGATTGTGAAATGTGCATCAATTAATCTGTTCAAATAACATGGGAATATACAAATATTGAGATTATAAAGTCTGCATTAACGAAACTTTATTTATCCATATAATTTCAAATATAGTTTACAGAAAATGAAAATTATTACAAGCATTTAGTGTCTGCTTTGTCTACTTTCAGAAAAAAATCCCAGAGGAAGCTGTGCATCATATTGTCAGTCATGGTAATTGTGGTTATCATTCCAAGTTTGATCATGTATGGGGTCAGCAAATAATCCCAGTACTCTGTCAACATCACCAACATAACAATGTAGTATAAATACACCTTTTTTATGTGGAACAGTTACTCCTGCGAAATGTCAGTGATATAGTGTAAATACTTGTCCTCTGTCTTAAATTGTGTCTAAATCCTGGACCAGAAATGTCAGTGATAGAGTGTAAATATTTGTCTTCTGTCTTAAATTGTGTCTAAATCCTGGACCAGAAATGTCAGTGATAGAGTGTAAATACTTTTCCTCTGTATTAAATTGTGTCTAAATCCTGGACAATTAGGCTTTGCACTTGAATTATTTATAATTAGCTTCAACCCGCTGTCGATGATGCTTTACCATATGTACTTACTTATAAGTCAAGTTCGACAAATGAATGCATAGACCCCAATAAGCCATGCATAATGTGCTGGTAAAACTGAGTTTATGTGGTTTATTAGGAGTAATGATTTGAATCAATGACATAGACTTATAGATCAACCAGTGCACAATGTGATGACAGATTAAGGTTTGTGTTTACAGTTAGACTAGTTCTCTCCTTCCCTCCGTACCACTTTTTCTCAATGGTTAGTCCCTAGGTTTAGCTCTAGGGCCAGAAAGTAGAATCCTGTACTAATGATAATTTTTGTGTAAAGCCCTGTCAAAGGAATGCATATCAGGAATTAAACATCACATTATATTGCCATGCACCACTCCTGCACTATGTCCTTGGATCACATGTATGGTATTATTTGGTTATTATTTGCGTTTTTGCATCCAGTTTACACGTTGTTTCAAATAATAAAGATCTTATATACTTCTGTACCATTCCTGCCCTTAGAGTCATGACCCTTCCTGGGTTCATGTTATTGTGCCTTTTGATATATGAAGAGTTAATACAAAATTGCAGCATGATTCTTAACAGTTCTATGACATCCTGGTTTGTCCCGAGATCATCAGACTTGTGGCTTTAGTCTGAGATTGAGATTTCACTATCAGAAATTAATTGTTTGGTCAAAACAAAGTCACATGCTCCAAGGTTCTCTAGTTTCAATGTTGGGTCTTCAGTACATAGACCATGCATATTGTTGGATCATGTATTATCCACTTGTTTTTTCTTGGCTGTGTTGATATTAAATAGGTATTACATTATTTTACCATTCAGCACTTTCGATCATACTTTATTGTTTGTATCATGTATTATCCGCTTGTTTTCTTTCTTTGCTGTTTGATATTAAATTTGTATTGCATTTTTTTTACCAGTCAGTTCTTTGGATCATGCTTGCATAATTAATTTCATTATTGTTTGATTCAATTGACATTTCATGTATTCTTAATTTAATGTTTTTTTAATAAATTACAGTAATCCTTTAAAAATTACAACTTCATCCTTTGAAAAAAATGACTTGCATGTTAATTTTTGTAGTTTTAGTATACATTTTAAGCTTTTTTTTTCTTTCCACTCCATTTGATAGAGTGTCAGTTCTGTCAGATTTTAGGAAAATTATAGCTTTTAACTTCGGTGCCTGATCTATGAAAACAAAGCCCAGGATGGTAAATGAGAAATTTGCCATTTTCACTCCACCCATCCTCACCCCAAAACTAATGGAGTAAATCCCTTTTGCTTTGCTGCTGTCATTGGCCAGAAAAAGAGCCCTTTGAAAAAGTTATAATTAATACCTGTGATGTCTGGATCTATCCATAATGCGAAGTTCAACATAATGCCTGTCAGAGCTTGGGCAGAAAATAGCTGTGAGAATATATATGGAGCTGTTCACAATTACAGCATAATAGATTTTGACAATATGGTAATAACATCATAGGGTTTGCACCTGAAGACATCTAATGATGTCTGCTTAGTCTTTAAAAGAAAATGGTGCCAATGTGAAATTCAATAGATCCACCATGGCAGTGACTATTGAAAATCTTGTTTTTGCTGAACAGTATCAGAAATGGTTTATACACTCTGAAGTTTAAAGGAAGAAATGGCTATCTTGAATATCTCCAACAAAAATTCTCCCAATAGATTGTTAGTCCCATCAAGAGACTTGTATTCATTTTTTATCTTCACTTCTGTCAATATGAGAATTCTTAATTTAACTTCATTTCAGTTAATTACTTTTCATTCCTATTTTGACTTAAAATGCAAATCATCAGGGTTTAGTGTTTCTTGGGTTATTTATTGAGTATGTAATGTCTTAGAATATTAAATATTCAAGACTTGATTTAAAAATCCAGTTTGCACTGGAAGTGCTTTCAGCAAGCTGTCACATCAGTTTTTTTGTGTGTAAATATGTGTTGCCTGTAAATGTACTTATAATTTGTGGCCAAACAATTTGATATCATATTCAGTAATTTGCTGTTCATTGACATAAAATGGCAAAATGAAGATTGTACATGGTTTTTTTCCAAAAAAAAAAGGGTAATAGACTTTTGCCAGAACTATTTGGCAACATTATACTGTAATTAATGCATTTCAATTTATTTCAAGCATACAAATCTATCATGTAAAATAAATTCTGATGTAGAAATTGTTTATTTGCATGTAGATATGATCTTGTAATTAAAAGTACTTAGATTTTTGTGTTAAATAGAAAAGTATGTATGTGTATAGTGATATTTTATGGCACCTTTTTAGTGCCTATGAAAGGTCACGTTATGTCACCTCAGCACAGAAGTGGCTGTATAGCACATACAAAAGGTAAAGTTAAAACAATGTAAAATTATGTTGCATAATTAATTACAAGAAGATAAAGTATATGACATAAAATGTAAAGATGTTAAAATTCTATAAAGTGTATACAAAATAACAGAATGGTAACAATCTGAAAAACACAAGAAAAGGGTTAATAATCATGTTCAGTATATGTCAGCCCAAACATAATGGCACTTTGTGTAATAGCGGGGTCCCTGGGTAACCAGGTGGTGTAAGGGGCTTACCATTACAGATCCCTCTCACATCTTGTCTCTCTGTCAGCATGAGTTCGAGTCTCTGGTCGACTAATTTGGTACATATGAAAGCTTACCAGTAGTTTGCCATAAGTTGGTGGTTCGCTCCTGGGTCTTCCTGGTTTTCTCCTCCACCAAAGATAGTGGTCACTATGTATAACCTAACATGTGCTGAGAGATGGCTTCAAACCCCACAAATCATTTGTATGAAAATAGAGGGTGCTGCATAAGTGCTTAGTTGTTGATATGTACATATTACTCTTACGTCATTTTAACTCTTGTTGCAAATTTCGATGTTCATAATCGTTGCTCTGTATACTGAAATTTATATTCTTAAAGTAATATTTTTTTGTAACATTCCCATAAAAAAAAAGAGTTTAGTAAACATTCAGTGATGTAAACAATCTGAAAGATTTATATTGCCAGGATTGTTGGTAATGGCAAGTAGAAGGTCAAGTCAATTTAATAGTATTACTCTAGTCATTTGGCATTTCTTATGAAATAGTCTTGTATATCAGTCACAAACACTTTTGTAAATATCTTTCTTGGTTGTGTTCAATCATCTTAACATCATCACATTCAAAGGAGATTTAAACAGATTTAATTACATTCTAAAACACCCAACTAGCATTCATTCAGTCCAGAATAAGGTTCTTCACTCTGCATAATAAGCAGAGTCCCAAGGTGGCTTAAAGTACTCACCTTAACTGCCATCTCTCATCACTCTGCATGGTTTCAGGTATATGGTTCAGCCAATATGTGTGTGTGAGAAAGCTTGCTGCTAGCTTCTAATAGGTGAGGGGTTCTTACTGGATTCTTCCTCAATAACAGTTTACAGGCCATCATGTATAACTTGTCATTTGTTTAAAAATGTTGTTATACCCAAAACAACAAATTAATAGTGTCAAGTTATATTTACGTGTGTGCACACATGCGTGGTTCATACAAAATTTTAAAATCCTTGTATTTAGGGGTTTCCTTGAAAGCTCCCTAGATTAAATAAATTTGTTATTAGCCAAGAACTGTACTTAAATTTTCCCCAAAGCTCAAAAGATTTCTGAGAGAATACAGAAATTAAAATTATTAAAATATATATCACTTTGTACATTCAGAATTGTTTTTACATGTACTTTTCAGAAATTGTGAATAAGTAAATAAAATGGATTAAAATTACATGGATCCAATAACACCTGATACAGGTGGGTTTTTTTTCAATGTCCTTTTGCAGTTAGTGACATGCTGTTTATGTGTTTCTTATTGTACTATTTTACCAGTTTATGTGGAGATCAATTAGGTAACATATAGAGAAAGTTTTATTTCCACTTAAAATACTTGAAAACTTTGAGAATTCTTTAAAGGTCTCTGGAAAAAAAAACTCATTACCGGTACTTCCATTTTTCTAAAGTCGAATCATAAGAAGAGGGCAGGGTTTTCGGACATCTCTTGATTTGAAACTGGAAATTCCCATGACATTCACCAACAATTAGATTGATAGAAAGAGGTATTAGAGATGTTGAGAGCGTTGTGTATTCATTGACTATGTGACCCCAACCATCCCCCACCAAAAATGAAAAATGGACTGAGTACAGATATTTTTCTTGCATTGACATGTACATTAGGCTTTGAATGATGTAAAAGATATTTAATCCTTGTACATTTTGTCTCCACTTATTTTCAAGCCTTACAGTAAAAGAGACATCTCATGTTATGTATTTTTTTAGAAGCTCATTACTTTGGTGGGTATGAAATGGAAAAATATTTTACTTTTGCACTTTGTTGTAAATTGTAGCTGGCTGCTTTGACATATGCAAAATTGGAAAGAACATCCAAGTTGGACGACAATGTGAAAAAGAATTTCGCTTGATTATTTCAAAACAAGGAAACAAGAAAAGAGAATCTCTTGTTGAAACTGAATCAGATGATTCTAAAAAAGGATGTAGCAAGTACAGGCAACAAAGAAGAACACTTTATTACACCCGTGCTTGATTTTCAAGAATGTCAAAATGGAACACACTTGCAATTGATTAATATTTTTTAGATTATAGATCACATATACATGCTTAAAATAAATTGCTTCGATACAGTAAATAAAAACATCAGATACAATAAATCACACAATAACCTTTTACTTGCACGTTTTGATGATACTATTATCTTTCAAAATATATTCCTCTATGTGACCTAAAGGAAGAGGGCTAAATTTATCCCATTTAATTTTGAATTAGCCCACTTTATGTGACCCATATTTTTAAAGGAAGAGGGCTAAATTTATCCCATTTAATTTAGAATTGGTCCACTTTATGTGACCCATATTTCTAAAGAAGAGGGCTAAATTTATCCCATTTAATTTAGAATTGGCCCACTTTATGTGACCCATATTTCTAAAGAAGAGGGCTAAATTTATCCCATTTAATTTAAAATTGGCCCACTTTATGTGACCCATATTTCTAAAGGAAGAGGGCTAAATTTGTCCCATTTACTTTAAAATTGGCCCACTTTTGGAAGAGATGAGGAAGTTAACCCTCATTTTTAAAAATTATAGAAGCAATACTAGATTATGTATGGTTATCACTCAATGCGAGTCTTGTATAGAAAGAAATTGCTTAATTTTGTTGTATTTGTTTTGTATGTTGTGACATTTAGTTGTTAGCACAGGAAATGTTTTTTTTTTACACATGTTGTTACCAATGCTTCAGCATTTCTACTTACTAATTAAGTTATAGCAAAGAGAGTAACATTTTTTATGTCACACCTGTTTATCCCAGGGAGTAAATACTGATTTCCTAAATCAGAAATAATGTTTCAGCTAAGAAATAATAGTTAATTATGGTGTCTCTTTCATCCTAAATGAAATAATGCAAACTATTGTTACTAATTAATTTCCTTTTTAGATTGATTAGCTTTATAAATGTTTAGATTTGGCAGATCAATCTATTCAATTGTGATATAAGCTATCTGTTAAGTTATGCATCAATCTACATTTTGAGAACAAATTTGGAAATCTGTATTTTTATGTAAGAGTGTTTCAAGTATTAAAATAAAATTTAATGCTGTTGAATAGTTCTATTAAAATACAAGTGTGAATGTGAAACAGGTGCACACAGACCTGTCAGAGTAAATTGTGTGCATGTTGTATGAAGGAATCTGTACATTTCTTTAACCTGTTTTCGGTGAATTATCCATGAACACAAATATATGAGGATATTTATTTGTATTGGAATCAATATTTATTGTGCTCATATTTAAATGTATTGTTATTATTATTTTATTATTTGCAGGTTATGTATTGTTAATGATAGGCAGTATGATGATGAAGATTAAAATCTCTCCTTCCATCAATTGTCCTTTTTGTCATAAGTACTGAAGTTAAAAGTTACTTCCCTTGTTGAGTTGTGTACCGGTACATACATAACTCATTCTTGTGTATATAGTTGTACACAGGTTATTGAAAATGAAATCATGCTAGATCATGAATTTCAATTATAGTATAACATGAATTTCGATACTGCATGATTGTGATATTGCTGCAGAAATTCTATAATAATTACACATAATAATTACACCAATTTCTTAAAGTACTAAATTACCAAACTAAGAGTTTGATTTAATAATTTGCACTAGGTGTTGTTAAAAGAAGACATATCATCTTGCTCAATTTTAAAAAGATGTTAGTTCCTTAAAAAGCTGATATTTAGCAGTCAGCATTATTATTGAACCACCAAACATAAAGCTATCTCACTTCAGTACATCTTGTGAACAACTTTTGCTCAATCCAGGGTAAACAATAGCCACAGACATGTGGAGCGAATTTTTAGCTTTCACTGTGAACTGAAAATATTTTCTTACTCTGTAATTACAGATGCATAATAATCATGCAATGACAGTTGATTAGTTAGGGCTAATTGTGTGTCCTTCCATCGTATGTTTCAGACGAGAATTGCTACCCAATTGTAGGCAAGTTCCCGGTCTCTCTAAACACCCTACTGAAAGTATTTAGGTTTTTTTTTCCCTCTTGCATCAGAAGTAAGAACAATCCCATCGCCTAGATTTGTAAGAATGACATGTTCTGACAAATTCATAAAAACTTGAATTATGTGCTTGTGACTTAATTGAATTCACAATTTGAATTGGCAGTCACTTGCAAAATTAAACATCTTGACTTAACGAGTCCAACCATGCTCTCTATGTGAATTCCAACTGATGATAGTTTTCTAGATTGATCTTCTTCACGGGCAGAAAGCTGTTTTTTCCCCCTTTGTAAACGCTGGCAAGATCAACTCAACAGAACATTCAGTTGCCATATCTTCTTGAAGAGCAAAATCCGTCTGCCAAAATCTAATCCCAGGGATGATGAAATGCTCTGCTGATATATCCTAATTTGCGTGATATTACAATATCTGAAACACGTCCTCCCCGGGAAATGGACAGAAACACAACTGATCCCAAGGGATTACATGCACGTTACTCGTCATGGATGACAGTAGCTTCTCGTGGGTCACTGGCTCTTTCCGGGGTTTTCCTGGGTTCTTCCTCTACCATTAATACTGGCCGCCATGTATAACCTGTCTTGTGCTGAAAACTGGCATTAATCCCTATAACAACCATCAACAAGGAACAATACACGACGTTTCGGCATGACCAGTTGCAGTTCATTCGCAACCTTGCAGAGGGGGCCGATGATCGCTTTATGGTTACTCATCGATAGGGTGACGATGAACCTGAAATTCAAGTTGCTTACAAGCAAATGAATTTACCGGAATGAACACGTGAGCGACTGATACACATTTTCTGAAACTCAGTTGCCACCGATTGAGGCCTTCCCATCCGCGAAGGCATTTACACCGACAACGATGCATAACACGTTCAACGTTTGCTCCAAACGCTGTTCGTCGAATTCCCGGTGTGTACCACAGTTTGTACTTGCGCACATCATTCATGCTTCTTGGGGCTTTTCTTGATATCGTTGTGTGTGTGTAAAAACTGGATCCTGCTGGCAAGATGTACGACGGTTAGCTGGCATTTGTATGTGCATATCATTTCCGAATACTCATTGTCACTGTCAATGATTATATTGTCATACATAGGTGTAGTTTCCGCATGTGTCTATTTATTATGCATCAAATACTGATTTACCCTTGAAAGTGATCACAAAGAGCTTAGCTGTTTTCGCTGTTCATGTCGTCGTTAGTATCTTCGCTGTCGTCATTGAACATTTTGTTACCCTCACTCGGTGTTTTGCTGTTTTCAAGCTCTTTTTTTTTTTTCTTGTACAATATCATGTAGTAATTATTCTGGCGTTTTTCTTTTATTCACCAAGGTTTCGTTGCGCTTGCTACAACGTGATCCGTGCATGGTTAATTTATTACGACGCTCGGAATATGCTTTTTTTTTTTATTGCACATTTTGGGTCTCTCTGATACATCATATGAAGTATTCAAGCTAAATAGTGGTTTGATTTTTACTTTAATATTGCAAACCGACCATTGTTCTGAAAATTAAGTAACGCATTAGCTGCAGACGTAAATTCTTTCACATTAATATGTGTTCAACTATGTGGTTTCTCATGGCATTATATAATAGTCTACTGCAATTCTCTTAAAGTAAATCACTTACGTATCGGTGGGAAAACCTTTATGGCAAGGATCTTTACAGTACATGGGCGCTAGCGACTCACATGTGGGTTATAAACACAGATACTTAGTGGGGAAAAGTCATTGGGAACTAGAAGGATTTCATGCAATGGAACTGAAACTGATGATCCGGACTAAAACACCCATTTACTGAAGTTAGCAATCTCTCCATGACAACTCACGAACGCATACATTAGTCATCTTGACACACAGCATTCAGACATGGCCATCTCCTTCATTAATCTCTGATTAAGCTCCAGATCCTATTATCAAAGATTCGATGAGTCAGGCGATTTAAAAACCGCCATGCCGTGGAAAGTGCATATTTCAGGTGTATGAACACCTTACCCATACATGCCAACCATTACGCTTTTGGCGTAATCATTACGCTTTTTCCCACTAAATTCCGCGTTACGCGTTAACGTTTATAGATTACGCTTTTTCGATATATCCATCTTGCAAAAAAAAAAAATATTTTTTTTTTCGTTTTTATTAGCATTACTTTATATTTTACATACTGTTTTATTTTTAATTAAAAAATACCCTGCTTCTACATAACTACGATATACGAGTATACTTGTCCGTGGACTTTCCTAATATTCATGTTCTATTTATAGCAACTATCATGTTACTAAGATACTTTCAAACTTTCAACCTCATATTCTATTTATAGCGGCTTAGTGAGGAGAGAACAGACTGGTTTCTATTTTGTTTAAATCATTATGCACGTACTCTTTGTTCTAATTTTGTATAGTGCAGAACCAGTCTAAAAGTTTTTTTGCGCTAAAAAGTATTAAAAAATTCTCAATGCGTTTATGAGTGCAAAAAATATCTCTTAAATAATTTCACAGATGGGTTAGAAAAAGTCAATAATAAACAAAGCAAAATGTAATCAATCCTCCAAACACGACGAGGGCATCATCACGTGACGTCTAATCGTTGGCGCTAAATGGCTTCAGATGTTAAGATGGATTCTAGTCTTTGTGTATGTTAGAGCACATTTTTTTCCCCAAGAATTTCGCAGATGGATCAGAAAAAAGCAAAGCAACGAGTCCTCCAAAGATTCAAAGATGAATATATGAATGGCATAATACAGCGTTCCATTCTAGGACAGCATCATGCTCATTGCAGACTGTGCGGAAACGATTTTAGCATTGGTCATGGTGGTAAATTTGATGTGGAAAAACACATGAAAACAAGGAAACACATCGAATTAGCTCGCATTACGAACTCTAATACTAAGGTAACTTCTTATTTACAGCAGAGCTCAAGTGCAGACTTGAATACTATAAATGCTGAGGTGTTATTTACCGAGTTTTTAATAGAACACAGACTACCCTTAGCGGTAGCAGACCATGTTGGTCCCTTGTTCAAGCGGATGTTTCCTGATTCGAAAATTGCGGAAAAATATGCTTGTGCAAGAACAAAATCATCTCACATTGTTTGGTGCCTAGCAGAAGATACTTCACTTAAAATTGCAGAAGCAATGAAAATTGGGCCGTTTAGTATTGCCACAGAGGGGAGTTGTGATTATGATGATAAAAAGTTGTACCCAGTATGTGTTAGATACTTTGACAGTGAAAAAGGCAAAGTCATGAGTGTTCTTCTTTCTTTACCAGAATTAACAGTAGATTCCACTGGACAAAACATTTTTGATTTACTTGACAATGTTTTGAAGAAACATGACATAAGTTGGCAGAACTGTATGGGGTTTGCAGCTGACAGTCAAAAAGCTTCAAAAGTGTTAGATTCTCTGTCAAGAGATATCCCTTTCTATTGCCACCCTTGTCTAACTTGGATCATCTGGAAGAAGAATTCCTGAAGTATCAAGTTGGGATTCTACCTGACAATATACTTAATGCAGATAGAGTTGATGTGCAATGGCACCTTATTTCCCAGCTAAAAGACTCTATCACTGGAAGAAATAAATTTCCTCTTCTTTGTCAGGTTATGAAAGGAATATTGGTTCTTTACCATTCTAATGCTGACTGTGAGTTATTGTTCAGTGTTGGTAACAAAAATAAAACTGAATTCAGGTCCAGGCTAAGTAACCCGGTACTGAGTGCTCTACTGGTATGCAAAACATTCATGGCCTCAGCTGGTACAAAATGTTTTGAAATGCAACATAACAATCTGTTGCTTTCTAAAGCTAAAAGTGCTACATATGAACACTTGAACCATTAATGAATGATAAAAGACGAGAAAAGCAAATAAATCATTGTTAATTGTAATTGTAGTATGTTATATGTGGATTACTCTTTTTCTGCTTGGATTCCTATTTTTGACCACTTGGATTACACTTTTTCCTCGTCAGGGGTTGGCATGTATGCCTTACCAATACAAATTGGCATTTAATAAGTAATGGTTACTTCATTTCTATGGGGAAATATGAACGATTTTATTTCTGATTTAAATACTGCACGACCTTGGGAGTGCAGTTTATCCAACGGACAAAACGAGTTAATATTTTCCTATATAAATGCAGTAAGCTTTTTATTATATGCTTTTTTTCTTATTCTACATAAGGCTTAATTATCTACAAGAAACAAAGTCACCGAATGTATGTTATATTCATTATTATACAACATTATTAATGCGCACATAACTCCGCCCAGATAAATTTGAACTTAATCACACGCTAGACATAACTTTCGAAGAAAATGGAGTTTTGGTCTACTTAAAATTGAAATTTGTAGTTATATTGTGAATTAATGCGCATTGTAACAACTGTTCCGCTTGATCTAGAATGGATCGATTTTGATATTTTTGTCGATTTTACGAAATTGCGTGATTATGGACTGAGGTAAAGGATATGAATGAGAAAGTCTTTGTATTATCATGAGAATAATACCAAGAGTTGTGTTGTGCTAACTAAAGAAGTTTTAGAACGCAATAAAGAAGTGAAGGAACGCGTGCTACTCAGATGCGGGGTGACAATAGTGAGTGCAAAACGGCAAGGGAACGGGCGCATCAACAAAAAAGTACAGGAACGCCAAGCGTTCCTATAACACCACACTCCTGAATACCACTTGGGTAATTACACTGTGTACTTTGGCGCATGTCTTCGAACAAAAACAACAAACTCAAAGTGTTATGACTTTCTCATTCACAACCTTTACCTCAGACAGTAAATATCAGCAACACCAACATTAATTTCACACAGTCAGTACGAAACCTAGGTGTTACTCTGGACTACTCTCACATTGCACCAACATGTCATGGATATATATCTTGAGCTGAGACGCATCAGCTCCATTCGCAAATATCTTTCAGTTGATGCCACTAAAACACGTGTGTTCATTAGCACTTTCATGACTGGATTATTGTAACACAGTTTTGGCTGGTTTGTCTCAATATCTACTTCAGAAACTTCAAAAAGTTCAAAACACAGCAGCACGGATCATCTTTAGAGTACCTCGATCAGAGTACACCTCCCCACTGCTCTGTACCTTACACTGGCTATCCATTCGATACAGAATCAAACATAAAATTTGTTCTTTGTGCTATGTTTCAATGACAGACTCCAGTCCAACATACCTATCCAGCCTCACCCATGTGTATACACCTGCTAGATACTTACGCTCTTCTTCTATACTCACTGTTCCCACGGTGAAAACAAAGTCATATGGACAACGTTCTTTTGCATACCAGGGCCCGGCGACGTGGAATGAATTACCCATTGAAATTAGACACAAAGATACAGTGGTCCCATTTAAGAGTCCTCTTAAAACTCACCTGTTTCGGCTGCAGGGACAAACTTAGAGACCTAATAATGTTTTGTATCTTATGTGTTTTCAGCATGTTTTTATGTTTTCCAATTTCATTGTTTTTGTCATTTGTTTTTCTGTTTGTGTAGTAATATCATTGATGTCATTATAGATGCTTCTAAAGATTGGGCGCTATACAAGGGCCTCATTATTATTATTATTATTATTATTATTATTATTATTATTTATTATTATTATTATTATTATTATTATTATTATTATTATTATTAATTCGAACTGTTGGTAGTACGCTGATTACATTGTGTAATTTTTAATACTTAGAAATATTCAATAAACTGACACTAGAACATATAATCTGTTCTTAACAGTTTCACAAAAACCGATAAAGTCCAAACCATTCAAGGAGCTTTTTGAACACCATCAATATGTAGCTGCAAATTAATGGTTGGTCAAACGTAACATGAATTTTCATCATGGTATGAACACACGACGACAATGGTGTACTCTCGTGTACATTTTTAGCGTATCGTTCAAAATATTTTTAAAATGTTTTAGGGCTTTGTATGAAAACGAGAACATCTTCGATTCTAAAGCAATTTCCTATATGCGACAGTTTACACCAGGGCACATCAGCACATTAAAGTTATATTGTGCAGAAGTAATTGGAGCAGTGTGTCTTCCTAGCTACCCACCACGGCAGCCGACCTTGACTGTTCCGATGTGGGAGGAGGGTGGTGCGGGCAGCCATCCTGAATGATAAAGGAAATTATTTATGGGGTGGGGGCATCGCCTGCACTGTACCCACAATCACACAGTAAATCCACCACCGTCAATTTATTTAAACATTTTTTCAACCCATAGATTACTTTGTAGTCCTATGAAATAAGGTTGGATCAAGCAAATTAGCATTTTGAAAGATCGGTATTTCATGACCCTCGATGCGTGCGTGGAACCTCTACAGCCTTAATCTGCATTGGCTATTGATTAAACACGGTATTTCGTGCTGCCCCTTACCAATAATCAGAGATAGGAGATTTTTTAGACCGACAGAAGATTACCGGGTGTCTAAATGTTTAATGTAGATCTAATGTACATAGTCTTATTGATTACTTACCTATTCTTTTCAACAATGTAACCAATAATTAGTCCAACAAGCACCACGCAAATCTAGATTCAATTACATTCGCAGTTTTCTACAGCGGCCTTATCTTTGTTTGACGTTATGCATATATTTGTCGGATATTCGGGAGACGTGTATAAAATGAGAGAGAGAGAGAGAGAGAGAGAGAGAGAGAGAGAGAGAGAGAGCAAATGGTTAAATAGAATTTTATTAATAAAGCAAAAATAAATTCATCTATAATTCTGATACAGTACCACTACTCATGGGAATGCAAAAAAGCTGATAGATCTAAAGAAATGAAATGAAAAATTAGTGTTATGTTATTTGCGCACCGTGTGTTGGTTAGATCACTATTTATAGACAACAACATCCTTTTAAATAATTAAAATCTTCGGTATGCGATATGTGTCCAGTTTTCACACACACACACACACACACACACACACATTAATATATATATATATATATATATATATATATATATATATATATATATATATATTCCATGGACAGAGATAAAACTTACAAAAAACTATTGCGCACTTCAGGTAATCAGTGTTCGCTGTATTGCTTCCCATCATTTCAAATAAAGCATGGCAATCACCATTGTTAATAATAATTAATATAAGGTGTAAGTAACTGAAAATATAAGATGCATGGCACAGAGATTTTGTTTATACACTTTATAAACATGTAACACCATGTCACCAACAAAAGTGACAAGAAAATAAATTATAATACTGAGATAAATTACTATATGTTACGTACAGTCTATGTTAAAATAAAACAAGCGTTAAAAAAATAAACAGCATTAATACTGAAAATTTACTCTAAAAGTTAAAGTATTACACGTACAATTGAATATACTAATATAATTTCAGTTCGTGTTATATATTAATAGCTTAGATATTAAATAAAGAAATTAATTTCAAGATTTATTCTTTATGAAAAGAAAATGAATTACAATCTTTGTCGCCTTTGCAAAGTGAGCGATGTTAGCTGTGAAAGGTGAAGTGTACTCACTACTTGATCTTGACTTTTATTATGATCATATAAAACGTTGAGTAACTAGTTTATCTCGATTTTATTATTTTATTACCTAAAAGTTTAGTGTTAACTCTATTTGATCTTCATTTTTATTATCATATGAAAAGTTATTAACTATTTGATCTTGACTTCTATAATTATATTTAAAAAAAAGTTGTGTTAACTCTATTGGACTTTTATGTCTCTTGACTATTTTTATTATGTTAAACATTAGGAGCTAATTCTGTTTGATCTTGATTTTAACTACTTGGTCTTTACTTTTCTATTATTATGCAAAAAGGTGTATGTTACTTATATTTGATCTTTATTTTAGTATGCTAAATGCTAAGTGTATTAACTTTATTTTATTTTAATTTTATTAATTGTAACAGAGAAAAGTATTGATCTGATTGCTCGATGAAATTAATTAGTATTTCAAGGATCGAGCAACGTTACTTTAACTTTTAGAGATTACATATCAAAGTATCACAGTTATTATATCGATTTTATCAAACACCCGTTTAATCTTACATGTATGCACTTTTATAAATCCCAATAAATTTGGACTTTTTTAATACAGTAAAGTTACAAATATTTAGAAAGTGTTAAAAGTAGGTTATGTAATAAATACAAAACTGTAGTCATGTTTTGTAACGAATTTGGAGAAGAAAAAAACTTGTTTTATATGGCGCATGAATACCTATCAGCCAGACAGCTTTGACGTATCCCTACGCCATATAAAACCATATTCCTTCCGCCAACTCAGAACAATACATGTATGCAGCTTTGTGTATACATTGAACCACAAAAACAAATCGAATTCGGCAAAAGTCCTCCTGCTTCCAGAAAAATCGGACTGAAATAATGCCATTGGTTCGAGTTCTAGGCTTGAATCGTCTGCTATAATAAGACCGTATACTGATCTTGCAAATTGTTTTTCAAATAATGCATATTTTACTTGTATTATTATTATTAGTAGTAGTAGTATTAGGAGGAGGAGGAGGATGTGGAGAAAGAAGAGCAGGAGGAGGAGTAGTAAGGATGTTAGAATAGCATTAACCAATTGCGGACATATTCCAACTCACTCAATGTGGAAACTGGTAGAAGGGCTAAACCTGGAGAAATATCGTATGAAAGAACATGTTTTTGTAATATGAAAGAGACCAGTTTCGTTTTGGAGTAGAATGTCAGCGTTATGTTGATTCAAAGGTTCAAGAACATACCTAAATACTATTGGATGATTCACGACAGTAAAATTTATTAATTTTCGTTCAAGTAAATAGTAAATTATAATCTACAATTTAGTCAATTTTGCGTTTTTTTTTTTAAATTTAAAATTTCACTTCTCAAGTTGCTGTTAATGAGCCTCATTATGTCCACTTCATTTTAAACATAATTGTTTCTTGTTTCTTTGTCCTCCTCCTCCTCCTTTTGCTTCTTCAGTTTGTTTATTTGTTAGTTGTTTTGTAGCTTCTAATTTGATTACTTTTATATCGAAATTTGAATTACACTGGCGATCTATGTGGCCTACAATTTCACTAGTGTCTGCCATTTCTTCTTGTTCATATTGATTAATTTTGTATATTTGTATGTTTACAGAAGTTCAACAGGCGAATATACCTAATATTCTGTAAAATTATATTTAAAATTGTTTCAGTCTTAAGTCTTACCCTCGTGACTCAGACAACCATCGCACAAGAGGGCATACACTCTAATTATGTTGACTTATTCTACGCATACTAACTATACAAAAACTGGCATAAACCTATTCACAATACGTGTGTTACGATACCCCCCATGCATGTGTTTGCCAAGACCTGCAAATGAATGTATTATATGTCACTTCAGTTTATTAAGGGGTTCTGGTTCACAGTTTTCATTCGTCCTTCTCTTGGTGGATAAATAGCATTAACAAAAGTGATTTTGTATTAACTGGTCGATAATTGTTCCATACACCGGGGCATGTACATGTTGACAAGAACAATCACATTTCTGCATTGAAAACGTTATCACGATGTCACGGGCAATTTCTTTCTATCAATAATTAGACTAAACGCAGGACATGATTTCACAAAATAACACACTGTTTATGAAACGGGAAGAAAGGTTATTTCCAAGTTCATTGCAAAATACCTCACTCCTTATGCAAGTAAAAGAAAGGTTATTGCGAAGTTCAGTTCAGAATACCTCATTTCTTGTGGAAGGGGATAACAGTTCATTGCGACGTTCAGTGCAAAATACCTCACTCCTTGTGGAAGGGGATAGCAGTTTATTGCAAAGTCCAGTCAAATTACTAAATAAAATCTCCTGGAACGCACACAATCATACTATCTAATAAATCTCCATTCTATATTTCAGCAACGTCATATTTAATAAAGTAAGCACCTGTGGTGCTTGTCTATGCAACTTGTGTGTCACCTTTGAGGTCTTTGCATAAATATATTTTTTCTATTCTGTTTATGCCTTCAAATCTAAAGTTGCATTGTATCACAGACTGAGATTTGTTGTTGTCATATTATTTCTTTATTATGTGCGATCGAATATACTAATACTCAAAACCTCACATAATTCATGCTATCGCAAAGTCTGCACAGCTGAAAGTTCCATTCGTGTATTGATTCATTACGTAGGCGCCATGTTATTATTTTCTAAATTTTCAAATCAGCTGTTTCATATTTTATCGTTGAAAGTTTCTTCCGTTGATTCGTCTTGATTTTTGAAACTATTTTCCGGTGTTTCTTCTGGGTTCGTAGTCGGATCATACTCCTGATTTTCTGCTTCCGTAGCCAGTAACATCTTTCGCTTCCTCACTTCCTCTGCCCGTCGTTCCCGCTCTCTTTGCTTTTCTTTCTTTTCCCGCAGACGTTTTTCACGGTTGTCGGCAACCATGTTTTGTTTCTGTTGAGACTGCTCCTCCTTTTTCTTCTGGTATTCGGCGAAAGTTTCGAGGGATGTCGTCTGATCAACCCTTTCCATTTCCTTTATTCTTTCCAGTCGCTCCGTTTCTTTTCTCTGAAAGTTAAAATGATTGCTTTCATGAACTACTTTGAAGATTCATAAGCATTAAAAAGATCAAAATCGATCATGCACACATACTCTGGCAGAAATAGAAGAAACTGTGAAGCGTATGTTTCTAATAAAAACAAAAAATAACGTATACAACATGTTATGGCAATCTACACGAAATGGAATCGACACGTAAATGAAGTTTTCAGTGGAAAATTTAAAGTATAAAATAAAACATAGTAGGCAGTTTTAAGAACTGAATTCTTGAATAAAACTTACATATTTATCAATATTTATTGATTTAACTTAGATTCCTGGCAAATTTCAGATTTATTGAGACACTGATAATTTATTGTTTAAAAATTGTACAACTTTCCAGGATTAATCGATATAATGAATATAAATAATTTTCTACCTTTCGCCTTCTTTCGGCTCTCTCCAATTTTTCTTGGATGTCTTCTTCTGTTAGTTGTTTCTTTTTCCCCCTCCGTTTCTCTAGCTTGGCAAGCCGTAGTGGGGGTCTAAGTACGGCAGGGATGGGACGCCGTTCCTCCACGATCTCAAAAGACAGGCCCCCGGAGGCTTGAGCGCTAGGTCGGGATATGAGACCCTCCTCCCTTAATTTCTGAATAATCATAGCTTCCTCAAGTCGGGCCTTGTCTTTGGCGCTGGACCTAGTCTGGCAAGCGCTTCCGGCGATGAACAAATCTGCGAAACAGACACACAGAGAAATACATAACTGCTAATATAATACTATAGATATAAGCTTGGACAAGCTCTTATATATTTATAATTAACAAAATGTGAATGTTGGTGAAGAAACTGAACCAATAGAATTTGTTTGGTAGAATGTTGTCTCGGGACATGACCCCACAAACTTAGTAAAGTTTTTTTTAGCAAGAAAAGTATTTAAGTGTAACGATAATTTACTTCGTATAGATGCTGAGATAATTGATAAAGAGGAATACAAACATTCAGTTCCACGACTATGCTTGAAACAGTGTATAGGAATCTGAGCCACAAAGGACATGGAAGGAATGATAATATTCCATGGTGGAATAATAGTGCGCCACTTCTAACTACATTTTCAGAAGTTGGGAAGCAGAATAACTTCCTGTCCCACGAATAGTTTAAAAAATATTATTCTTCCTTTTATTTCTAGAAACAAGTTCAACTTGTCTAATATATGTTACTGACCTACCGCCCCGCCCCCCCCCCCCTCAAAAACTCACCTTAACGTAAAAGAATATAATGTATCTGGACGGATAAACACATCCCATCCCATTTTTAATGGTTTATCCCTAATAATTGTATATTTTTGAGTGCCAAGCAATACACTTTGCCTTGTACACGAGTCCGTTTGGGCATATGCGGTAAAACAGGTACAGGCCAATGTGGATCTAACATGGGTTTTAAACAGACGATGCGTATGAGATCGTTTCAATTTGGAATAAATATCTTCGCAGAGACTATTTTAAAGTGCTACCATGACTGTTATGTTTTGTTTATTCTACCCACATAATGTGTCTCCATAAACATCTCCAGTGTATAAGGTTCTATGGAGCTAGATTTCTGTCTACAAGTCACATCCCTACCATCCCCACTGGTTACAACCACCAACCAAGCCCCACACCACTGGCTACAACCACCAACCAAGCCCCACACCACTGGCTACAACCACCAACCAAGCCCCACACCACTGGCTACAACCACCAACCAAGCCCCATACCACTGGTTACAACCACCAACCAAGCCCCATACCACTGGCTACAACACCTCAAGCCAACCAAAACAAAAACACTTTGGATTGTTAATATTTGATTATTTATTATTCTAAAGGCGGTCTATAGTGTATTGGGAATATGTGGGCGGGAGTGGGTGTGGGTGACATCCATCCAATGTCACCCACACCCACACCCGCCCACATACACAGTCACGCCCCCCCCCCCTCATAACACACACACACACACACACACACACACACACACACACATACATACATACATACATACATACATACATACATACATACATACATACATACATACATACATACATACATACATACATATACGTAATTGATTCTAAAATGCAAATGGATTAATAAGAAAGAATAGTCAATATTAACAATGATTTAGGAGCATCTGTGCGTATTTTCAGCTTGTTGTCTGAAATGAAAACCTTTGGCCAAATATTAATTGTTCTCTTTCTTTTCCTCTTATTTATTCGGATTTTCTGACGTTCCTACCACATTGGTAGAATTTCAAAGGCCCGTGGAAAAAGAACCTGGATAGCTGTTTCCTATGCTGATCAGTCATGTAAAACTCGGTGGGTGTGTAATAATTCTTAAAGCTGTATGATTTTATCTAATTTGGTTATTAAAATATGACACTGGTGAGAATCTTTCTTTGATTGATTTTTATGTATGAAGCAGTTTAATGGGCATTGAATTGTAAAAGCATGATTACCGCATACAAGACACATTTGCATGTATGTCCAAATGAAGCAGCTTAATGGGCACTGCATTGTAAAAGCATCATTACCGCACACAAGACACATGCAGAAGGCTTGTTTGAGTTCTAAAGCTGTTATTGTTCGATCCTTGGCGCCAATGTAAAAATGTGTTTCTTGCGATTTCATTATTGTCACTGGGAATGAATGCAGTGTCCAAATCAGCCTTTCTTAATTTGTCTATACATACAAATTCCTGACATAACTGGCACATTCGTTGTTTTCTTCTCTTTTTACAGTAGGTTGGAGGATGGGGTAGGTTATCAAGATCTACACTTCCAAGTTCTTCAATATGGTCAAAGCAAGGCGCTATCGCATTGTTATATTTATCGTATTTCAAATGCTGTTAAAAACTCCTCAATAATAGGTCCAGTAAGATATTTGTTTAGTGTAATGTACAGAATACGCTGAAAGCTTCAAACCTGATATAAGCGTCAGTAATTCAAGCCCTTACAAGACTGTGCAGTATTTTAATATACAGGTAATGTTTAATGTCGCTAATCATGCGTTTAAAAATTATGAATAATGGTCCTAATCAAGAGATTAGTTGTTTCCGTTAGACAAGTGTTAGAATTCATATTAACTACATGATAATAATGCTACAGGGTACATGTATAATAATGCTACAGGATAATAGATTTTGTTTTAAATGTTACGTGTTAGTTTATAAATATAGGCACACTGTACACAATGTTACAGTCTGAACTGAGTTAGACATTGCTACATCAAAGAAACTGAGGTCAAGAACATTTTCATTTTAATTCCTTTTATGTTAAACAGATCATTTGCAGGTACAACGCAGGTTCGAGTATTTCGCACAAGCTTCAATTTGTATTCCTTTGTAGAAAAAATGATTTAAGCAATGTAAACGCTACATCAACGTTGTATCTTAAAAGAATCATATTCCAGTGATAGAGAAAATGAATGGGCAGTTTCAAGTTTACAATCAGTTCTTACAAGCATTAAAATCGTTGCAATAAATTATAATTGATACCGAGACCTTTTAGAGTTCTAGATTACTTTTTCTAAATTATATTTGTTGAACTTTCCGTAAAAACAATGCAAAATATATCAGAGAGAGAGAGAGAGAGAGAGAGAGAGAGAGAGAGAGAGAGAGAGAGAGAGAGAGAGAGTATTTCTTTATGGGAACTTTTGAATGGTTGCATCATTTCGTTTAACTTCATACGTCTTTATAAATGTGTATATGGGGGTGGGGTGGTCTCCTTAAAGTGAATTGTTAAAGTCAAAATCACTATGGCCTCTTTCGAAGCTCGTAATGTCATATCTGTTGCCATGAAGATGTAAACCTCATATTCCAGGTTAAAGATATTTGACTAATTTTTAGTCAGGTTTATCAGATACATAATGCAATAGAACCACCCAATTCTGACACAAGAAGCCCTGTCCCAGCTCCATGGAACAGCATACCTCTAAAAATATTGTGCACAATTTGAGAAACAACCATAACATAATAATTAACGATAGAAAATAAAAATAAATAAATAAACGAGACTCACCGTCTATCTCCCTCTCTTCGAATCCCTCCTCTATCTTCTTGACCTTGTCTGCTTCCGAGTACTCTGTGATAACGTGTTTGTAGTCATCCCCGAGGCCGGAGTCGTTGCTGTGCTTGGAGGTCTTGGACCCTGCAGATCCACCCCGATCAGACTCCTGGGATTGATCATCCACCAGGCTGCCACATGAACCTAAAGTCATGTTGCTCTTACTGGACTTGTTTCTCTTTCCTTTCCTCCTCGTCTGGTCTTCGATGTCCTGTTCAATAGGGTCATGTTCACTCTCAGTCTTCCTCAGTTTCTTTCCTGGTAAGTCTGGGTGAAGTTCATTTTTTCCAGCTGGTTGGACTTTAACTTGTCTCGACTGCTTACAACCCATCCTATAACCAACTATTTCTTGCTGTGTCGGATAACAATTACTCCCAAATAAAACTAGTGAATTTAAAACTGTATTAGATGATTTAATGTAAATTACGATCTTATAGATATCCGTTCACTAATTGTTCAGGATCGAACCCTTCTTTAATGCTTTCTAATGTTCCTCAATGTCAACTGCCGTCCTGTTCTCTTTGACTACTTTCTTTACATGTTCAACGGTACAAGTCTTCGCGCCTACGCAGTGAATGGAACCGTGAGGTGTACAGTGCTTACTAATGTTATATATGAGCTATTCACCATTTCGCCTGTATCTAAGGTATACATCGGCCGTAGTCAGGGCGCAGTAAACACGTATCTATAGACGCCGGGCACTGCTAAGGCAAGAAATCGATAAACTTCAGGTAAACCCAGATTTCTTAAGGGACACCACTCCGGATAGAAAATATATAAGTAGTTGTCTTTTGGATTCACGCTATTAATTAAACTCCCACAATTAGAACCAATGGAAACACCATACAATAAACAATGCAGTAACTTTATATTTCCAAAATTTCTCCGTGTGGAGAAAACTATATGAGCATCTGCATTTTTCTTTCTTTCACTTTTCTTGACATATACATATATGTTTGAAACACGTGTGTTCAATTCAGCACTTAAAGAAATGTCTGTGACTACTCCTACCACAGGAGTCTGACGTTTTATCAATAAAGTACGGCGAAATGTCTGACAAAATGAAATACCCTTAACAATAATATATATATATATATATATATATATATATATATATATATATATATATATATATATATATATATATATATATATATATATATATACACACACACACACACACACACACAAGGAATGCAAGCGTACACAACCCTTCGCTCGATTCGACATTTTCTCACGAGTCTTTTATCGCTTCAGAATCGCAAGAAGACTGAAACACTACACATATGCATTCAAAAGACAGTTACTTACCAACGCGTAGCTCTTAAATGACCATGTCCTGAATCCAACCGGCGAATTAACCTTTTTTTTTCACAAGTACGGTCACATTAGCCAATGTAGGCTGATTTCCTGACGGAAGTAGCCTATTCTACCAGTCTTCTTGCGATTCTGAAGCGATAAAAGACTCGTGAGAAAATGTCGAATCGAGCGAAGGGTTGTGTTCACGCTTGCATTCCTTGTGTTTATATATATATATATATATATATATATATATATATATATATATATATATATATATATATATATATATATATATATATATATATATATATATATATATTATTGTTGAGGGTATTTCATTTTGTCAGACATTTCGCCGTACTTTATTGATAAAACGTCAAACTCCTGTGCTCCTACTTAGTAAGAGGTAGTCTGGTTCCCTGGCAGTTTAAAGTGGTCCTTAATATTGGGGCATCATGCTTCAGACATGTAGGATGATGTTTCACCCAGTCACATTATAATGACACCAGGCTGACCAGTCCTAACAATGACCTCTTACTCCTTAGTGCCAAGCGAGGCAGCTATTAGTACCGTACCAATTTTATAAGAATTTGTACACAAGTACTAAGTCTGATGTGTCGTGTAAAGCGAGATATCAATATCAATGCAAAATTGATTTTTAAATTGTAATTTATTGCAACCATAATATTTTAGATGACTTAGTGTGAAGTGCGCAATATTTGCAAAACATTCGTTACCCTCACTCCCTCATGAAAGATAGGTGATATTTTCGTATTAATCTTTGGCTATATTTAGGCTGTCGTACATTATCTTATATCAATTTCGATGTAAAATTTATCAAGAAATCGATTAGGAAAGAAATTTTTGAGATCACGCTGTGCAAAAATATGCAATATTAACAAAATATCGTTGTGCGTACTCTTTTCCTTCATCTTCGCCTACTAGTACAAATATTTGTAAAAATTATTATATGACCAAATTGGTGGTTAACCTTGAAATATAACGACTGCTATAGTTCAAATCAAAAGTATTAGTAATGTTCACATTGTGTCCCTAAGAATCAGACTATTAAAGGAATAAATGTGCAGCTGTTAGATTAACTTGATCACTCTGTACGATGTCATTTGTTTTGATCACGTGACAATATGGCATCGGCGTTCGCCTGATTTAGGTCTCACTGGACACAGTTTTTTTCCGTAAATTTTCGTCCGACGATGACCTACTGCAGAAAAATAATAATAAAATTACATTACAGATACAAATACAAAATAGCTAATGATTTCTGTTGAAAGGATGCTTGTAAAATTCTGACTGAGGTATTAAAGTTAATTCGTTATGCAACTAGCGGCTTTTATACTGAACTAAAACTGCCACCAACCCCTCTTTTTTACATTCATTTTTTACAGGAAATACCTATTTTGAATATTTTCCTGTGACAAGACAGCTAAAAGAATCAGTGTGTGTCTTATACATGAATAAAGTTCACTAGTACTGTAACAAATTAGCATACTTTTCATCACCCCTCAGCCATATAGATTTTTTTTAGATATTTACCTCTGTAGCAGACACATGTAAATACATAAGCCAAGTCGGCTGCTCATTTGAAGCCCAAGTTATGCATTTGATCTCCAATTCTAGTCTAACTGTGAAGACAGTCACCAACAAGTCAACCCATTTCCAAGCCTAACTCAAAATAATTCTAAACCACATTACAGACTTAGTTTATGTGTGAACTGACAACTGCTAGGACTGTGATCATTAGGCTCATGTCTACCTTAAATATTAGGAACGTGTCAAAATACGAAACTATCCAGTGAGACTTTATCTGAAGGGCAAAAGTCAATATGAACATGGTATACAACTCAGTAAAGCAAGAAGTTGAAAATTAGCTGAACAAAACAAAATAAAATACATCTGAATGTCAAATTAACTGAAATACCATGACAAATTTTATGTACTGAAGAAAACATCATTTGTTATCTATGGAAAAGATAATTATATTTTAAAAATCTGAGAAAGAGGGAGGTCTTTATTTACTGGACTGTTATCTGAATTGCATTGCATCCAACTGAGAATTTACAGAAAAAGACACCTTCCAATTTTGTCTAAACTGAGTCAAGATTTCTCATTTATACAATCAAAGAATAAAAAAACACTGCATTGATGGGGTTTAAAAAGTAACTGGTTAGTTGCAAATCTATGAAATCCTTTGACTTTCCATGAAATATCAAGTCTTCTGCATAATTTTTCTAAAGAAAAATGAAAGAATACAGACAAATCTTAACATTTTTATTGTATAAAAAATATACATAGGACATGTATATATAATATAATTATTTGCAATAAGATAACAATTTAAAGAGTTAATAAAATGTGCAAGAAAATGAAGACTTATTTCCTTTATGAGTATAAAACATTCATATAGAAAATCTTCCATGACAAAAAGTACACTGTAAACTCAGGCCACACACTTGGATCTATAAGACAGGATTCAGTGCATACTACATTTCACCTTACTTTTAGTACCCTTTAATGTTTAGTACACCATCTTCCAATAAAAAGAACAATTAATGATATGATTTGTATTTTTTTGTACACAATATTTTTTGGTCGAATCCTTTCAATATTTGTACATACCAGTTCTAATGCGAAGATTTACATTTGTGAAAAAATGTGAGAATATTGAATTTGTATCATTTTTAACCTTGTGTTTTGATGTATTTAAATTGGAGAGGTTCCCATTTCAAACGGCTTTGAAAATATTCTGCGGTATGATTTTAATACATGCAAAGATCAAAATTTTGTTTAGCTAAATTTTTGTTACAATGGGGATTAATTTTGAGCAAGTTCTTAATTGAAGCATCATATAATGAAGCAGATTAAAAACATTGAAGAATTATTGTTTATACTTGTGCACAAAGGTCTTTAATCATTTTGTTTCTTTATTAGTTCTTTTATTACATTTTTATTGATTTTTATTTGCATCAACATGGTCATGTTTCTAATGGCTTCAACAAAGTACAATGTACAAACATCAAATGACCAACTTACTGTTTGCTGAGTATATGTCCGATATAATCCAATTTGGAAAACATACCTCTATGTAGCAGCAATTAAAAACTTGCCTGAGATATTTGTTAACTTCATGTGCATTTTTAATGAAAACATCAAATAATCAACAAAAAGACTCACCATTTGTAATTGTGCAAAACGGTCAATTTCATTCTTTTATTGTCCATATCAACTGCATATTTTGACATTTTATATTTGAATCAAGAAAAGAAGTTCAAACAGCTTAGAAAAAATTCAGACTTATAATTTAGATATCTCAGACAACCAATGTATTGTTTGCTGAGTATATGTTTGATATAATCCCATATGAAAAACAGAAACCTTTTGTTGCCTTGATAAAAATCTTACCTATATTATTTGTCAACATCATACAAATATTTAACTGAGGTATACAATAATGAAACATTTATAATCATGAAGGAAAGGTATTTGATAATTTTGTTTTTAAAGGGTAATTATTTTTGTTAATTTAAAATCTATTTTCCTTCCTTAATCCAACATTCTTTCCTGCAAGATATCTTTTGTTGTCATTACAATATCTACTGCTAATCATTAACAACAGGACAATGACCATATCAAGTTGGTCATTGTAACAAAGCACCAAATGCTTCAAGATGAGTTTGAAGCCATTCAATGTTCTCTATCTAGTAAATTATATCTAAGGACTTGCTAAATTGAAGACCAGAGACCGTTAGTCAAGTAATATTATTGTTTAATTATAACAAACAAAACAATATAAAAATCTTGTACTTTTCAATCATAAATGCAAAAGTCATTGGCCCAGTGAATTGGATTCTTTTAATAACATCATTCAAGTGCTTGTACTGTTTTTGCTGAGATATGTCTCTATTATTAACTTTTTTCAAACCCCACACCAGAGAAAGAGACCTTTGATCCACGGACACCTATATGCACTGTTCCACCAAAATAAAAGCAGAAGAGAGGACAAGGGTGGCCTGGACAGACAATGTTGAAGCCCTTCAGATGTCTGTTCATGCAGTTTTTAAAATTGTCATAAACAAAAACAACGATGCTGGACTGCACAAGACATTCATAGGTGCAGTAGGCCCATTCATACTGAGACTGTTCCTAAGCCTGCAGTAGACATGCTGGACTACAGCAATGATTTGAGAGACATGATGAGGCAAAACTCGGCAAACTTAGACCATTAGCTGCAAAGTACCACTTTACATGGAGTAATTTGTCCAACAGGATGAAATGGAATTTTCCAAAGATATTCAGAGGTCAGAGAAAGATATCTTCCAAATCCAGGTTGACCCATTACATATTCACATAAGAAACAGATGTTATCCTATTTAAAGTGTAGTATACAGGGCCATCATGTGTCTGTAGCAATTGGGATGCTATAGAATTATGCCATTACTGTAATTCAGGAGGAAAACCAAAAGTTTCAATACTCACGAAGCTGAATTGATATCTTTCCCAAGAGAAATGGACTTGTACTGAAGAGGGAAACCTCTATACTTCAAATACTACTGCAAGAAATTGAGATAAAAATGGACTCTTCCACCAAATATACTAAAAGAAAGCAAGAGGAATTTGATTGACATTTAATTAGAAACATGGATGAAACTTGGATGTTCTGACTTAGTAACAGGGAAGATTATTTATGGAGTTGGGACAAGAGAGATATGTGTTCAAGGTGATGGTAGTGACAACATTAACTTGTGTATCGACATACCTGACATCTGGTGTCTTGTTACCAATGGAGAAAAAGAATCAAAAGATCCCGAAGGGAGTTATAGAGAAGGTCCAACAAAAAGCCTGGATGGACAAATACCTTATAGAATATAGGATAGAGTGTGGAAAGCACACATAATGCATGCACCTTCTCTCCTTGTGTTAGATTCATTCTGTAGCCATTTGACTCATGTAGTTGAATAAATATGATCTTACACACAAATACATTTTTTAAATATCATTTACGCACATATACAAAAAAAAAAAAGTCAGTTCAAGTTATATATTTTATTGTAATCTGATCATGAGGTTACTATTGTTATAAAAAGATGAGTTGCACATAAATTTGGGAACATGTTTTTTTTAATTGTTTGTTACTTTAAATAATACATGTACAGCTATATATGATCTGATATGTGACTGGGATTATTTTAAAAAGCTTTGCAAACATAACACACTTTAAGTTATGCCAAAAAATCAGTCCGTGATGTTTTGGCACCGCCAGTTTAGCATGATCGTTTTGGCGCTTGGATGTTTTGGCATGGGTCGTTTTGGCACCAACAAGAGGATTAACATCAAAAGATTACACATGATCCTTAAGATAATTAGAGGCCATGTCGGCATTTACAAAAGGATTAAGAAATAATTTAAGCAGGATGCTTAAGATAATTGACTCTATTGGTATGTTGTCTTGTGAGTCATGACCACGTAAGGATTAACAATTTAACCTTTTGATGTCTGAAGGTAAAACAAGTCCATGCAAAGGATTAATGATTTAGCCATTCAGGCTCAAACCCACTTCTAGATAGTTGTTTGTTAATATAAGTATGCTGTTGAATGTATTAACGTAAAAGTTTTTTTTTTTCGGAAATGAGTTATGAAATCGAAGCATGGTCAAGAAAAGTACGTGCACGATGGATATTAATACATTTTTGATAAATACATAGATAAAGCTTAAGATATTTTGGCAATGCGAGCTGAAAAACAAATGTTGTCTTCACACAGCTGTAGATGAAGGCCAATTCATTCTACTGATGAATGAACATAATCATGGGAGTGATGTTGCAAATGCAGAAGTGGACAAGATTGTGAATGATATGAAGAAATAGGCATCCAATAATCAAATAATTACTGAACAATCAGCTTTCTGACCTTTTAGCTATGCTGCTGTTTGAATAAAATTGACAAATCAAGAACTTTTCACTTTTATGTTTCACTTATAGTTTTAGTAAAAGTTTTTTATTTGGAATAATTTTACTTTCACTTTTCACTTTATTTTTCACTTACACACTACATCTCTTTGATCGCTGAGCTAATCAATGCCATCCTTACCTGCTCGACTAATGTAAGGTTACTTCTCAACAGGAATAACAACTGCTCGGCGCCAAAGCGGCTAGAGCCATAACGTCCTGCTTCGCCAAATAATATACTCTGCATACACATGATCTTACACACCAACACATTATTTTATCTGTCTGTCTGTTTCTTTGACACACACACATATTCATAAAAAACATCAGTACTGTTTAAGTACTTTTTGAAAAACTCCAATTGGGCTGAGTAAAATAAAGTGATGCTTACATTGCTAAATATTGTCTGTCACATTGACCTTGTCTGAGTCTGATCCACTTATTTTCATTGATATACAAGTTTTGTATTTCAAATGCAGAAAATAATTATTTTTTTTATGTACAAAAAAATACATTAAATACAGTTTGATGGTCACATTTGTATAGTGATCTGTTATTAGGTAGATTTCACTATATACTTTAGGTCACAATTGTATTGAAATCTATGATACTCAATCTGAATGTATGATACAAAACAAGAAACTTAATTTTGTTGAGGCTCAATCTGAATGTATGATACAAAACAAGAAACTTAATTTTGTTGAGGCTCAATCTGAATGTATGATACAAAACAAGAGACTCCATTTTGTTGAGGCTCAATCTGAATGTATGATACAAAACAAGAGACTCCATTTTGTTGAGGTCACCATTTATTTAACTATAAAGTTTAAAAGTTTTATACTGAGCTTAAAAAAAAAACAACTGTTTCACGCTGACCTTAAACTAGGGTGTGAATTGAAGGAGGGATAGCAGTTCAGAAAGACATGCACATGGACGAAAAAAATGACTGTTATGTTGATCTTCCCTCAAGGCAGGCATGACAAAAATTGACAAGGCAGGCTTTACAAAAACTGCCAAAATAGGCTTAATAATAAATAAAAAAGCAAGGTAGGCTTGACAAAAATGGCCAAAGCAGGCTTGACAAAAACTGTGTCATATTTAATCTCAGTCAAAACCATATTAAAATAGATTATGTTAGATATCATAACAATCAAATATAATTCAGAATCACACTATTATTGAGATGTTCCTGTCACAAACTAAACTGAAGTTTAATATTGGATCCACCCACACAGTAATAACAAATACAGAATCAATAAGATAGCAAATATCACTTAATAATATATTCAATTCATTTGACTTCTTTCATACAGAATGAAGCATGCATTAAAGTAACAAATAACTTACACACATGAACTTTTGTCTCTTATCATACAGGATGAAACAACTGACATGTGTCATTTCACTCCTATCATATAACAAGTAGGACATACTATTGTCAGAAACACATTGTCTTGATAAATCTGGATGTAAATAATATAACAAACATGTTCTTTAGAGATAACTATTCGAAACATTTCTCTTATTTTGCCATATGCTGATGATACCTCAATATCTTTAAAATCACTCAGAAATTTTTACCCTGCATGTATTAGTTCTATGCTCTGATCTCCAGACATTACAGTAAACTATATAAGTCAATACTTTATTTGATTTTGGGGGCAACGGCAAGAAAGTCAGTAGGTAAACACCGTGCAGAGAGTCTAATCACAGTTGGTAACAAGAATCCTTTACAGTTTGAGGTATAAACGTTTTGCATAGACTCAAATCTGAAAATTAGCATCAACAATGAGAATATATTACAAGAAACTTAAAAAATATTGAGTCAATGGTACAAAAGGAGTTGTACTTGTTTTTGCAAAACAGCAGTACAAAAAGTACTCACACTGCCAAATTATAAAATCTTGCTTCTGTGTCTACCTGATCCTTTAAGATTATATAAATAAATTAAACAATATGCTTTATAAATTTATCTGAAATAAATCTGCTGGCAAACTAAAAAGAATGATCGATGTGAGAAGTTATAAAAATGGGGAATGATGAAACACATCCATCCATCCATACATACAGTAACACAGATAAAAAAGGAACACACGCACGCACACACACACACACACATATATAGACTGAAGAACATCCAAAATTTATATACATGGCCCACTGAAAAGCGCTGGGAAATTTAATACTGGCATTTTAAATTTGGACAAATTAGTCATTCCATTCAATAACAATGTATTTAAAGAATAGTTACTATACATGTCATGGGACTCAGAAAAAAATGATACATTAATCCCAGAACAGTTTTTCAATTAGTCTCCATTTTCTCAACCATCCTCTTATATCTCAAAGTACATGTCGGAATTTGACGTATTATGAAAATATCTCTTCCTTGAGTGTTGAAATCCTTCTCTTGGATTGAATCTCACAGTGAATGGTTAAAACAATGTGTATTTAATCCTGTTGGTCAGTATACAGGGCTATTCTCTCTCTTTGGTTTGTCCGAAGTGTATCTGTCCATTGGCAAAAGCGTACCCTCTGTAACACAGTCTGCAAATTGTAAACAGAGACAATTCTTAGTAGCTTCAAAACATAATGACTAGACTAAAGCAGTCTCAAAAAAAAAAAAGATTGGCATTAATGAAACAAACATACATATAGTCTAACAGTGTAGCAACATATACCAGAGCACAAGTTGGTTGTACATGGGTTATACAGCAAAGGTACACACCGGATGTGATATAATGTAATAACATGTCAGTATGGGTTAAATATTACTGTAATAGAAGCATAGCAAAACTCAGAACAGCTTTACAAAATGAAGATTACAAATGGCATTTTTGTAAAATTTGTAATATCCCAGTTTATATTACAATGACCTAGTTTATATTACAATGACCTAGTTTATATTGCAGCAACCAAGCTTATATTACAGTAGCCTAGTTTATATTACAATGACCTAGTTTATATTACAATGATCTAGTTTATATTGCAGCAACCAAGCTTATATACAATGGCATAGTTTATATTAAAATGACCTTGTCTATATTACAATGACCTAGTTTATATTACAATGACCAAGCATTTATTACAACAACCTAGTTTATATTACAATATAATAATCTATATTACAATGACCTAGTTTACATTACAATATAATAATCTATATTACAATGACCTAGTTTACATTACAATGAATAAGCATATGTTACAATAGCCTAGTTTATATTAGAATGACCTAGTTTATATTTCAATAGAATAGTTTATACTATAATGGCCTAACTTATATTACAATGGCCAAGTTTGTTACAATATTACTGAAATATAGTCAATTCCAAAGGCAAATTTAATTTCCATGATTTTGTGATTCCAATAAATGTAAGTTGAATTCCATGTTGTGGTGCCATGAAAAATAAAATAATAGTCTTGATAAATATCAATCTTTTCTCATAATTTTATCAGATTCATGCTAATAACTGCCAATTCAGCAAATTTCAATTTATTGCCATAGTTGAAGATTTTTTCATCAGAAAGCCTTCAGACTGTGACAGGAATATCTTACATAACATTACTTAACTCATAAAAAATTTTATATATAAAAAGTCATATTTAGTTAAAGATAAAATTAATTTTCCATAGTAATCAAGTAAATGTAGAACTAAACAGTCACCAGCAGTTAATCCATTGTTTTACCTCTGTGCCTTTGACCTTTGTCTAACATATACTAATTTGTTATGGATGGATGACCAGCTAATCCAATAATATACTTAACCAAAACTTTATCTGACTTTTCCTAGGGTATGTGGTATAGCGACTTTCAAAGGCAAATGACTGGAAAGGGTAGATCAGTGCTGCACTTATAATCCAATAGCAGGGAACTCTGTGTCCCCCAAATTTTGGGGACACAACTTTTTAAAGGGACAAAGAAAATTAGCCAAGAACAATTAATTTACTAGTATATTCTTTAAAAACAACAGAAATGCATTTATACTTTAACAGTTTTGTTGAATTATATTTTGTCACCTGCACTGTAATATCATCTTTTCATTGGCTTCTGTAATGAATGGTGTCGGCAAATTCCAACTTTTCGATAGGGAATACGCTCTGACCCTACACCCCAACATAAATGTCCAAATATCAAAAATGGGGTGGCAAGAGTCAGAGTCAGTTCATTCCTATTTAGGGCTGTTCCAGTTCAACATACATTGTACCCATGAAAAGCAGAGTTGTAAAATATATACCTGGATACTACAATTACTCAAAGAATTCAAAAAATGATACAAATTCAAAACTGCATCTATGGGTGACTACTGCGAATTGAAAGTGCTATTCCTAGATCTCCAAGTATGTTTTACATGACCAGCTCATAGAAATTTCATTTCAGTGTCAGTCCATTTCTGATAAGTATTTTCATGTCAATGTCATTCCATTTCTGATAAGTACATTCATGTCATTGTCAATACATTTCTACTGAACAATCTCAAGTGTATCAAAACGTTTTTGACTTTTCATTTATCTAACACATGATTTTGTAGCAAGAGTTTACTGTTTGAGGCATCAAGTTTACCTCAGAGCAACCAAAATTAAGACTAAAAAACTTTTCTTCAATAAGTTGAGGATAGCTTAACATCTAATGCTAACTAAGGTAACAGTATGGACTAGAGACCAGCATGAATATTAAGTTCAGCAGTGTACTATCATTATCCAGAATAAACTAAAACATTTCACAATTATTTTAAGGATAAGTTAAAGCATATGAAAATATCAATTGAAGGTTAGCAAGGCTTAAGAAGTAGGACAAAGTACAATAATCTGACAGTAGACAAAGTACAAAAATCTGACAGTAAACAAAGTACAACAAGCTGACAGTAGACAAAGTACAATAATCTGACAGTAGACAAAGTACAAAAATCTGACAGTAGACAAAGTATAATAATCTGACAGCAGACAAAGTACAAAAATCTGACAGTAGACAAAGTAAAATAATTTGACAGTAGAAACTGAGAGCACAATTTGATAGTAAGACCTGAGAGCATACTAACCAAGTTTGATACAAGAGTACAATCTGCCAGTAAGACCTGAGAGTTAGCATGTTTATCAAATTTGACACAAGAGTACAACCTGACAGTATGAATACTAACCAAGATGAAAAAGCACACTTTGACAGTAAGACCTGAGAGCATGCTAACCAAGTATGACCCAAGAGTACAATCTGACAGTCTGAGCTTCAGGTTAGATGTTAACCATGTATGATACAAGAATACAATCTTACAGTATGAACTGAGTTAGCACATTAACTAAGTATGTCAGAAAAGTATAATCCGACAGTGTGAATGCTAACCAAGTATGATACAAGAGTACAATCTGACAGTAAGACCCGAGGGTTAGCATGTTTATCAAACTTGACACAAGAGTACAATCTGACAGTATGAATACTAACCAAGTATGATACAAAAGTACGATCTGATAGTCTGAAATTAGAGTTAGCATGCTAACCAAGTATGACCCAAGAGTACAAACTGACAGTGTGAACTGAGTTAGCACATTAACCAAGTATGACACAAGAATACAATCTGACAATATGAATGCTAAGTATGATACAAGAGTACAATCTGACAGTATGAATACTAACAAAGTATGATAAAAGAATACAATCTGACACAATGAACTGAGTTAGAAATTTAACCAAACATATTACAAGAGTACAATCTGAGAGTATAACATAACAATAAGTAATGAGTGTTACTGTATTAAATAAACCTGACACAGAATACAAAATCACAGTAAGAACTAAAAGTTGGCATACTAATGAAGCGTTACACACAGAACAGGCATACACTCACCTAGAATCCAGACCGGCTTCAGGCTCATAATATCTGGATGGAAGTCTGATCCCAGGTACAGCCTGGCCTTGGACAAATTATTGGTTACCTATAGGCACATAAAATATTGTACAATTTACAGATTACACACACACACACACAATACTTTTGTTTGTTTCGGATTTTTAACGTAGCTTTAACAATTTTTTAGTCATATCGCTACGATGTCTGCAGTGAGGCAGTTTATAGTGATGTCTAGCACTGGGACATCATGCCGCAGACACATAGCATGATGTCCCACCCAGTCACATTATCCTGACACCAGACCGACCAGTCCTAACACTAACCTCTTAATGCTGAGCGTCAAGCGAGGCAGCTGTAAGTACCATTTTTGTAAGTCTTTGGTATGACTTGGCCAGGGATTGAACCCACAACCTCCTGCTTCTGCGGCGGACGCTCTAACCACTAAACCACCGAAGCGGTTATATATAATACTAATAATAATAATAATAATAATAATGATGAAGACTTTGCATACTACCTAATTTTTAGAAGTGCTTTACAACATCTATAATGATATGACTACAAAAAACAAAACAAACACCATGAAATTAGAAAACATAACAAAAATGCTGCAAATTCTTAAGGTAGGAAACATTTTTAGGTCTTTAAGTTTGTTCTTGCAGATGAAAAAGGTGAGTTTTAAGAACACTCTTGAAAGGGATCTAATTTCAATGGGAGATTCATTCCACATTGCTGGTCCCTGGTAAGCAAAGAACGTTGTCCATATGTCTTTGTTTTTATAGTGGGGATAATGTTTGTTTATTTGATTAGGATTTTTAACATAGCTTTAAAAAAATTTCAGTCATATCACTACAATCTCTGCAGTGAGGCAGTTTACAGTGGTGTCTAGCACTGGGGCATCACGCTGCAGACACATTGTCACATACACACATTACACACCCAGTCACATTATCCTGATACCATGCTGACCAGTCCTAACACTAACCTCTTAATGTTGAGCGCAAAGTGAGGCAGCTGTTTGTACCTTTTTTGTAAGTCTTTGGTATGACTTGGCCTGGGGATCGAACCCACGACCTCCCACTTCCGTGGCTGAAGCTCTATCCACTAGGTCACTGGAGTGGTTAAAGGGGTGAATGGTTTCTGTTCCAAAGTAGGAAGAAGAAAGGTTTCCACCTTTCATTTGGAATACTCAAAACTTCTGGACATGTGATAGAACTTTAAAGACTATTAAGGATATCAATCATTATCCTGTATGCTAATTTTAATTTTTCACTTTCTATTTTAATGAAAATAAATTATATTTTGAAATTTACAAAACTTGTTGGTTTTCCTGAAAGTACTAATGACAAGTGTTTTAGTGGCAACTGAAAGATATTTGCAATATGGAGCTGATGCATCTCAGCTCAAGATATTCAGCCTTGTATATGTTCATGACATGTTGGTGCATTGTGAGAGTACTGCCCAGAGTAACACCTAGGTTTTGAACTGACTGTGTGAATTTAATGCTGGTCTTGCTGATATTTATTGTTTGAGGTAAAGGATGTGAAGTCTTTGTGTTGTGATCAGAATGGCCTGTTTTATCATCTGCAGCATGTTACACGTCATCCATGATTTCACATCAGAAATGCACCTCTCTACTCCTTGTATGGTAGCATCAACTTTAGTTGGGTGGCTAGACTTGTATATTTGGGTGTCATCAGAGTACAATTGGTGAGACACTGAGTGATGATCTATGACACTTGAGAGCGGCTAAGTGTATAGAATGAAGCGAACAGGTCCAAGAACAGGTCCAAGAACAGACCCCTGTGGAACACCACAACATATATCAACTGGGCTGGAGTGTATTTCATTTGCATATACAATTTGTCCTTTTCACTAAGTAGGACTTGATCGACAGTAAAGCTGTATTGTGAATGCCAAATACATGCTGAAAACAGTGAAGTAATATATCATGGTCTATTGTGTCTAATCTATCTATCTCTTAGTCTTGCCGACCGTTGGGGCATCACTGATGACCTGACAACCAGCTTCCTCCATTCCAATCTGTTCTCTGCTACTCTCACTGTGTCTCTCAGCTTCAGTCCTGTCCATTCTGAGATGTTATCCTCCCATCTTTTCCTCTGTCTGCCTCTCCTTCGCCCTCCCTGCACAGTACCTTGCATAACTGTCTTAGCAAGCCCTGTTGATCGTGTGACATGTCCGTACCATTTCATATTGTGCTTTTTCACAATGGTCAATAGCTCTTCATAGGGCCCAATGGCTTGCTTAATTCTGTTTCCCACTTCCTCATTCGTGACATGATCTCTATATGTAATGCCAAACAACCTTCGAAAGCATCTCATTTCAACAGCTTGTATCCTCCTTTCGAGATCCGCTGTGAGGGTCCATGACTCACAGGCATATAGGAATACAGATGCAACCAAGGAGCGCATCAGTCTGATTTTTGAGCTGACTGAGGTGTTTCTGTCTTTCCAAACTGTCTTCAGCCTTGCCATTGCTGTTATTGTCAGCGCAATCCTGGACAATATTTCTGGTTGCAATCCCTCGTCTGCCACGATGGCTCCTAAGTACTTGAATCTATTTACTGTTTCCAGTTTTTGGCCTCTAATCATGATGTCAGTGCTGATGCCACTGGTGTTGTTGGTCATCAATTTGGTCTTCTCGACCCTGATTTCCATACCAAAAGCAGCAGCTGTCCTGTCCAGTTTTTCCACCAACTAAGCTAGCTCCTCCTCATTTCCTGCAAGGCCATCGATGTCATCAGCAAAGCGCAGATTCATTATTATTCTGCCTCCAATACTAACAGTTCCTTCATGGTCTTCCAGTGCATCTGTCATGATTCTTTCAAGGAAGATGTTGAAGAGAGTAGGTGAAAGCAAGCAGCCCTGTCTGACTCCCACAGTTGTCCTAAACCAATCTCCTATTTGACCGTTGAAGCATACTGTGCTGGTGGCCTTGCTGTAAAGGCTTTCCATGACTCTGATCAGGTTAGCGATGATGTTGTACAGCTTCATTGTAGACCAAAGGGCTGCATGCTAGTGTTGTTCCGATTATCGATTATAATCGATCATCAGTTGGTTGAGCAGATAATCGATTGTGAACTCCATAATCGATTGTGTGTAAAGGGAGACTACATTTTAGGTGTATGCAAAGCACAAAGGTTAGTAAAACTCTCAGCCACTAAAGTTGACTTGAATTTATTAATTCCTTCACAACTACAAATATCAAACCTTATGATTCATAATTAGGAACATATAGTCATTATTACATGGTCAAGTTGTTAAATTATTGAGTTAAATTAAAACACATTTAAACACATTTTGTTGATTTGTTTCAGAAGCTGTAGATGAAGATTACGAAGAAGAAAGACAAGATAGATTGACGGACAGTTCATGGAAACTGTTTTCTGAATATGTCTACGGCCCAAGTTATGATAAATATATGTATCCGACGATATTTGCAGTAGTGTTCCACAATGTCATATTCGTTTACAAATGAAATTTCTCACCTGTAATAATGGATTAAAAGTGTATTGCATTTCTTGGGTAGAGACGTATTTATACGTTGATAAGTAAAAGGTACATTGGATAATAGTTGTAAGCTTCGAAAACCTGTGAAAAAATTGATACGATTTGGAAGTACTTAAGATTCCTAGGAGAGGACGTCCTCTTTTGCACAACTGTTGAAATAGGCATGATATTTACTGATACATGATAACAAAATTGAATTCATATTTTGTACACTGTATTATAAGTTAAAATTTCTAATTTCTTTTATGTATGCAAATAGTGTATGTTATACACTATGAAATAAACCCTTTTTTATGTGGTAGTTATCTACTTGCAACTTCTATTTTCTTTCATCTCTAATTTAATTTTACAGGGCTGTACTAAATGTTTTACATGTTCCTGACATTAGTCAGTTTGCGTCATTGTACTGTGATGTTGATGTGTTCATAAATATAGGAATAAATTTGATAAGCACAGCACAATGCATTAAAGAAAACTCTTATTTTAGGTGTAATTGCGGACATTGTTTGGTAATGCCCACAGCAAGGGAATGTGTATATTGTTGTGACATAAAGAAGGTCAAAAGTGTCTGCAATGAATACCAGGCATACAATGTATAACACGCCATCCATTGTTCAGTCCAGTTTGTCTCCACATCCATGCTTTAATAGTTGTATACTACCAGTATAGACAACAATTTGGAGATCGTCCAGAACAAGGAAATGAGTAAGTAAAATGTCTGAGTAATTTTTCATGTTCTTTTGTTTTCATGATCTATGTATTGGGATTATTAATACAGAAAATAAATAAACCACTTTTTCCAGTCACTTTATGCCACCTTCATTCTACACCGTCTAACTTTTATACCACAGTGATACTGATAAGTCATGCCCAAAAAAACAACCACATATACATGTTCAAATATTGTTTTATTTCAGTTTTTGTGTCAGAAAATAAAATGGTTATATATATATATATATATATATATATATATATATATATATATATATATATATATATGCACAGTTTTTTTGGAATCATATAACTTTATTGATATAAAAAATAACGATAAATCACACTGGACCAATAACAATATCTACTAAAACTTTTTATTTCCTAATTTGATCTAATGCACAAAGTATAATTTATCTCAACTTAGTTTTCAAACTATTATTTCAGAAGACATCTGTATACAGCATATAGACAATTTGTTCGGTGATGTTGGCACTTCTTGGGCAAGGAAGTGAGGGTCATCATTCCATCATGTGTTGTTCAGAGGATCCGCACTGCCTGTCCTGATCGAAACCTGAACTACACATGCTTTCATGAGGTTGACAGCGACTAAACCTTCTAAGAAGATTTTGAGTAGCAATATCCTTATCAGGCTTCTCATACAGACTACATGTACCTGTCCAATTATGAATGCTGTTTTCATCAGATTTTCAACATAATCTGTAAATTAAAGAAAATTTAATATGCATTGTATTGTACAAACCAAAAACTGCAACTTTGTGTTGAAGTTAATACATGAGAGAGGTCTCGGAAACGCTTAATTACACGTATTTGGACACAAATATTTGGTCTGGACACAGAAAATCACCCGTGTAGGAGTCCTCTGTACGCATGCAAATTGCTGGGCAGCAATTTCAAAGATTTGCCAGCCCTGCTTCTATAACCTACTGAGTGAGAATATGTTGATTACTTTATCATTTTAGCTGTGCTGATATTTACAATGACAGAATTCAGTGGTTAAAATACCCCCAGATGTGTCTGCTGTATTTATAAGAGTACATCAAAAGAACATGTTGCAATAGCTGGGCGGCAAGTTCGAAGACTTCGACTAGCAGCTTGGGTGGGAAAATGTGCTGAAATTTACAATGACTGAATTCAGAGACGGAAAGATCCAGAGATGTACATGTGGTTATTATAATATTATACGAGTACACCAGAACTTTAGCTTCCATTATTGTGTTCATTTCTGATAGTAGCCAAATAAATAGTGCATGTGACCTCGAAATTAAGACATATCAAGAGTTGGACAAAATGTTGTTTGCAAATCTGGTATTTGGAATAAAATGGCAAACTGAAAAAGATTTTAATGAGATTCAGAAGAGTGCTGAAGTTCCTAGAACTGACGGTTTTGATGGAATAGTAGCCAAGTGTAAGAAAGTGTGTGATGCCTGGCTTAGTGTTTGGAATACGACCATTCCTTGGATTGACAAAAATCAGTCTCACTCTGAAGGACTAACAAGAATTATACCACTGTCAGGCTATTCTGTGCATCTAAAGTCACCAATTTTGGAGCCAAAACCCATACCGAATTCAATTGATAAAAATAAAATTATTCAATGCTTACCAATTGAAAAGCTGCAATTATCACCAGAATATTATATTCAAAATAATACAAAGTTTGGACAATTGGGATATCACCCCTATAATTCCACGACTCGAGATATGGTGGCCTATTCTGCGCATAGCTTTCAAAAGATGTAATGTTTATGCATCAGGCTATGGAAACGAAATACATTACTTTGGACTCTTTCTGGCATTTCAGCCGAATATTGAATTTTCAACCAAAATATGTAATACATTGTTTACAGAAATGACATATCCTTGTGCAGAATTACCAGACATGCAGAATACGCCGACACAGTTATTGTACATGTCGGTGTTATAAAGAATGTGGAAATTAAACGACATGGCATCCATCAGTTATCCATCAGAAATGCAAATTTTGCTGGTGGGACTCCAATTATTACCAAAATGGGAGTCCAGGACTCCTAGTTTTAAAATCCTTGCGAGACCTCTGCATGAATTAAACGTATTTGTCTTTACAATTGCTTGCATATTTTTATTATTTTACCATAGGACGAAATCTTGATCTTTAAAATTAAAGGAGTGTCAACTTTAACAAATATTTTACTGTTTGAATTTAATATATAAAAAATAATATAGGTACTTACACTTGGTACAACAGTATTTATATCTCTAAGTGATATATTCCTTTTTGTTCATTAATTACTAATGCATATTCTTACTATATGTTGAGTCAACTAGGATTTTCCTGACAGTGTATTCTCCATTCTTGTACTTTGGATACACTATTTTATATCTGGCCCTCCTATTCTTAATGCTCGCTTGCTCTCTTTGGCTATTTTCATTAAAATGCAATGCAGCTAGCCAAAGCCTATTTCAAAGTAAATAAAGATGCAAAATACAATACATAATTCTATCAAAAACAAAATACATTATTTGCAAACATTCCAAAACACTAAAAACTGTTATACAATGTTACATTGCAGGATATAAAAAATCAGATCTTGATATCTATGATTTAATTTGAAGATGAATATATTGGACTATATATAAAACACTGCAAAACCTGAAACAGTATCTGTGTGTGTGCAATAATATAAGATTTACCTTGAAAGCACTCCATGATAAGAGAAACCAATCATCTTTGGTGCAAAATGATTGATTACAGAGTGATATCCCTCCATTGCTGAAGTCTGTTGACCAGATGACAGCATTGGCACAACTTTTCTCATTTGTCTGCTGATCGCAATCTCTTCAAGCTTTTAAAATACTTTAGATCCTATAAGTTATTAAATATATTCATCTTAACTTGGTTTTATGTTATCTTACATGAAAATTAAAATGTGCACTAAGAAAAATATATCTAAATTCAATAAATTACTAGACCAATAAAGCTAGTGAGTCACATGCCTATATGACATGTACTCCATAAGACCCCAATATGCTTTTGCATACCAAATATCATGTTGTTTTTTTTTAAATGTACCGTCATCTACATTGGGAGTTTAAATATTGTGTTTCCATTACAAAGACAATTTTGAGGTATACAATATTGTAAAATTTCTACTCCATTTGGTTGTTGTTGTTGTTGTTCTAGTGTTTAACGCCATTTTTCAGCACAGTATATCCGATACATGGCAGCCAGTATAACTGTTGGAGGAAGAACCCTGGGAAGAACCACCGACATTCCATTTTGTTTTGTAGATTTTTATTAATTGGGGATGAGAATAAACTTCATCATGTTTGTAAATATCTATATTTAATCTGATGCACACATTAGTCTGACAATGAAATTTATATGTAGGCCTTCTAAATCAACCAGCAGAAAGATTTCTCTATTCAAATGGTCAAAATTGAAGGCATCATGTAAAATTGTGACAATATTTATCAAATGTTTATATTATATTTATCAAATGTTTATATCTCAGTTCTTGATTGATTGGATGTTTACTGCATTATTTTGGGAATTATGAAAACGTTCTACAGGGTACACATGGACATTATGTGGTGACTGATTTAGGGTACACATGGAAATGATGTGGTGACTGATTTGTTGAATATCATAGATATAATAATATGGTACTTGTCAGTAAAAACTCACCATTGCTGCTTCTCTCTTTGAATAGCCCCTTCTTATTTTCTTTGTCGGTGACACTTGACAAGTAACTTCTTCTGACGGTGACAACATTTGAAGTCTACACAGCTGATGCTTTGGTGTTGAAGGTTAGGATACCTTTGTTTACCTTGGTTTGGTTGTCAGTTTCCTCCACACAGTGGATAGACGGGACATCATCATCATTGAGTTTGACTTTCTTGGTGCCCTACACATATGCTCAACTTCAAATCTATACGTAAAAGGGAAGAATTCGGGTGTGAAATGAAAGGAGCAGAGCGCAGAAAACTCAGTCGGACTATCCCAGTTTGCTCTTTTGATTTTTACAAAGTCTGTCCACCTACGACGAAGTGATTGGTCCTTCGGGAAGGAATGCATGGAAAGCCCATCAGCATTTGTATTTCCACAATTTGCTGCAACACACCTGACCCCGCTGACCTTGCTTGTACCTCCACGATGTGCTTTTGGCATGATTGGGATGATAAAATAACTAATATGGAACGGAAAACATGCTTTGTTTATGTTTCGATAGAAACGGAAGTAAGGCGTGTGTTCATAATGTGACGTCAGACGATCTATATATACACTTCGGAAATTACCGAACGATAAAATCGGTCCGATGTGTAATATTTTCAAAACACACCTGAGCGTATTTCTCACTTATTATGGAGAATTTTTCCATCTTATACTGCTTCCAGACTTTATTTTCTATTCAAATAATACTAAATTTGATTTACGTTATCTACACTGGTATGGCACTTTAATGCTGAGCGCCAAGCAAAGCAGCTGCTAGTGCCAGGTTTATAAGTCGTCGGTATGACTCTGTCGGGGTTCGAACCTGCGCATTCCTGCATCCGAGGATGGCGCTTTAACCACGTAGACCACCAGAGCGGTCCCAAGAGTATAAACAGATTTAGTAAAACTAATACTTACAGGTGATTGTCGAGTCATAAAGTGAATCGAAATATAAGAGAATCTTCATTTGGCAGGTTGAGGACGAGAATCGTGTTAATTAGGAGGAAATGGAAACGGTTTCACCTAAACAATGGGTGACGATGAAACCGACATAATATTTTTGTCCTATAAATTAGTTTTCGTGAATAACCTGAAAGAACCTGAAAACAAGTGATATTATCAATATCCCTTTGCAGCCAACTTGATACTAGCAGAACAAAAAGAAAACATATTATCCAGCGTTAAAAACTAACGACAAAAAGCGCATTGGACAGTCATCAGAAATTTCAGTTTTAATACTACTTAGAGAGGATACAAAATCCCACTCTTCACAAATAACTATTGACCAATTCGTTATACATGTAAAACTCAGGTTGCAGGACGTTACATACGAGGTAAAAAATTAGCATCTATCTTTGTTTGCATATTTTTCACAATAATTGCAATTTATTTCACACTGACAGCAATATTCCAATGGAATACGGGCACGTATAAACATCACAACAGGTTACATTATCTTCCGTCTTCATCGGTCGTCTACCATAGGGCACGCATTAATTTTAGTTGAAAATCTGAACAAATTTGAACTAATCGATATCGATCTTGCATATCTATAAGAAAATTTCGGGTGTTAGATTATGACAGAAACTTCATACAAAAGAGGACTGCATACTTGCAAAGAGTGGATGATATCAAATTCGGTTAAAAAATGTCAGTTAAAAGATGTATATTAGATTTGGGGTAAAAATGTTACTTTTCGCAGTTATATAATGTGAATATTTCTTTCTCTTCGATATTTAATGTCAAATTTGTTTGTGAAATCTTTCTCTGACATGTATAATCTTACAAGAATCACGTCAACAAGATTACCTAATGTCACAAATTTATTCGTTGATTGACAATACCTAAGGAAGAGGTAAAAGAAAGAAAAAAAATGCACGTATGCATATGTCATTATAGTATTTATTATTGTCCCCCAACCAATAAAAGGCTGAAGGTTAAATCGAAATGTGGGGAAAAAAGGGGTACAACGTTTAGAACAGTCTCTTTAGAGAAAAGATGCGATGACATATAGTAAGGACAAATATTTGCTTAAGTTCTTTGGCAAACTCCTTTGGATGAAACTCAAAGAAGCACATGACCGGTCGGCAATTTTTTAACTTAGACAACAAGATTCCGATAAACTAAATGAGAAAATTTACGAAATTATATTTTAGTGGCAGAGGAAGACATGGTCGTCTTTATTGATTTATCAAAATAGTAAAATTCCGCCACACTACGTAAGAATACTTTATGGAGCAGGTGTATATATGATATTGATATGTATATTGCCATCTCCAGAGATTGCTGTGTGACGTTCCTACAGTTTCAACGCTATCTATGTATATATATATATATATATATATATATATATATATATCCGCAGACAAGATTAAGACTTAACAAACATAATATTGATACTTTTTAAAAGTACAGAGAGAAGAATCTACTGAACCTGCAAGTATTGCTTGCCAAGAAAAGTAGGTCATTGCAATATAATGTTGTTTTCATGCGTGTTAACGTAAGTAACGAAGTTAAAATACACACATTAAGTTTAACGAACTCACACATAATATATAGTACCTAGCAATGTGTGCTACATGTAAATGAAACGTTAAGAGTACCTAGCAAAGTGTGCTACATGTAAAGGAAAAGTTAAGAGTACATAGCAAAGTGTGCTACGTGTAAATAAAAAGTTAAGAGTACCTAGCAAAGTGTGCTACATGTAAATGAAAAGTTAAGAGTACCTAGCAAAGTGTGCTACGTGTAAATTAAAGTTAAGAGTACATAGCAAAGTGTGCTACGTGTAAATGAAAAGTTAAGAGTACATAGCAAAGTGTGCTACATGCAAATGAAAAGAAAATTATCCAGGTAAAGTACTGGTCAGAATTTTTCTTTAACCTCTTCCCAACCCGTTTAAGGTATTTCGACAGTGATGGTGTGAGACGAGAGTACATACCCTTTGGTAAACATGGAATTCGCGGAAACCACATGATAGAGGCATAGGGTTGTTGCTTTTAGAATACAACAGGGTAGCAGGACACAGCGACTTACTCGTGCCTGCTAGATATCGATAAGATTTATCGTTTTATTCGTTAGAATTTAAAGTTCGCTTACAAACGCAAAGCACGAGTCCAGTCTAATTAAAATTAAGATCTATTTATCATTCAAGCGGTGTGGAAATAGCTAGATAATAATTGGGCTAGAAAAACTCGATCCTTCTAACTACACGTCCCTTCTTCCTGCTGCTATTTCAAAAATGGTCGCACCAATCAAATGTCATGACTGTATCTACAAAAGTGTCCGTGATCACTATGACCTACATCTTGCCGTTTGTAGCACGCCTCAAGGACAACGTACCGACTTCAATTCAGAGATAACTCGATGTTATCAGCATTCACTTGGAATTTCACACATGCGTTAGGATACAATGCAGTCCGATTTATCTGTATACACCTATTGCCCATAAATTAAGAAGCTAAAAGTTTGTAATGTACAAAAGTCAGTATTACAGTCTATGATATTGTATTGATAACATTCTGTGATATTGTACGTGATAACAGTCAATGATATTGTACATGATAAGATTCTATGATATTGTACATAATAACATTCTATGATATTGTATTTGATAGCAGTCTATGATATTGTACCTGATAACAGTCTATGATATTGTATTTGATAACAGTCTATGATATTGTACCTGATAACAGTCTGTAATATTGTATTTGATAACAGTATATCATATTGTACATACTAACATTCTATGATATTGTATTTGATAACAGTCTATGATATTGTACCTGATAACAGTCTATGATATTGTATTTGATAGCAGTATATCATATTGTACATGATAACATTCTATGATATTGTATTTGATAACAGTCTATGATATTATACTTGATAACAGTCTATGATATTATACTTTATAACATTATGTGATCTTGTATTTGATAACAGTGTATGATATTGTAACTGATAACATGTAAAAACAATGAAATAAAGAATATTTGAAGCTGCCAAGTCCTGAATTATTTAAAATCAAATTGTCTGACACAAGTTTCAATTTACCACATTATGGCTTGTTAAATTTGGAACAATTGTGTTTATATGTACATCTTTACCGTAGTAGTATTTGAATGCTTTAATCTAACAGTGATTCTTGGAATACATTCATGCACGCAAAATATAAGCACAAGTAATTCATCCCTAATATCCTATTTACTTCAAGTCTCGTTTTTTTTTACCATAATATGATCGTCTCTATTCCATATTTTTGTCGTCTGGACGTAATCTATTCCTTATAAGCCTTGTAAAATGGCACCGGGATATTACACAGTTGCCCTCCTTCTATTGGTAATACCACCCCGTTCACCATTGAAGCATGATCACTGAGAAGAAACATGATTGTCTCCACCACTTCCCTTACCTCCGCAAATCTACCCATAGGGATCTGAACAAGCAACCCTTCGGACTTCTCGGGCTTGCCCCAGTGTTCTCGCCCCATGTCGGTCATTACTACCGTGGGATTGACCGAGTTGGTTCTGATGTTGTACGGGCCTAGTTCTAGCGCCGTCTGTTTTGTTAGCATGTCTATGGCTGCCTTGGAAAGATTGTAACCAACACATCCCGGCATGGCGCGGACACCATTGATGCTAGAGACGTTGACAATAGCGCCGCCTGTTCCTTTCTCAATCATTTTCTTCCCGAAAACTTGACTAAGATTAATGGCTGCCATAACGTTGACGTCCATAACTCCTTGAATGTTTTCTCTCGGCGTATCCACGAAAGGACACCACTCAGGAGAATATGCCGCATTATTAACTAGGAAATCAATATGGCCTACTGTCTCTGCAGCGCTTCTTGTAGCTTTCCAATCGTTTAGATCAACATGTATTACCTGTATGCTGGGTATTTCTTCCTTTAGGGAGTCAAGGTTAGCTTTAGTGGCGCTGAGGGCATAAACACTGGCCCCTGCCGCTGCTAGAGCCTTAGCTAGATCTCGGCCTATACCCCTCCCTGCTCCTGTAACAAGGGCCCGCTTACCGCTGAAGTCAAAAGGCATCTTGATGTACTTAGAATGAATGAAAGATTATGGGGCTGTCTGTACTGAGCTCCTTGGTTTATCAGGTATAACGACCCCAGGTGGGCGGAGCTTAAGGTGTATGGTTGTATTCAGAAATTTATTTCAAAAATGTAGTATGGTAGTAAATCACAAATATGAAAACATCAGCTAAAATAGTTCCAAGACCATTACATACACATTAAGATAAGACACAGTTTGGTACCTCCTAAAATTGTTTTTGACAAGTGAGACTAAGTACATATTGCACAGTCCCTAGCAATATTACAGATTATTGAAAAAAGTCAGGTTGGGTATAGGTATAACGGTACCAATTGTAGAACCCCAGGTGGGCGGAGTTTAAGGTGTATGGTTTTATTCAGAAATAAATAACAACACTAGCAGTGATTGGTGCATTATGTAAGAGTTGTATTTTATGTTAGGCCTCAAAAATAGTAAGCCTCTTGGCAACATGTGAGATTATGTTAATTCATTTCTAGTTCATATTCTGTATTTTTTTAATGATTTTTTAAACATAAATTTATCTGTTGTGACTAGACAACTTTTACACCTGTCTAGTTCCAGCTGAGTTATCTCTCTTAAATGCAATGGCGAACCTGGTTTTGTCAAATTGACAATCTAACATTGTTCTCTATGACAGTGTGTGACATACATGTTGAGGTAGGAATAGAAAGTATATTTACTTCACAAAACATTAGCAATGATGTCTTTGGTACCATGACACCATTATTGTAAGGCAAAGATTACTAGGTTATCTAAGTTCCTGATAACAATAAAAATAAACTCTATGTTCCAAACCGCACATCAATGTATGGCCATGGGAAAAGTTGAACCAGTTGTAATGGGAAGTCATATATGCTCCAGTCAGTGGCAGAGAAGATAGATATGTCATCCGAAGATATCATTACGATGATTATTATGATGATTATTACAATGATTATTACGATGGCCGATAGCGGCCGACAGATTACACCATCAA
>JAQISU010000250.1:0-307422 GCA_029339505.1 Unio delphinus
ACTATATGAGGAAGGAATGGACTCACAGGCAGAATGTAGCCATTGGAGAGAAGAATATCCAACACCCAGCTCTGGTTGAGGCTCAGAAAATCTTGCTACCACCCCTTCACATCAAACTAAGTTTGATGAAGAACTTCGTGAAAGCCATTGACCGGACTTTGCCAGCATTCCGATACCTGCATGAAAAATTCCCTCGACTCAGCGAATCAAAGATTAAAGAAGAAGTTTTTGTGGGTCCTCAGATTCGAGAGCTTTTCATAGATGACCGGTTCAACAACTTGCTGGAAGGTGACGCGAAACAAGCATGGAATGCTTTTCGCCTAGTTTCTACAAACTTCCTCGGACATGTTAGGGCAGAAAACTATAAGGAACTAGTCGAAGACATGTTGATGAAGTATAAGAAACTTGGCTGCAATATGTCTGTAAAGATTCACTTCCTTCATTCCCATTTGGATTTCTTTCCTAGCAACTGTGGTATTGTTAGTGATGAACACGGCGAACGTTTTCATCAAGATATCGCAACAATGGAACAAAGATACCAAGGAAAATGGTCCACTACCATGCTGGCTGACTACTGCTGGACACTCCTCAGAGATGCTCCCGAACAGCTGTACAAGAGACAGGCGAAGAAACCTAAGATGTAGTCAATGACTTGATTTTTTATAGGTAGGCTATTACAGTTGACCTTTTACTATTGGAATGCATTTCGTTATGTAAACATTAATTTCTTGCAGATTACAAAAAAACTAGAGCCAATTTTGCAATTTGACTGTCATATTCGTGTTCATCACATAAGAATTGATAAGAATTGACTAATTTTATTTCAGTAACATGACTTTTGTAAAAATTTGTTGTCCAGTGTTATATGCTGTAGATCTTTTTGATTGATACAAAATGTTTTTGCAGCAGGGCAGAATTTGAGAGTATTTAATATCTGAAATAATTTCGTTGTGCTGATTCCATATAGCTTGGAATTCTTTGTCAGGAATGGAACCATGAAGCTTTAGTATTTCCGCAAAAATTGTGTCGGAAGGTTTCTATGGATCTTATAAACGTTTAAAAATGGAAATAATCTGCTAGGATAGCAGAGCTTTTAGCTAACGTTCCTCCAGATGACTTTATCTAAGTACATTGTCCTCCAAGGTTTTCCATTTCACCAGCGCTGTTTCAAACTAATGTTATTCGTTTTATCGTCGATGGCCACAAAGCATACCTTAGAGTCTGTGCTGAGACTATTTTGGGCGTCCATTAGAATTTCCAAATATACAGGGCCTACTATACCTATTTGTTAATGCAGCAATGCAACGTTGACGACCGAACTGTTATCCAAATCTATGATCACTGCTGCTTGAGTGCTTAGATCTAATATTGCCTGCACTAACTGATGTTATTAATACTTCTCTATCATCAGAGAAATTCCCAGCATTTTTCAAAACTGCCATCGTAAAGCCTCTGATGAACAAACCAACAATCAACCATAACGCTTTTAAGAACTACCGCCCAGTTTCTAATCTCCCGTTCATATAAAAAAAATCTTAGAAAAGGTTTTTCTAATCCAACTTGTATCTCATATGAATTCAAACAGTCTTTATGGCAATATACATTCTGCATATCGCCTTTGCCACAGTACTACAACTACTCTTCTGAAACTATTTAATGACATTCTCTCTGCCTTGGATAGCGGAAAGATTACCGTTCTCACCCTACTTGATTTATCTGCAGCATTTCACACAATAAACCATGCTATATTAATTCACCGTCTCCAGCATTTATAATGACATTGACAATACAAACTTACTGTGGTTCAAGTCCTATTTAGTAAACAGGACACACACATTGTATCTGCAAATGGAATACACTCCAACCCAGTTGATCTATGTTGTAATGTTCCACAGGGGTCTCTTCTTGGACCTGTTCTCTTCATGCTATACACTCAGCCGCTCTCAAGTGTCATAGATCATCATCATGTGTCACACCATTTGTATGCTGATGACGCCCAAATGTATAAATCTAGCCACACAACTAAGGTTGATGCTACTATCCATGGAGTATAGCGGTACATTTCTGATGTGAAATCATGGAAGACATGAAACAAGCTGCTGATAAATGATGATAAAACTGAGGCCATTCTGATCACAACACAAATACTTTCTCATTCATACCAATTACCTCCAACAATAAATATCAGCAACATCAACATTACATTCACACAGTCAGTACAAAACCTAAGTGTTATTCTAGACAGTACTCTCACACTTCACAAACATGTCATGAACATCTGCAAGGGTGCATATCTTGAGCTGAGACGCATTGCCTCCATTCGCAAATATTTTTCAGTTGATGCCACTAAAACACTTATGTATTCATTAGTACTTTCAAGACTGGACTATTGTAACTCAATTCTGTCTGGTTCGTCTCAATATCGATTCCATAATCTTCAAAAAGTTCAAACCACAGCTGCTCAGATCAACGTTAGAGTAGCACGATCAGAGCACACCTCCCCGCTGCTCTTTACCCTACACTGGCTATTCATTCGATCCAGAATCAAACACACATTTTTTTCTCTATGCTACATTTCACTGATGGACTCAAGTCCAACATACCTTTCTGGCCCCATCCATGCGTACACACCAGCAAGATACTTACGCTCCTCTTCTGACAATCATATACTCATTATTTCTAATACAAAAACGAAATCATATGGACAACCTTCTTTTGCCTGCCAGGGCCCAGCAACGTGGAACGAATTGCCCATTGAAATTAGACAAAAAAACACAGTGAAGCCTTCCAAGAGTGCTCTTAAATCTCACCCTTTTGGACTGCAAGAACAAACTTAAAGACCTAATGATGTTTCCTATCTTAAATATTTCAGCATGTTTTTTATATTTTTTAATTTCATGGTGTTTTTTTTTTGTTGTTGGTAGTCATATCAATATATATGTTGTAAGCACATAGAGCTTCTATAGATTAGGCGCTTCACAAAGTACTTATTATTATTATTATTATTATTATTATTATTATTATTATTATTATTATTATTATATGGAAATAAAATAAGTAAGATTTTGACCCATTTTGGTAATTTTCCATATGTTACACATCTCTAATTTATTTGCATTTACAGTGTAAGTAAGGTGTCTAAAATTAATAAAGCCAAAATGATATATTAAATATAATAAGTCGGTCTGTAATGTCTCTCTCTTAGTAAGAGGGGTAGTTAAGTGGACTTAGTTCTGTGACCTAGTGAATGACCTCCCTCCATGTTGTGACCTGGTGTGAGTGAAAAGACAATAACAACAGAGAACTAGACAAAGTTATTGGGAAAAAATAATGCAATACAAGCCCCTTAGAAAAAAATTAAATAAATAACAAATTTAATGAAACAAATTGATAGTGGTATTTTAAATTCAACTTAAGTTTTATCAACAGGATTTAATAGCAGTGTTTGATTTGGATTCATTTCATCATCACAACGGATGGTGAAAAGAGCGTAAAATGCCTACGTCTGATTGCACCTCCTTCCTCTCTACCGTGTTCCAACGTTTCCTATTTCCACGAGTAGTTCTATTCCGACTGTCTCATCCTTCTTTGACTTCCTAGTCCTTTTGTCTGAACTTGTCACTTCTCCTATTTCGGACTTCACTCGTCACTTCTCTTTTTTCTTTGCACGGACTCCAGGACTGTCGAGTCTCACAATCTCTCGGTAAGCTGTTCCTTAAAGGACAAAATTATCCCTAAATCGCTATATGTACCACTTTCTAGTTGTACATAGGATTTCTTTACTTACGTTACTCAGAACACACTAGCTATCTAGACACTGCGTATACTCAGATTTAATGCGGTAATACATTGCCCTAATTTCCTAGCGACAGGTCATAAATTACCACCTTAGCGTCTATCGAAAATTATCGTATGCTACTACATGTTCGATTACTATTGCATACAATTCACAGATCCTTAACCTACCATATTTTTTAAACATTACAACAGCAAATATAATAGGTAAGTATCGTTTACTAACGATACTCAGTATAGTCCTAACAGACAAATGAAGTTATTTCACATTTATTTCATATAACCATATGAAATCCTACACATATGAACCCTAAAACAATCATTTCTTTCGTCACTCAGAATCTCTGAACTACGTTATATAACTTTTCCCTTTGAAGAATGACTATTTGACATGAATTGGAAGTTCAGCTGTTTCTTTCACAAACCCGTGATAAGATATCCGGTCAATTTCATTGAGTCGAAACAATGGCCTTTATGAAGCTTTAACACTGACATATAAGAAATGAAGCTTAAAGGTCGAAGTGACCCTTCATAAAGACTTATCCAGTCCAAATGTGATCAAATCTGAATGCTCTATGCATTCAACTGTAATGTTCAATGCTTATTCAAAATTCGACGTTTCACAAGGTCAAATACCTGCCTATCTTCTATTGACTCTCTGTTTGCTTTAATTTTGTAAACCTATTTAAAATTTTGGGCTGGGCGTTTTTTTTTAAAATTAAAAGTTTTATTGCCTTATTAAGAAACAATCATTTATGGTAGACACTAACACATATTCTTAACTATTTTTGTTGGTATTAATATGTAAATGACCTGAATTTAGTTTTCATGCCATTAGCAAATTTTGTTTTTCTATTCGTATGAATTAACATTTTGGAGTTTGTTGTTAAAAACTAAGTTTTCTTTAGCACACGTTAGAAAAACTTATTGATGGAGACACAATTTTTGTTTTGTTACGGCTATTGGATTTAAATTATTTATTTTTTGTATTGTTAAATCCAAATTTGTCATTTAGGGTTTAATATTCATTAATTGGGAGATTTTTTCTAGAAAGTTCAGGCTGATTTAGACTCTAGTTGTAAACAGGCTGACCTTGGCATGGTTACCTCATTTTCTGACCTTGCTTCAGATTGATAAACAGTCCTTTAAAACTATTGGTTAATTTCAAGGACATCTTTTTATTTTTAGTTAGGAAATATCTAGCGTACGTGATTAAGTGAAGACAGATTCTTTCTGTGACCTTCCATGAACTTCTATTTCTAGAAAATCACGCGGTCTGTTGTTTACTTAAGAAAACAAGTATAAGAACTGTTGTTTGGGATAGAACAATTCAGTAGAATTTTGGGCTTTAAAGATAGTAGTTGTGTATTTTTTGTTTGAGTTTAATTTTAATTATCTTGTTCTGGACTTTGTGTCAATTCATTGAAGAAAGAAGAATTATCTGGAAAAGGACATGTGTTTATGATTTTCATTTGGATGATAACAAAACAAGAACTGCATCACGTGACATTGTCAGCCATTTTGGATTACAACGTCAAGATTCGAACCTGGAACTATTAGAACATTTATTTATCAGGACTCTTGCAAATTCCATTAGTGGATTATTTTTGTGAATTCTATATTGAAATAATGTTGGATTTGATTCTCTAAAACCGTAAGTTTATTTATTTTAGGAAAATAATTGTACTTAATAAATTCATTGTTCAAGTTATACAAGCTTGTTAGTTTTCACTCTTTCTGTGTTGCTGCTTATTCGAGCCTAAGCACGTAACGGTTTGGATGTATAGATAATTACATCGGATTTTAGGTTACATGTACAGTAATAATTTTTCATACTTTTTGATGGAGACACATTTTTGGTTTGGATTTATAAATAATTACATCGGATTTTAGGTTACATGTACTGTAATAGTTTTTCATACTTTTTGATGGAGACACAATTTTAGTTTGGATGTATAGATAATTACATCGGATTTTAGGTTACATGTACTGTAATAGTTTTTCATACTTGTCATGTTTATTAAAAAAATTATCTGAAACTTTTTGGTTCTGCATACACAGTTGAAAACACCACTTATTTAAATTTTGTTTGTGTTCGGTTCTTGATTCTGCATGCTACAAGGTTATATGCACTGTTGACGGACGACTAGATAATATATCTTAATTCATTCATATATTTTCAATGAAATTTTTTTCCTGGCAGACACCATCATAAAAGACCCGCTATTGCAGACAACATTTATAAGTCACATGTTTGTTTGTGACGTTTTTAAGCATCTCTATTTACAACAAATGCAACACAGATGGAATTCTAGCGATCCTTATGAGATAGGTTTCAACGCATTAATACGGTCATTAATTTGTAGTTATTTTTTAGTGCATGAATAAAAGGTAAATTGGCATGAATAACGATATATCTATATTGATGTTAAATTAATCAAAGAATTTATGGCAACTAATCTATGAAGGCATCGATTGGAGTAGGAATCTTTGAGTTGACGCTGTGTAAAATGTGCAGAATATCGTTGTGTGCACCCTTTCATATTCACCTACTAGTAAAACAAATATTTGCAAAAAAATGATATAACGAATTGGTGGTTATGCTTGAATTTAAGATAACAATTCTTATAACGCAATTCAAAAATGTTAGTAAAGTTCATATTGTTTCATTAAGAAAGAGATTATCAATGGATTCAATGTACCACGGTTAGATTAACTAGATCTCTCATGTGATGCTATTAATCTTGATCACGTGAAAATATGGCGTCGGAGCTCGCCTGACTTAGTATAGCGAAGTGGAACGCTGGGAGCAACTAAGCAGGTAACCAGACTATGCTGAACGCTCTTTTTATGCACGAGAAGTAAGATGCGTTAGGTCACTGATCTCACTGACTTCCATCAAGCAGAAGGGAAGTGAACACGGCATATTTAAGTGTGGAATCGTTATAGTTTTAAACAAATATTGAACATTCACCAGAAGCACAATGCCTAACAGAATCATGTATGTCAAAAACTGAGCCAACGTATTAATGCATTGGATTCACAGGTAGAACAGGGCTGAGGGGCCTCAAACTTAAAATACTCATCGGGCCGCATCAGAGCCTTTCCAATGGCCGCACCATCTTTGTTGTCTCTCTTACATTTTGACGCCAATTATTATGCAGGCCACAGGGTACGGCTTGGCGGATCGCATGCGGCCCGCGGGCTGCGTGTTTGAGACCCCTGTGTTAGTCCAACAGATCATATGGTCTCCGCTTTTTTGTTGTTGCTGACCTTACTGGCAAAGGAGACCTATCTGTCGGCTGTATTCCATACTGACGTTTTACGCTCTTTTAGCCTCCAATCACTTCTGACTGTGGGACGCTCTCTAGTAATTAATATTATTTCGACTGACGTTTGTATGCGGATGGTAAGTAAAATCCCTTTCCCTGTAATCCACTGAATTAAATCCTTCAGAACACCTACTTTTTTAGTTTTAATCCCTGTTAGAACAGAACACCTAAGTTTAGTAATGACTATTTTTAAATTGCTGACACATGCATAGAAAGTAGCATCACCCAAAGGCAAGAACGCCTTAAAACCTTACAAGGAATATATCACTAGGAACTAAACAGTGCTTAGGATGGAGCTGCGGTTAGGTTCTGGCCATCATGGCATGAGAGAGAGAGAGAGAGAGAGAGAGAGAGAAGAGAGGAGAGAGAGAATGTCGTAAATTCGAGATGACATGATAAATTTGTAAAAAATGAAAACTCTAATGAGATAACAAATATGCTTAACAATAATAATACTACTAATTTATTATGTTATTAATAGGAGTATCGGGAGTAATATTTAATAATATCTACAATGATATTGTTGAATAGCCCTAATACAAACATGCATGTGTAAATACATGAATAATTAATACATATTAACTTCTAATGATCAATTTTAGCATGAGCATTATCAAAAATTGTTTACAATGGTATGCATAAATTCAGCACAATACATGTATACCTACATGTAAGTGACATAAATACATGCAGGCACATACATTCATACATCATTTGGTTTTTTTTTTTTGGTTTAACGCCATTTTTCAGCACAAGATAAGTTATACATAGCGGCCAATATTAATTGTGGAGGAAGAACCTGGAAAACCCCAGAAAGAACCACCGACCCATGCGAAGCTACTGGCAATCCTTCTCACATACCCAAATTGGCCGAATCAGAGACTCAAACCCACACAGACAGGTGAGATAGCAGTGATCTGTAACGGATAGAGCTTTAGACCACTCGGCCACTCCGGGCCCCCATACATCATTTAGTACATCACATCATTTATTGACATAAAGTTGATATAATTTTCTTCCTGTTGTCAATTTTTTTTTGATTTTAATAAAAAAAAAATTGTAGTGTATGTAAATGTTGTATTATAGCTTCTGTGCTTGGAACTGCTGAAATCCATGTGGTACTTCCCTTGAATTTCTCTTAAGAACTTCAGTAATCTGAGAAATGTTTGAATAATTCTGTTTGTTGACAATTTTGATTTTCCTGTCAGGAAAGTTTTAAATACAGTTACTGTTTTACAATATATTTATCTAACGATGATCTCTTTAAGAGAAATCCCAGGGAAATGCCATAGGGTTTTTCAGCACTGAACATCAATGCTTACAACTTGATATAAACACAGTTTGTTTTTTCTTACAAAACAAAATGTTGAAGACCCCCCCCCCACTGTACAAGTGTTTTTGGGGCTACTGTTTCTGAGAAAAAATGAAATCCTGCTACAGCAAACTTTACTTCAAGCACACACATTAAACTGAAAAGAAAACAATACAACAGAAAGAAAAGTGTACAAAAATATGCTGAAACACTTTTTTTTGTTCCTATTACAGGTGAGCTATACCAACATCCAGCAACTTCCAGATGGTCAAGAACTGCTACTGAGGATACACACATTCAGTTTCACATCTGTCAAGCAGACAGGTATGAACAGACTTTGAATTCTTTCGCATGAGATATTATCATATCCTCCATCTGTCCATTGCTCCTTTTCCTCAAACTTACCACACCTGTCCCTTTATAACTTGCATACAGATTACACTATGAGGGCATGTCTAATGAAGAGAACTCTGAGAAATGAAGAAGGGGGTGCCATCTTGGCTAAACATCAAGAAGATAATTTTAGGTGGAGAGCTGGTGCTGTTTAATGGTTGAATACTTGTTATATAATTATATAATTATAATAATTTATAAGTATTGTGTTTTATAATTTATTTAATAACTTGTTTTTTTAATACAGTGTATATATAAATTACCTATATTACCATTATTTTTTAAGATAACCAATTTCAGAAATATGGTGAAAAACAACTCCATGAGGTTTCAACACATCATGTACTTGTGTGCCTCATTGTGTACCTGCAAAACATTGGATATTACATCACTGCTTTTTGCACAACAAACCAAGACTTCTTTCTCTAAAACAGAGACTTTATTTTGCAAAAATTGTCAGTGTTATAACTTTTTTTCATCTATAGTTATATATAGAATTGATAGACCTAGTAAGAGGATGCACCTTACTGTGACCCATATTACTGGCTTATGTTACCTTCTTGCATTTAGCTCACCTTGCATTTAGATGAGTACTATGCCCTCATGTTAAAGGTAGGCTACTGTGACCCATATTACCTTCTTGCATTTATCTTAGGACCACATTTTTTTTTTTTGTCTATTGTTTAATAGTTATATATAGAATTGTTTTACTTGGTAACAGGATGCATCTTGATGAGTACTGTTAAAGGTGGGTTACTGTGACCCATATTTCTTTAGGAACTGACCAATATTTTTTGTTTTAAATTGTTTTTCATTGTTCATGGTAGGACTGTCAAATTAAAAGATCATATGCATAATTGTTAGTACTATACACTTACAACAAATAAAGGTCATAATGACCTAATTTCAGTTTTGCTGACAAAGTCGAAGTTTTGCATTTAGTTTATAACCAGTCTCCTAGGTCTGACAAATAAAAAATGTTATTTTACTTTCTATGTAACTAAACTTTAACCTTATTCATACAGTAAAATGTCTTACACACATAATTTTTCTTCCAGATGCCACAGGTAACAGCCTTGACTTTTCAAACTGGTAAGTAATTTCATAAAATTTATTATTGAATTTATCATTTGCAGATATTGTTTTGAAATTATTTTTTTCAGTTCCCCCATTTGGAATGGATTAAAAATAAGAACAAAGACTGTACAGTAAAACTTGATCTATCAACCACTTGTCTATAAAGACCAACTGCTCATAAAGACTGCTTATAGATGGTCCATTTACACAAAAACCTAATAATCTATATATGTACATACGTCATAAGAACTGCTTGTGGATGGTCCATTTTTTCAGAAATCATCAAATGTATACATGTACAGGGCCTACATTAGGATATTTGTTTTAATTTGGAAATTAAGTTTTCAAATAATCATGACACGCTGAATCCATATCAAGGCTTTCCTTGTCATCAGAGAGCCGGGTAATTAATCATGATTAATCATGACAGGCTACTACCTCCTGCCCCATAAATCCGGCGCCAGGGGTTAATGTGTTAATGAACTGTTTGAGGCAAAACACTAGTATACATGGAATGGATGGTTGTATAATGGTCCTTTATCTCACCATGGGGAAAGCCTCTCATGTCAACAAGACATCCCTTTTAACATGTCTCTCCAGTCCCAGACAAAAGAGCATGGGAAGTGGACATGTTCGGCTTTCATTCAGATTGTCTGTTCATGTACACCATTCCACAGTTTTGAATGCTAACCTCAAGTTTTACAGAAAGTCTAATTCTCCATATCTCAGCCATTGCCCCACTTGGCTCCAATGGTTGTGGTTTAAGGATCTTTAGACCTGTTGATAGATCAACCCAGGTCTTTTCACCACAGGAACTCCCTCCTATACAAAAACCCACATATTCTCCATCTTTATGCTTGGCTCATCGCAAGTGATCTATCCACCAGAAGAGGCTTATCGCAAGTGATCTATCCACCAGAAGAAGTTATCTGGTTGGGTTGCTAGTTGCATTAATCAGGCATGGAGAGCTTCAGCATCTAATGTATGTGATGCCAGATGGATAATCTTGTCATTAGTGCAGTAGGAAACACAGCTGTCCCTCTGTAACTTTTGTTGCAGATTTCAGTTTGTTCAAGAAAAAAGAATGTTCATTATCAACTTTCAAGAGTTATACAACCGCCATTTTTAGCAGCTTGTTCCGATTCAAACCTTGTCGATCTCATCAAACAGTTTCAACTGCAGAGCTGTTTCATACTCTCTAATGCCAGGATGGAATCTATCAATGAACCATTGAGTAAGGCTTCCTTGCAGGATCTCGCACTCAAGTTTGCTTTGGTGTCTGTGAGAAAATGTAGTGAGATTCATTCATGATCTGTAAAGATGGCCAACGTTTGTTTTCACCCACTTGTCCACACCCACTTGTCCAGGATAAGTGATTTCAGAAAATTTACTTGTCCCAAAATTTTTCAATCCTGAATTTGTTCGTTCCACTGACAAATACACTTGTTGAAATTTACCAGCCTCTGCCAGTTTGGGATATTGTTTATAGTAACTGCAAAACATCTTTTCTTTAAAAACAGAGATAAAAATCAACCTAATGTGGCTGACATTTTTTTGTCATTTAGTTATGTCCTGTTTTACATTTGCTGATAAAGATTCTGGTTTGTGTCTCTCGTGAGAAATAGTTTCTTCATACTCATTCGTATGTTTTATGCTTCCACATACTTGTACATTTTCCTATTCTAAGTCGGTGTTATTATTGTCCTTGTAGAAACAATTTTGTAAGCCATTTAGTCCACATAGTAAATGTCAGCTTGTGACCCAACTAAATCTGAAATGATAATAAACGTACATTAATTAACATAATTGTTTCACTTCAAATGTAGTATTGAATGTGGAAGATAATCCCCTGTATACATTGTGTACCTATCATGTTATTTTGATACATTAAGGGAGATCTAGAATATGTATCCTGTCCTGTTGTATCAATATGTGTAAATGGAAATCTATGGTATGTACCCTGTTATATTGAAACTGTATTTTCTTGTGCAGGTTCTCCTTCATAATAAGCCAGAAAGGAGAAATTGAGCATGTGTATCATCCTAAGGGTGAAGATGGAGAAGTGCTTGCCATCAAAAGAGGATTTGCTGCTCTCTTGTCTGGCAAACTTCATGATCAGCACGAGGTAAATATCGTAGATTGAATAGGGTGTGAAAGAATTAGCAGTTGTATTTATTATATCCAAAACTTGATTTGAACCTTTGATGAGTAAATTCACTCTTTATCACATCATCCCAACACTTGTGTTTGTATGTTTTGAATTTCATTTGCATTTATTAGCTAATTGTAAAAAGAAATAGTAATAATTTGGGAGAACGTTTGGTTGCAGATGACATAATATGTTGCAATAAATACTATTTTCAGCGTATTTTTTTAAAGAAATTGTTGTCAAGGTTGTTGAAGGGACATAACTTTGAAAAGAAAAGTGGTTGCAAGTCAAATATCTCGTATCGAAAAGTAATTTCGATGCCCGAAAGGTAAAGCATTTTCAGTTTATTTCTCAGATTCACAAAATGAACAATTTTATTACTGAAAGTTCAATTTTAGGTACACATGACGAGTCTCGTGGCATGATGGGAAATCTTGAAATTTCATAGGTGAAAATATATGGATATATTTTTCATTTGTGAAAATATAGGAAATAAAAAGATATGAAAAATATATTATTAAATCATTGTTTTATTTTTCATACTAAGTATGTAAACAAAGTTACATATTATATTTTATTAGAATGAACAGTACTATTTTTACGAAGAAGATAAGTCTTTTAGCTTAATTCAGAAAATCTGCTTGTTAAACTTGTATGATTTATACAGTAAGAATTGGTTGCGATCATTGTTTAATTATATGTAAGAAAAAAGCAACCTATATAGTTTTTTACATGTATCAATATAATTACCCTTTTAATGATTTAGCTCAAATGTCCTTTATCCAGAAATAAAGATTGGTATGGAGGCCTTTAAATGTAAGAAAATTACATAGTTAAATGAAAACGTTTAATGACGAATTAAATTACTTTAATTTTCTTATTTTCGATGCATGCAGGTTTCTGACAGTGATGATGAGTCTGACAGCTGGGAGTACCAGACAAAAGAGTTTGGACATGAAGGTAAAACCAATCTTAAATGCGGGATAACTGCCCTTATGTATTTGTTTGTAATTCTTATGCTGACATTTTTGGAAAATTTACTTTGTTGCATGTTTTTGTAATACTTACATCCTTTTTTTATCAAAGAAGAATTTATAAAAACAAATGCGAATGTCTACAATTATTGTGCCAAGGACCTCAGATGGAGTGAAATTGCCCTTCATATTTTCATGCCCTCATTGATCCTTCCCAAGCTACTCCTGGTCATTAATGACTCAGGGATAGTTGGTGGTGGGTGGGATGGTGTAAGGATAGATGAAAGAGTGGTAAAATATCAGTTTCTGTTATGACCATGGGGTTACATTTGCATGCCTCAGAGGTCTCGCTCAAAAATACCTCTGGTATACATGTATATTGACACTTGGGTCAGTAATCACACATAGCTATTGTCAGAGTTGTCTAAGATACTTACCTGTTCAGATGACTGACATCTCATATTTTTATGGGTTTGAGATACTGGCTCCACTAACATAGGAATGTAAGAAAACTTACCTGTAGGCTGTTCTTGGTTTTTCCTGGGAGTTTTCCATGTTCTACCTCCACTACATGTACAGGCCACAATCAGCGCTGCTGCAAGGCATTTTGGTGCCCTAGGCGAGATTAGATATCTGGCACCCCCCTTCCACTCATGCCCTCCCCCACCTGCCCATCATGAAATAAACCCTTAGCCCAGCGTCCTAGGTGATTGCCTAGTTTGCCTAGCGGAAGCGCCGGCCTGGCCACAATGTATCATGTGCTGAAAAGTGGCATTAAACCAACAACAAAAACATTTCATGTAGGCAGGGCTCAGTGTAAGTTTGTTGAAAAATGGCATTAAAACAACAACAAAAACATTTCATGTAGGTAGGGCTCAATGTAAGTTTGTTTGCTAGGTCCATCAGTAAGATGCTACCGTATGCCAACTGGCTTTGACAAATTCTAGTTGAATATGTGGTATCTAAATTGGAAGGAATTGATGTTTAGATTAATAATTGTAGTTCTGGTTGTTTGTAAAACACCCTCATCCCTCTAAAAACACCCTCATCCCTCAACCTCCTCTCTTAGAGGATCAATTAGAGTTTGAAAACAGGTTTGCCCATATACAGACAACCCACAATTATATCCCAAAGTTTGATATCTCTGTCTTCATATGTTACGGGGAAGTTGTATGACATTGAGAATGCATGCATGCATGCACTAATGCCTTCACAGATAGGCTGAATAACATAATGTGCTTATTTTTTATGGTAAACATGGGCAAATATTTTGTAGATTTTTTTTGAAATATGCAATGTAACGTTTACTCAAAAGAAGAAAACTACAGATCCTGTAAGGAGCTGTCTAGATTGGAATAATTGTTTTAGACCAGTTGTTTTTAGATAATGATTTTATAAAAAATATTGGTATTTTATAGGTGACCATAATGCCACCTACACCGTGATTCGTTCCTCAGATGGACATGTCTTTAAGAAGGTGCGAGAAGGACATCAGGTCCCAAATGCCAAGTCCAGATATGAAAAGGTAATGAATTGCACTTGCTCATAGCAAGATATGAAAAGGTAATGAACTGCAATACCTATTTTCCCATATGTGATGTTTACACAATGACAGGTAATGAACTGCAATACCTATTTTTCCATGTGTGATTTTTACACAAGGACAGGTAATGAACTGCAATACCTATTTTCCCATATGTGATGTTTACACAATGACAGGTAATGAACTGCAATACCTATTTTCCCATATGTGATGTTTACACAATGACGGGTAATGAACTGCAATACCTATTTTCCCATATGTGATGTTTACACAATGACATGTAATGAACTGCAATACCTATTTTTCCATGTGTGATTTTTACACAATGACAGGTAATGAACTGCAATACCTATTTTCCCATATGTAATGTTTACACAATGACACGTAATGAATTGTACTACCCTATTTTCCCATTTATAATGTTTACACATGAAAAGGTAAATAATTCCACTATCCTGTTTTCAAATGTATGATGTTTACAAAATGCCATGTAATGAATTGAACTACACTATTTTTGCATGTGTGATGTTACACAATGATAGGTCATGAATTGCACTACCCTAATTTCCATTGTATGATGAATACTAGTTGTGAAAAGCATAAACTTAGATCTACCATCACTTAAATGTGTGCTTTGTTGGTAAATTGGGGTCTGTACTGCTTGCTCTACCCATGATGTCCAAAAAAATAAAGATCAGACCTGTATCAAAATAATAATGAGGACTTTGTATAGCGCCTAATCTTTAGAAGCTCTAAGCGCTTTACACCATCTATAATGATATGACTACACTACAGAAAAACAAATGACAAAAACAATGAAATTGGAAAACAACAAAAACATGCTGAAAACATATAAGATACAAAACATTATTAGGTCTCTAAGTTTGTCCCTGCAGTTGAAAAAGGTGAGTTTTAAGAGCACTCTTAAAAGGGACCACTGTGTCTTTGTGTCTAATTTCAATGGGCAATTCATTCCACATCGCCGGGCCCTGGATGCAAAAGAACATTGTTCATATGACTTCATTTTCGCAGTGGGAACAATGAGTATACGATTGTCAGAAGAAGAGTGTAAGTATCTTGCTGATGTATATACATGGGTGAGGCCGAATAGGTATGTTGGACTGGAGTCTGTCATTGAAACATAGCACAGAGAACAAATTTTGTGTTTGATTCTGTATCGAATTGATAGCCAGTGTAGGGTACAGAGCAGTGGTGAGGTGTGCTGTGATTGAGGTACTCTAAAGATGATCCTTGCAGCTGTGTTTTGAACTCTTTGAAGTTTCTGGACTAAATATTGTGACGAACCAGACAATTGAGTTACAATAGTCCAGTCTTGAAAGTACTAATGAACATGCAAGTGTTATTAGTGGCATCAACTGAAAGATATTTATGAATGGAACTGATGCGTCTCAGTTCAAGATATGCAGCCTTGCATATGTTCATGACATGGTGGTGCAATGTGAGAGTACTGTCTAGAGTAACACCTAGGTTTTGTACTGACTGTGAGAATTTAATGTTGGTGCTGCTGATATTTATTGTCTGAGGTAAAGGATGTGAATGATAAAGTCTTTGTGTCATGATCAGAATAGCCTCAGTTTTATCATCATTCATCTGCAGTTTGTTACATGTCATCCATGATTTCACATCAGAAATGCACCTCTCTACTCCTTGGATGGTAGCATCAACTTCAGTTGGGTGGCTAGACTTGTATATTTGGGTGTCATCAGCATACAATTGGTGCAACACTGGGTGATGATCTATGACACTTGAGAGCGGCTAAGTGTATAGAATGAAGAGAACAGGTTCAAGAACAGACCCCTGTGGAACACCACAACATATGTCAACTGGGCTGGAATGTATTCCATTTGCATATATAATTTGTGTCCTGTTGACTAAGTAGGACTTGAACCACTGTAAGGCTATATTCTGAATGCCAAATACATGCTGGAGATGGTGAAGTAATATATAATGGTCTATTTTGTCAAATGCTGTTAAAGATGTAATATATACATGTTGATATTACCCGATTCCCTATTCCGACCCTGTACTAATGTTCCACTGATTTAGGCTGCTCACTTGATAAAAGAATGTAAACAGCTTCGTGCATGAACAGTTGTTTGTATGGTGTCCCCAGGGTGATTCAGTATTTAACTGGTTCACCTTAATGGGACACATTTTTTGTCATCTGGACAGGTTTGCTTTTTAAACCTTCTGGAGAAGTACCAGCTATTATTAAAATTAGTTTTGCCCTCACCCACCCTACCCCATCCCGGTCAAAATTCATGATTTATATACAACTCTTACATTGTAGACATTTTAAATCAAACAGCTAATAATTTTTAAAGATAAAAATAACTGATTCATTATGTTGGAGTTTTTCAAAATATTGTGTAGTTTAAATTTTCAGCAGTGTAAAGAAAATAAAAAAATATTGACTTAAGTGAATTCCTTCCAATTCAGTTCATTTTAGGATGTTTGTTTATTTCTCCACCATTTTAAAGATATTTGTTCTCATGAATATATATGTAAATGACAGAAAAAATGTAATATGATTTAATATATGAGCTATATATAATTGATACATATATCTTATAATAGACCCTGCACTACCATGACAAACTGGGGACCATCCACCGTGTATTGGTTGATGAAGACTTCACTCTTCCAGGAGTTGCACACCCAGGGTAAGCAGAAAACCATGAAACAATTGTGTGTGTGTGTGTGTGTGTGTGTGCACTCAGATTTACTACATTGTGGACACTGATCCAAAGTATAGACCTTCGTTGTGGACACAGTTTACATTGTGGACACTACATCTTGGTGTCCACAAGATACACACCTGTAAATTATCATTTTGGTTCACGTACATGATTTTAAAACCAAAAGAGCAAACCAATGTTGTGAACCATATCCCGCCATAAGTGTGTATCTTGTCACGCTCCCGCGCAGCATCCAGTTTGTGTGAACCCACCTCACATACACAGATTGCGGTTTGCGCATGTCATCGCCATTCGATATCACGATCTCTCACTTCTTATGGGTATTCTCGCAATATCTATAGTCGTCATTTTAATAAATGTTTAATCTCAGTATACTTTGGAAACACTTGCAAACTCTTATCTTTACTTACTACGATTTGCCCCTGTCCAGTGAATCATTTCATAGAACGGAAAAACGAACTCCACATGACTGCACTGTATACAAGAAGTACACACGAAATGATTCGGTAGATACAATGCAAAATTATAATAATAAAATATTCTATTTAAGCAATATTAGACTAGACCCATGTGTATGAGTTTCCTTTTACTGAAAAATGTATACAGCGTTTTGCGTACATACTTTATTACTTTAGTAACAGTACGAGTGACCATAAACTTTCTCTCTCTCTCTCTCTCTCTCTCTCTCTCTCTCTCTCTCTCTCTCTCTCTCTCTCTCTCTCTTAGACTATACAAATTGCAACAATCTCTATACTTGTAAATTAACCACTACACAATATATTTGTACTTAATGCATATTTTGACAAGATATATATATATATATATATATATATATATATATATATATATATATATAATGTAATAAATATGGAGTATACGCATTTGATAGCACCCCGTTCTAAGCAAATCTTGGATTTGTGTGATTATTACGATTTGGTGCCATGAAAAAATTCCTAGCCCGAAATAATTAGCCAATTACTAGGAACAAACGTCATGGAATCGAGTGTTAGTGAGTATGAACGATGCCAAGGTTCGCTAGTTGTGAATTTAGATCCAATCCGAATGACTGTCCTTGGTGTAACATAGTCTATATTAAAAATCAAGTGGCGTATAATAGTGTTGTGGTTGAGGTGTCAGTATTTACGGTAGGAAACCTGTAATTTACTCAATGGAATCAATAAGTAGGGACTTGGTAGATATCGTTTATGTGTCCATAGTGGAAAATATATGCATTTATATTGGTGTAATGCGCTGGTAAAATCGTGTATTGACTGGCCTAAGGTGGTGTAGTGAAATAGTTCCCAATGAAAAAGGGGATACATGGCATAACCGGGTAGCGGTACGGAAATCTGATGATTATGAAGAAAAACCAGGCAAATGTAAATTTGATGGACTTATGGCAAGTTGTTTTATCTGTGTTCTTGACTTGATTAGAGTAAAATTTAGCATAAAAAAGCAGACATGTCTGGCTTTCCAATTTCCAACTTAAATTGTACGGAAGTCTTTGGAAGATTGGGGAAAACATATGACTTACAGCGGGATTCGCACTAGGGTTTGAAACCGCTCGGTCAAGTGAGACCCCTGTATTTGTAACAAAACGTTCATGAAGCACTACGAAAAAATTTATTTTTCCACACGAATAACGCTTAATTTCATCACATACAAAATTGATTTTTTTTCTTCTTTTCCACTCGCTTGCTCCCGCTATCCCGACCTTTACCATTCATGTCAAATTGTGTGCTATTCTTCGTAAAAACACTACCTGTAATTGTGATAAAAGTAATCGGTTCATAACAGAAGTATAGCTTCGTCGCAAAGCTAACTTTTTCCTAAAGATTTTTTCTTCTCGAAGATAGCGCTTAGTTAGTGACATGAATGGTCATATATTAAAATAATATTATAATAGACCTATTTTCATCCGACTTGTTGACACATGGTTCACAATTGGTTCCACATTAATAAGAAACACACACACAGCATTATGAACACCGTGTCCATAACTACAATATCGTGTCCACAATGTCGCGACGATGACAATCAATAATGCATTTAGTGTACTGTGTATAAAACATATGTTGGTAAAAACAGCACCAATAGAGGATATTTTCACCTTATTTAGCTTGTATGTGTTGTTTAAATGATTATATAAGGATGTATCCATAACCCGGTCCCTAGTCGGATGGTTCACAAGTATAGCAATCCGCGTATGTGTGTGTGTGTGTGTGTGTGTGTGAGAGAGAGAGAGAGTTAGTACTGTATACTGCTTGTTGCTGAAAATAAAATGAAATAAAAAAAGCTAATATTCTTATACATTAAAGTATATAAATAAAATTTCCCCAATACATATGATTCATTGTTAATTCTTTTTTTGCAGATTTAATCCCAACTTTGCAATGAGGAATGTAAAGCCAGTGACACAATTCAGTGATATGGGTTAGTATCAGATATTCATTAATCCCAATTTTACAATGAGGAATGTAAAGCCAGTAACACAATTTGTGATATGAGTTAGTATCGAACATTTATTAATCCTAATTTGGAATGAGGAATGTAAACCCAGTAACACAATTTAGTGATATGGGTTAGTATCAGACATTCATCAATCCCAATTTCACATTCATTAATCCCAATTTTGGAATGAGGAATGTAAAGCCAGTGACACAATTTAGTAATATGGGTTAGTATCGGACATTCATTAATCCCAATTTTGTTTTTTGTATTCTTTATTTGGGATATTTGTAGAGGTTAATCCACAAAATGAAATACCAGAAAATATGAATTTGAGTACTCAAAAAAGAGGGAATAAGTTGTTGCAGAAAGTGCTGAATGTTGTCAGACACACCCATTTTAGAACAAAAGGTAAAAGCAGTTTGATTAAATGAAAAGAGGAGAGTACTTGGATCAATAATGAGAAATTTGATGTCAGATAGATTCAGATAAACAGTCAAAATATATTCACCTGCAATGGGAAAATGGAATAGACCAGGGTGGTAGTTACTACAAGATATTTTAGCTTAGAATTTATTGATAAGGTGGTTTTCCAACATGAATGATGATTATTCATAATTATATTAAATAACATTGATAGAAGTATTATCAAGTTGAATCCATAACATTCATGACTTTAGTTTTCAAAATAAAGAGATTAAATATTTTTTAAAACACTAGCTTTTTATAATTAAATATTTCTATAATTAAATACTTAAATAGATTAACTTTCTATAATACTTTATTATTTACATTCCCTCTTACATGGCCACTTTCATGCTGCAGAAGGGGTGGTCTTATAAGAGGGGGACCACTGTAATTCTACATGACACACCTTAGCCAAACTTTGTTGACAGCTTGCACTTGGGGTAAGGAAGAAGGTCAAAAGATCAAAGGTCAATGTCAGTGATTTACAGAAGAAGAACAGTTTTCACACAACAACATTTGTCTGACATCACAGACCTTTCCCATACTATTTGGATAGCTTGTACTTAGGATAAGGAAGGCAGGAAAATGTTGGTAATCGAGTTCCAAGGGCAATGTTCAAGTTCAGTCTGACTTAAAGAAAAATTGTGGTTTCTGTAGAAAAATATCAGTTATAAACACACAGGACTATTGAACATGGGGTGGGTGCATAAAGTGCAAATTAGTATATTTTCAACGTTCCTTTTTGTTCCTTGGGATTGATGAGATGTGCTGTTAGGAGAATTTAAAATTAAGCAACCATAAATAGAAATCTAAATGCAGCATTTAATATATGCTTTATGTAGATTATTAATTTAGATTGACTTAAACTTTGGTAAATTGTGAGTGACAGAATTGCAGAGAATAAAGAAAACCTAATTTTTTCATACAATTTATTTCTACAGAAGTTTTGCTTGAATGTAGAATCAGTTTCAATAAGCAAAAAATTTAATTTTCATAAATCATTTATGTCTTTTCAGTAATTTTCAGTAAGTTTTGTAATTCAATACTTATCTCCATGGTAACCAATCTGGGTTGTCAAATTTTGGGAATTGAGCCCACACCATTTTTGTCACTTGTCTCGTGTCTTAATTCATACTCCATTGCATTAATTTTCTTTGCTTATACAAAACTATTTAATTTCAGAGCTGCCTGAGATGTCTGCATTCAGTAATGGAGAATTGATGTTCTTGATAAAAACCAGGGTGGCATTCACACTTCCACGACCTGAACATGAGAACATGACCACATCTTCAATTCATGTGCAAAATGTAGGTCTTGTTTCAACTGAAACAAAATTAAGGCCATTGTTATGTGTTATGTCTCACCACAACATTGATAGGAAATCTAGTGTTACCCATGTCTATCAACAAAATTAAGGCCATTTGTATGTCTCACTACAATAGTGAAAGGACAGATAAGTGCTATTCATGTCTAAGAAAATTATGGCCATTTTTTTTGTCTAACCAGAATATTAAGAGGACAGATAGTGTTACCAATGTCTATCTGCCCAACAAAATTATGGCCATTGGTAGGACAGAATTTATCCATGTCTATCTGTCCAGCAGATCTTAATTAACTTGTGCGTTTAAGTTAGTTTTCAGGCACAGAGGTTGTCTATACATTTTCAATTAACACATTTTTACCTTATTGTCATGCATTATTCTCCAGATTTTTTATTTAAAAAAATTCAGGATAGGTGCCCAGTTGCACAAACAGCGCATTGATAAGCTACACACACTAACTCCAAAAGAAAACTGCCTTTGAAATGAACATTATTTCCAGTTAGGTTAAGTGTATCCCAGACAGTGATACCATTACTATTCATGCAACCGGAAGTTACCAGTGTAAAATATGAAGCCAAGTTATTGACCTGGCCTTGTCTTTTACTCCAAATTGACTTGTATATGGACCAAGGATGGAAAATTGACAAAATTAGTGAATTCAGCTTGTACTCTGCATGAACTTATAAAATAAGGAAAACACTTTCTTATGGTGTCTAGTTGGTCCTAAATAAAATGATGCTGAATAAAGCTTCATTATGATGGCCCATCATGAAAATAATATCTGGACAGGGTGTTATATGGCCATATGATATTATTTTTATCTTCTGGACAGGGTGTCATATGGCCATAGAATATTATATATATCTTCTGGACAGGGTGTCATATGGCCATAGGATATTATTTATATCTTCTGGACAGAGTGTCATATGGCCATAGGATATTATTTATATGTTCTGGACAGGGTGTCATATGGTCATAGGATTTGCACTAACAGATTTTTATATATAGTTTGTCTCAAATAAAAGTGGCACTGATCATAACATGATGAGTATGGCGGACATTTGAAAACCATGTTATCACAACAGTAAACATGTATTTAAGGGATGTTTATATTGAAATGGGGTTTTGATGAAAACAGACAAATAAATTTCTATGCGAATCGAGTGAAAGTACAGTGTACTGATGATCCAATGAGTCGTAATACGGTTAGAAATAGTTCCTATCAACTGCATACTACATGTATTTTGCACACTAAGTAACACAACAATTTCTACATAACCAAGAACTTTCAATAATGAACAGTAACATTAGTTCTAACTTATTTTCCAACAAAAGTCTGACAAAAGAAATGTGGTTCTTCGGCTGTGCACATTGATTCCATCAATATCTTGCATCTCTGCTGTTCTAGTAATAAAACGCCACCGGATGGCTGAATTCATTAGTTTATGGGCTAACATCATATTTCTCGCTTTGATATTCCAAAATCATGGAAGGTAAGATAATTCATTTCCTAAACTATTCATGTCAATTTCCAGCATGATACACCTATGGTTCAACATGAAATGAATATGGCAAAATAACTGCGAACATGCGAACTTCTTTCTACTTAATATTTGTGTCCCAGTTTGTAGAACTATTGACATCTTTAGATGACTTCCTTGACGAATTCGTTAATACTCATAATAACAGCGTGACACTTTGGACCGGGGCAAGGTTTACACTCATATTTAGTATAAGATGCAGGATACACATTTATAAAAGATGCAGACGGTGATCTAAATGATGGTGGGTGGGTGGCGTACATTCAGAAACGGAAGAAGTAATTCACACACGATAAACGTTTTCAGTGACAGATAAAAATGACATGATCAAATAAGCCAAAATCTCATAGTTCATCATCATCTCACATCTCATCGTTGAACATCAAATAATCTTGACACAATAATATTAACTGGACAATGTGCATGCAAAACTCCATTCACAGTACCAATATGGTATTACAATATGAAGCCAAGTTATTGACCTGGCCTTGTCTTTAACTCCAATTTGACTTATATATGGACCAAGGATGGAAAATTGACAAAATTAGTGAATTCAGCTTGTACTCTGCATGAACTTATAAAATAAGGAAAACACTTTCTTATGGTGTCTAGTTGGTCCTAAATAAAATGATGCTGAATAAAGCTTCATTATGATGGCCCATCATGAAAATAATATCTGGACAGGGTGTTATATGGCCATATGATATTATTTTTATCTTCTGGACAGGGTGTCATATGGCCATAGAATATTATATATATCTTCTGGACAGGGTGTCATATGGCCATAGGATATTATTTATATCTTCTGGACAGAGTGTCATATGGCCATAGGATATTATTTATATGTTCTGGACAGGGTGTCATATGGTCATAGGATTTACACTAACAGATTTTTATATATAGTTTGTCTCAAATAAAATTGGTGCTGATCATAAAATAATGATTATGGCGGACATTTGAAAACCATGTTATCACTACAGTAAACTTGTCTTTAAGGGATGTTTATATTGAAATGGGGTTTTCATGAAAACATGTTTTGCTATATGTCAGGAGTGGGCAAAATATTTTTTCCATTAAAATTTTTCTTTCGATATTGAGACAAATGGTCCTAATCATTGTCAGTTGTTACTAAAATACATTAATTGTTTTCAAACACTGCTTATTGGAATTGGAATAAATTTTGAGAGAAATCCATGTGGTATAAAGAGCTTTCAGATCGTTATTTCAGGTTTTATCCTCCAAATTATGCCAATCCATGTTAGATATGGTCTTAATTACTAAAAATAGAAACATTTAAAGACAATTTTATTTACAAACCACCCAACAGTATTTTAATAACTTTGACAAAGCATCCTGGCATAAGGCATTTCAGTATTAGACAAAACTATACTATAATTAGACAAATGATGCTGTTGTGCCCTCAAATGTAGATGAAGGTTCAGTAAAATATGGAAACATTGAAACCTTAAAGCATCCTTAATTCTGACCAAGAGTCCTTGGTCACTGCTCTTGAAATTAGTAGTTAGATGTAAGCCAACTGAGTGAGGTGTCCTTGGTCACTGCTCATGAATTTAGTCCTTAGATGTCAGCCATCTGAGTGAGGTTTTCCAGCAACTTCCTACATATATTAAGGGCCATTTGTTTAATAATTTTGGAATTCATAATTTCCAATTTATTGGAAGAGCAAAATATGACATGTACATGCTAAAAAAAGCCTGTGATTTGGTATTATGTAACTTATTCTAGATGTTGTAGTGTCACAATAGCTTGGAACAACTTGTGAGGAAAATTTGAGCTAATAGGAATGAATGTTCCATGCTGAGGCCATATTCATTTGAAGTACTTTGTGAGAGATGTCACTTATCCTGTCAAAAGGGGGTATCCTATGTTCTGTTTTTATTCTCTTCATGAAATTGGCACAATACCTGTGATACCTTTGTAAACAATAATAGAGGAAAAATAAGGATCTGAAGTTAGTGGCCTATGTTCCAGCTGCTGTCTACAGTTGCATGGCCTATGATGGGCCCACTGGCCTTGCATCCATGTTGTCATGCTGCTACAGAGCATTTGGAGAGAGGTTTTAAAGTCTAGTACATGTGCACCCAGTGAATAAGTGAACTCTATAGTATCAACATGACTTTACCTGGAACTGGATAATTTAATCTTCTGGGTGTTCAGTTCAAAATGATGGATTATGGGTATGTTACTCTTGATCAGCAAGACACTTCAATGACAGCATAAAAAAGGTTCACTTCACTGACAGCTTAAAAACTTTTCACTTCACTGACAGCTTAAAACTTTTCACTTTAATGACAGCTTAAAAACATTTTACTTCACTTGTAACTTTAAAAATATACACATCAATGACAGATTAAAAACTTTACACTTCAATGACAGTTCAATAACTGTGCAATTATAGAAGGTACATAAGGGATGGAATAATTGACAACAAGATGCTTTTGAGTAAATTTAAACAAATTAGCTATTTAATTTTGACAAACATTTGTTGACAAACTGATTGCTAACAAAATATTTTGTCAGTGTTGTGTAATCCACAGTTTAAGGCTTTGTGTTTCTTGCGTACAAGAGAGTCCATGATTTAGAAATATGTCACTGAGCTGTTTGCAAAAATCTAGTTACATGATACGTTAATCCCATGAAATTCTGCTGATTTGATTTCAGATAAAGCAGAGACCAATGAAGATGAATGTTACACAGGCCTGGGAGTCCATTAGTGGAAATTTGACATGTATGAAAAACCAACCAGAAAAAGGTTAGTTCCACATGTAAATTAAAAGTCTGGATAATTCTTATCTATAAATCTCCTCATATAAATCCTCTCCATCTAATCTGGGAATTCATTGCCTTCAGCATTCTCTCACTATGATATCTGAATAATTTGTGTCCACATCATTTTCTTCCTTGCTGTAAAATCTGGATAATTTGCATCCACAATTAAAATTTTCTTCTATACTGTAAATTCAGAATAATTTTTCTAATATACAGAAGAATCAAAGCTCAAGAAAGAAAAATTTCTTTCCTAATAGTTCCTCTGTTCTTGATTGGTTATTTTGATAACACATGTCTCCACTACAACTTCTAAGAGATGGAAATATTCATTTCGTGCTGTCCATCATGAGACCGCCATTTGCCCATCCACTGTCTTGTAAATAAAAGACTATTAAGTTAGACCAGACCACACCAGACCAGAATTACATTCAGATACCTTAGGTTGGTCTGAACACCTGATTACATTGGTCCCAACACATAATGAGGTTTTGTTAGTGTGATCTTGCTTTCAAGTTAATTTTTGGTAACTTCAGTTGGCCATTATGGAGTTTTTAATTTATTTTGGGAAATGTCTTGTAAACATGATTAAGCAAAAATCACATCACTCTGTTCTTGAAATACAGGCTAGAATGGTTAAATGTAACTCCAGACTATAGTTCGTTTAGTCACTTGATGCCATTTTATTTTAAGCAAAGCAAAGATATTGCATTGTTATTAATTTCTTGATGAAAATGAACACATGATTAATTATATAATCATTTTAAGTAAGTAATTTTAAATATAAGTATAAATACTTAACTTTTTCAGGAGTTAAAATTTTAGACAAAGATTAAGTAAAAATATTCTCAGAACTACTTGTAGCTTATCCTGATTTGTATGATGTTGAGTAATAGAGTACATCACACTCAAATTTACTGCTTGGCATCCAATGATGCTGTTAACATTTCTTGTAACATGTAAATGATTTGATTTTATTTAAAGGAAAAGTTGTACTCTGCAGGATGATAAATATACACTGTAAGGGATGTTTAATAGCCTTCTTCATAAGTTTGTGTTTGTCTTAACACAGAAAAATTAGTTTAATAAATATTCCTGAATGCTAACATTTTAGTAAAATTAAATAAAATAAATTGCTTGTTTTTAGGTTCTCCCCAGTTGAATACTTGCTTTTTCAACATAGTCCAAATCTTGAAAGATCTGCCTGATGAGGAGCTGACCAAAGTGGCCCAGTTCTATTTCCAGGATGGCCTGCCAATGTTAGTATTGAAGAGCACTTTGTTTACAGAAAACAAAACTTGACCCAATTTAATGCCACTGTAAAACAGCATTTAATGCTAGACTCCACATTAGACTCATCTTGCCAATGTTAGTATTGAAGAGCATTTTGTAGTGGTGAAACCATACACCTCTCTGCACATTGATACACAGCCTGTGATATATTATTTGTATTACATATCAACATTTTCATTACATCTTTAGATGGTGTATTATTGGTAGAGTTGTACTGTTTTATAAGTACTGACATACTGGTCTGGTTGCATTTTCAGTGTGAGATTAAAGAAGCATATAGACCTGTACATTCTCATCCTAAACAAGCATACTTCTAACAGACTACCAATTGTCAGTAATTTTAATTCAGCTGTTTAGTCTATTTCAGACTAATCCATTTGGCAAATGCAGGATTCATTTTGGTAACCACACCCTTTTATATTGCATTGAATGAAGGCTTCAAAAACACTCTATTACCAATTTCATGTTCTTACTTATATCTGGAAGGCGTTATGATGTACTCTTCAAAGCAAAAGAAATAATGTAATTTCCTCTTGTTTTGTTGTTTGTTGTTTTGGGGTTTAATGCCATTTTTAAGCACACAATAGGCTATACATGGCAGCCAGTATTATTGGTGGAGGAAGAACCCGGGAAAAAACCCGGAAAGAACCATCGACCCACGAGAAGCTACTGGCAAGCTTTCTCACATAACTACATTAGCTGAATCTTAGACTTGAACCTACGCAGACAGAGGTGAGACGACAGTGATCCGTAACGGAAATCACTTTATACCACTCGGCCACACCGGACCCCCAATTTCCTCTTGTAAGGAAGCCCCAGTGCTAGACATCACTATAAACTGCTACAATGCAGACATTGTAATGATATGACTGAAAAAATTTTAAAGTTACATTAAAAATCCACATACACACATACTTGAAATATTTTATGATTTTATGTGGTGAAACCATTTTATTTTTGGTTTTTCTTTTTAGTGAAGTCCAGCTGAATAATTTTCAAGGGTTCAATGTCCTGGTTTTCTAGCCACATCATCCTTGCAAGATTTTTTAAAAATCTTTATGGTGGGTCCTCCTGGTTACTGTTAATACTAGATCCTACTTCCTTTTGATCAGGATCTAACTTTTCTGTTTTGGTACCTTTGATTAACTGGATGATTTCAGTACCAGTCTGAAACCTTCAACAGTGGGGCAGTCTTTATTAGTTTTGATTCCGTGCTGAACATCATCAAAAACGTTAAAAGTGTCACTGTAGCACAGCTTCATCCTTTTGAACATCTTCAATGAATCGCTCAAAATCTAATTTATTCACAGAATTATCTTCATTTTCCTGGATGTCTCCATTAGGAGATTTAAATGTCTTTATTCACTTGTAAATATTGATAATGCTGAACATGCTTCATTATCTAGCTGATTTCACAAGAAAGTGACACTTAGTTGCTTGATTGGACCTTATTTATAGCTACATTATGCAAATGAGCATCAGTCTGTTTGGGGCTGCAACAGATATCAGAAAGTGACAGTATGTGCAAAAGACATGTTGCTGATAATCCTTTCTTTGATCTGTTGCTGTCCAGATGTCAACAAATAATTATTGAGATGAAGTGGTGTATCACTGATCTGCTGGAGTGGCTTTAATGCTAAAGGCTCATTCAACAGTCCTGTGTACTTTTCATCTGATGATTAATCTTTTTACAACCAGGTGGAATTACAAATGTCCACCTTTGTCTCCCAGATACCAGATCGGTTGATTGATACATTTTCGAGGTTGGGATATTCTGAGGCCCCTTGCCTAGCAATTACATTGATCATATTTCTTAGGATTATACAGAAATTGAGAGACCAGAAGTGCAAGGTGATTCTGATTGTCTCTTCCCACATTCACCAATCCTGGTTCAACAGTCTTCTTGATTTAGTGATAGATCTACCACATGCTTGATCATTGCTCAAGCATCTTATCCTTCACACTTAGTTCTTGTCCAGAGAGCCTTACAGCAGCAATAATTCAACTCTTCAATATTGAAATGAATCCCAAGAGCTAGTAGGCCCTAGAGCTGTACCGATTAATCGCCCGTACTCATAATCGGGCCGATTATTAGAACAATTGGTATAATCGGTATCGGCAGAAATAATCGGTGCCGATGTAAATTTAAAATTTTTTTTTTCAAAAATATAAATTCAATCATAACATTCATCTGGACATAGCTTTGAACTTTAAATCAGAATTAAATACAGTCCTACCCATTTATATTGACATCACTTATATCGACAAGCCGTCTATGTCGACAAAAAAACAAAGTCCCAGTCCCTTGGTCTACTATTACTACCAAATTTACGTACATGTCGACAGAAGCCCTTGGTCCCAGCTTGAACAATTCCTTTGTTTTCTAATCATTTATGCCAACAAGCTGCCAGTTTCAACCCATACTTTGTTCAACAATTAATTGATCTTGCTGCTAGTACAAGTACATCAATGGGTCATTCTACCTCTGAAATCAGTCATATCACACATTTTCTCACCACTCTGCAGCTAGTCAAGTATTTGATCTTGCCGCCTATCTTGTGGGTCATGTTCTTCAGATGTACTTTTATAAAGAAAACATGTACATCTATGGGTCTTTCAGCCACTAAATTTTCTGATTGTAAACAGCTAAAATAATCGATTGATCAACACATTTTTCCACTCAACAGGTGGTTGATGCAGGACTAGTTAGCCCTTAAATTTGCCATCCAGCAAATTGATGCATACTGACAACTCCTTTATACGATATTGTCTGAATCCCAGATATAAAAAAGCGTCCAAATATGCGTGATTATGCTTTTCCGAGACCTCTGAAAGTGATCAGTGATTAAAACAAGTTTATTTTGCTGTGAAAGTTTCATTTTTAACTTTATTTACATTTATGATAGCTACCAAAAGCAGTATAAAACGCAGTTAAATTTACATGCTACTCACTGACGACGGGTCACTCTTTGCGGACGAATATTAACTTTTCTCTTTTAAATCATTGATAGTACTTTATAATAGTGCAATAACTGTCAGGTCACCGAAAGTTATATTTTTTAACTTGCCTATGTCTTAGGATACGGAAAAAATTATTGTTTCATGTTCCAAGATTTACATTCGTTAACAGTAGTTAACAAAAAGACCTAAAAACGGTCAAGTTTAGACATTGGTCCACGGATAAGCCAACTGCCCCCCCCCCCATTCCAGCCCTTTATTTTTTCCTAAATTATTCAGCTTGTACACGAGTATATATACTGTGATAATGAAATAATTGGTCTCATAATCGGTATTGGCAGTTTTAATAATCGGCTATATGCGGTACTGGCATAATCAGCAAAAATGGACATCGGTACAGCTCTAGTAGGCCCTCTACTTTCAAGGTTTGCAAAGGAGGTGGTTCATTTTCTGGGACTACAATAAAGTAAAAACATTGTGTCCCTTGGAGTACCTCTGTCCCCACAAGTGTCCCACCTTTTCTCTGCCTGTTTGATGATGGTTCTGATTACTATTAGGGGCATGTCCTGTCATTATGGTAGGAAGTTTTGATCAGATGGTTTGGTCGTCTTGATGTAACATTGGTTTTGTTGCCAGGAATCGGTTGCTGTCAGTGGGCATTCCTAATGTCATCATATGACCTTTCTCTCTAGTATTGAAACAACCCAAGAGGTTTTCAAATAGGACCTGGTATATTTGCTCAGACTTTACCAGAAGCAGTTCTAGCCAGTTGTGGAGCTCAAAGAATCTCCTTTCTCCCAGTTGAATCTGGGAAAGAGGATACAAACCCTCTCATCAAGGTTGAAGTGGTTAATATACATGGGATACTTGGACATAACACTAGAACTGAGTTGGCCACATGAAGATCTCTGCTCATCAGATAAGAGTAAGTTATGAGAGCTTTGCCTTAACTGTCACATTGCTAGCAAAGATATCTTCAAGGCCATTGGTTGGCATGCATTCAACATTTGAGTTTTATTTCTGAGACTGGGCTCCACGGAGACAAATTCAGTTGCATAAGCAGATTCCATACCCAGCTGACACCAGCTCAACCTCAGGACGGACGAGCACCCAGCATTCTTTGCTTAATTCAATTGGGCATTTAATGTGTTAAAAATCTTAATTTTTCTTCTTCCCAGATGTAAGCCATGTCAGCTCCAGTTGTGCTGCTTGCAATTAGGAGAGTGAGTTAAACTTTGAAATGCATTATTCTACCCTCAGACGTTACGAGTAGTATAGGTTAGATACTCAGCTTTGTCTCCACCTACATGTATTACCATTCTTTTAGTGTTATTGTGATGGTGGAATGTGTTCAAATGAGAAAGTTGATTTTATTATAAATTATTTTTAATTTAGAATATTTATTCAGTTACATTATTTTTATACCCTCCCATCATCCCCACAATGCAAACATCCCATAACACAATGTTCCACCTGTAGGTGGCAAATGAATTTAATGGGCCAGAGCTATTGTCCTTTTACAGACAAAAAGACAAATTTTGTTTTTGGGAGGGTTGGTTTCAGGTAAGCATTTTGGGAGAAATATAATTTACTATAAATTTACTGTCATACATTTCCTGAATACAATAGTGGCTAATTAAACGACAGTGTAAAAACGTGTTCTGGTAATGTTCAGATCAAATGCTGTTGTTCTGATGTAAATATTTAGCTAAGCCTGATAGATGTTGAAAAGTACTGTTTTTAACTTAAAACTTTTTAAATTATAATTTTGTTTATGAGGACCGATGGGCTACTGCATTATGTTCGGAATCAGACCACTCTGTTAGCCGATTGGTTTGAGTGTCCACCTCTGATGTGGGAGGTCACGAGTTTGATACCCAGCCGAGTCATACCAAAGACTTGTTAAAATGTTACTAACAGCTGCCTCACTCAGCATTAAGAGGTTGGTGTTTAGACTGGTTGGCCTGTTGTCAGGATAATGTGACTGGATGGGACATCATGCTACATATTTGCAGCATTTTGCCTCAGTGCAAGGCATCACTATAAACTACCAAACTGCAGACATATCAGTGATATGATTGAAAAAAGCTACATTAAAAATCCAAATCTCTCACACACACACACACACACAATAGTTAGAGCAAAATAATTTATAGTAAGGGAGAGCTGTATGAGGTACGTACTTTTGAAAATGAAACTGATGCCAATTTTGTTTGTGTAGTTGGCAGATACGTTGTGTGCATATGACATCAAAGTTGATAGACTGGTTAAAGAAAAATATTAACTTTGTTCTTCTTTTATTAAAAAATTTTTTTTTTAGCATAACTGGAAGCCAGAAGGACCGTGCTAATATGATTGATGCCTTTGGAGTTTTGGGGACAGAGCATGCCCAGGAACTTCTTATTCGGTACATTATACTACAGCGAATGCCTGATCACAAAATGGTACAGCGACTACTGATGCAGGTTATTGGCATGGAGAAACTTCCCACTGAAGTGAGATTCATTTGTTTTTACCTTTCACCTGCCAAGAAGTGTTATAAAACTAACTTTTGCAAATATTTTGAATAACTATCTTGTCAATTTGCATCATAAAAGTTGCCTTGCCTTGTATGGGGGTTCACAAAATTTATTTAACATTCCAAATAATAGATGAAAAGGTCAGTGATTAAAGGGAATTGGGATTGAGTCTTCGCAAATATCGATTGTGGTAGGATTGTAGACTTTATTTCTTTTGTTTATCATGGAGGTTCTACTTCCTGCATTTCCATCCATACTCTGTAATTTCACAAGTCCTCATTTTTCTCAATATACTTTTTCTCCTTAACAGTTTCCAAGCATATTTGACACAAACTTTAGAAACCAACTTTTGGAACCAGCAAATATTGAAAATATTCATTGTAAGTCATTGTTGAGTTCTCATTGTTGTGATTTGATATCAAACTGGTTTTGTCCTGAACTGCTTTTAACATGTACCAATATCACTCATATAAAACTCTTTTATCTTTTAATATGTACCAGTATCACTCATATAAAGCTCTTTTATCTTTTAACATGTATTAGGGTCACTCATATAAATCTCTTTTATCTTTTAACATGTACCAAAATCACTCGTATAAAACATCTTTTATCTCTAACATGTACCAGGATCACTCATATAAAACTCTTTTAACTTTTAACATCCACAAAAATCATTCATATAAAACTCTTTTATCTTTTAACATGTACCATGATCACTCCAATAAAACTCTTTTATCTTTTAACATGTGCCAGGATCAGTCATATAAAACTCTTATCTTTTAACATCTACCAGTATCACTCCTATAAAACTCTTTTATCTTTTAACATGCACCAGGGTCACTCATATAAAACTCTTTTATCTTTTAACATGTACCAGGATCGCTCATCTAACACTCTTTTATCTATTAATATGTACCAAGATCACTCCTATAAAACTCTTTTTTTTCTTCTTTTAACATGTACCAGGATCACTCATATAACACTCATTTATCTTTTAACATGTACCAGGATCACTCATAAAACTCTTGTATCTTTTAACATGTACCAAGATCAGTCATATAACACTCCTTTATCTTTCAACATGTACCAGGATCATTCATATAACACTTTAAATCTCTTATCTTTTAACATGTACCTGGATCACTCATATAAAACTCTTTTATCTTTTAACATGTACCAGGGTCATCACTCATATAAATATCTTTTATCTTTTAACATGTACGAAGATCACTCCTATAAAACTCTTTTATCTTTTAACATCTACCAGGATCACTCATCTAAATTTTTTAGCTTTTAACATGTACCAGTATAACTCCTATAAAACTCTTTTATCTTTTAATAGGTACCAAGATCACTCATATAAATCTCTTATCTTTTAACATGTACCAAAATCACTCGTATACAAATATTTTATGGTCATAGATAAACATCTGACGTATAATGTACATTTTGCTGTATTTCAGTCACTGTTGAAGATGTTGGAGGATATGTGTTTTGACAGGGACAAATTTTCCCCATCCATGTTCTCAGCGGACACATATCAGAGAGCTGTGTTGACATATGGTGCAGTGATAAGCGTGATGGAGAAGGAAGGACATAAGGAGCGTGCTCAGGCTGCCATTCAGAAGTTCCATGATATGCTTGGCCTTCATGGTAATAAAGAGACGGTCTTTTCTGAATATTTATGAGATGAAAATATATTTAAATTAGTTTATGATATGCTTGGCCATCCTGTTTGTAATGAGAGAATCTTGTATGAATATTCATGAAATATGAAATGTATTTAAATTAGTTTATGGTATACATGGCTTTTATGGTAATAAAGAGAGCGTCTTGTATGAATATTCATGAGATATGAAATATATTTAAATTAGTTCTTGATATGCTTGGCCTTCATGGTAGTAATGAGAGAATCTTGTATGAATATTCATGAGATATGAAATGTATTTAAATTAGTTTATGGTATACATGGCTTTTATGGTAATAAAGAGAGCATCTTGTATGAATATTCATAAGATATAATATATTTAAATTAGTTCTTGATCTGCTTGGCCTTCATGGTAGTAATGAGAGAATCTTGTATGAATATTCATGAGATATGAAATGTATTTATTTAGTTCATATGCTTGGCCTTCATGGTAGTAAAGAGAGGATATTGTATGAATATTCATGAGATATGAAATGTATTTCAATTAGTTTATGATATGTATTGCCTTCATGGTAGTAATGAGAGAATATTGTATGAATATTCATGAGATATGAAATGTATTTCAATTAGTTTATGATATGCATCGCCTTCATGGTAGTAATGAGAGGATATTGACTATGAATATTCATGAGATAAAAATATATTTAATTAGTTCTTGATATGCTTGAACTTCATTGTAATAAAGAGACGATCTTTTATGAATATTCAATAGATAAATAGATATTTTAATTCATGATAAGTACGGTCTTCATATTAGCGAAGAGAGGATTTTGTATGAATATTCATGACATAAAAACTATATTTAAATTAGTTCAAACAGAATTACATAAAACATGGCAATATTTGTCTTGATTCATCTGTTTGGAAAGAATTGTAAGTTTGTACTTCAATATAAAACATTTAGAAAGTGCTTTTGTTTGCTTTTTAATTATACATGTATATGTTTGTTTGTCTGTGAAATTGAGTGAACTTGTGGGGTCTAAAAGATTTAGAACTTGTATGCACATCTATATTCTTTTTATATTAAGGTGAGAGGTTTGTCTTTATACCATTGAATCATATGTTACGAATACAGCCAAGTTCTTGTATGTGTGTTAAGTATCCATTGGAATGTCCTTGTTACATAACTAATTTTTAATCACATGATCTACAGATCCATTTGAGTATCGACGTAAACGCGATGCAATGACACCCGAAGAAAGAGAAGCCTATGTTCTCGACAAAGTTACATTAGTTGGAGCCCTGGGCAATGCAGCTCATCATAGTTCTCTGGAATACATTCTGTCCCATATCAACAGCACTAACTCTCCTTGGATAAAACGTGCAGCCATACATGCCTTACGTGACTATCATCACCCAGAGGTAGGTCATTAAACTGGCCTTAAGTTGTCATAAAATATATTTTCTTCAAAAAAGGAATTTTTTACATAATGGTTCCCCAAAATCATGTAAATTAACAGTTACCTTAGTGTAATGTTGGAAAATTATGATAATTTCATGCTGCTGAAATTTTTCAAGTTTTCTTGATATAGTAAAACACCACATCTCATACACATGCCAGACAGCAATGTCAATGGTCATGGTTATTTTAAAGGAAGAAAAATGATTCCTTTACAAAACTTTAAGAGATATACATTTTTTCTGGGACAGTAAATTTGCATAAATGTCATTTATGAATAATAATACGACACTAATGATATTGGTTTTCTTGCTTCTAATAAATTTTCTTGGAATTATGCTGAACGTTTTTGTTCAACAGGTTGCAGACTTTCTTCTTAACACAGCAGCCGATGATGAAGATGAGTATGTCCGATATGATGCCATGCTTCAATATCAGTCCCACCCCAGGGCATATGTTATTATTACAGATGAGCAGAGGTAGGTGGAGTACCCGTTTATGGAGGTTTAGTGGTGAGGGTAATATTTTCAAAATGAATTTTCATGATATTATGCTGTTTAATATAGGACCATATGTTTATGATATGACATGTTGACAGGCCTGTTAGTTGGGCAGTATTTGTGTGACCTGGTAATTTCAACCCATTACTAGTTTCTGCTTTACTTTGTGTCTTTTCCACAGAATATTTTAAAAAAATGGTCTATATGCAATTTCAAAGCATGCTCATTCTTTGTTATCTTTAGTTTACAATTGTTTTGATATACACTGTCTATAATATGTAGTCAGTGGCTGCCAAATTAGATAAATTATACCATTAGCTAGTTAATCACCTACTAATTTGCTAATCTATGCATTGTTTTCTGTCTTCTCGTGCCAACCACACACCATCCACACCAGATGCAGGCATTACAGGTAAGGCCAGCTTTGCCAGATATTAGATTACTCGCAGCTTGCCCTCAAAGGAGAGCTCATGTCTGGGACAGATATGACTCAGCAGAGACAACAGTCTTCTTAGTTATGTGCAGCCCCATTGATCCCTTCGATGCAATAGTACAGTGGCAGTATGAAACCAGTTTGAGTTCTTTGGACCTCCCTGTTCGCTCAGAAAGGTGGGGGTGGGGGGAGGCTGATATAGATCAGTTGGAGGAGATTCGGGTTTCTTTCATCAACAGTCCTGATGTATACTCTACGTGAATACACTGTCAGATCGGGAGATGGATACCACAGAGGATACAGTTGCTCATTAAAGGTGTTGGAGCTTTATGGTGAAGTCACATTCCTCAGTGTTTTATTCAGGACTGTTGCTTTTCAGAATGTAAACAGTTGATGGAGGCATATCATTGACTGGAGTCTTCTCACCCTACTAAACACGGGTATGGCAAGGTCATTCTGCTTTTCCAACAGGGCGAGTATGCCATCAGTCTTGATCTGACTGACACATTCTATCCACGTTATCTATTGATAGTTTCCCTGTTTGGCTTACTGTCATACAATTATCAATTCACCATTCATACCTTCAAGCACAATATCAGCCCTGGGCTTTCACTCAGACTGGATTGCATGATCTTCTGTTCTGGGCAGCATCATCTCCCTGTTCTGGGCAGCATCCCATTCTTTGTGGCTATGGTGGTTTGTATTCTTATTGTACTTTAATGTCTCACCATTTGAAAGTTGCCTCTTGTAGGTGACTGCTTTTAAAAATTTCAAGCAATCCGTGGATTTTCCAACAAACAATTTGCAGGTGAAAAGATTTCAACTTTATCTTTTCAACCCAGTATGAGTCCCAGATCTGATTATTCCAGGTTGTGTTGCTTGTATTATTAGGAGAATGGGTTATATTTCATATGGGGAATCCAACCACTCATCTCCAGAAGGATACACAAGGTAGAGGTCTGATACTCTGCATTCCCTCCTCTTACTACTTATTATCCTTTCTTAACGTAAGGATGCATATGGTCCAAATTGTTAAAAATCTGGATGCAGCCCAGCCAGTACCATTGTGAAAAATTAGCAAAGGCTAATTAGCAAAAAAATTAGCAAAGCAAATAATACTAGTCTGGGGATGTGGAGAGTGGAATGAAGAAAGGGGATTTGTTTTTATGATTCAGAATATGTATGATTAGAAACCATTTTGGAGTTTTAGGCCCTTCCCAAGGCTAATTTCATTATCACAGATCATCAAAGGTTGACAGATTGTAAGTCTGGGAGATATGAAGGGTGGGGATGATTATATTTTATGAATTCTAAAGAACAAACATTTTCCTTTAAATCAGGTATGTGCAACTTCCTTTTGGTCATGGACCAGACAAGAAATCTTTTAAGTCACATTCTTTGATGTAAAGATAAAATCAGCTTGTGATTTGGATCTAGCCTACTGGCCATAGGTTGCACATACCTGCTGTAAATCAATACCATCTGGCCTACTGGCCTCAGGTTGCACATGCCTGCTGTAAATCAATACCATCTGGTCTACTGGCCTCAGGTTGCACATACCTGCTGTAAATCAATACCATCTGGCCTAATGGCCTAAGGTTGCACATGCCTGCTGTAAATCAATACCATCTGGCCTACTGGCCTAAGGTTGCACATACCTGCTGTAAATCAATACCATGAACAATTATTCTTACATCAGCAGTAAAATGAGGGAGGAAACATTTCTCTACAAATTACAATTACTGGTATTGCCCTAAAAGTTAAAATTGTGATCTATGGGGTGGGGTGGGGTGGAGTATTTACTAAAGGAGGCCAGTTATTAGGACCTTCTCAAAGTCAATGTCCTCCATAGAAATCAGCATACTGGTCAGCAGGGTGCCTGACTGGGTGATATGAAAGAGTACAATTTATAATGGGTAGAAATTTCCATGATGAATATTTCTTGCTATAAGTTTTACAGGTGTGTGATTCATTGATTCATATGTTTGTTTTCTTCTGGTGGTGCATACTATGGTACTTTTTTTTTACAGTAGTGGTAATTTGGTGGCTGCCATCAGTAAAGAATATACAAAAATTACAAATTTAATATTAAAAGCATGTTATCTTTATTCCTGACAATATAATTAAAATATATATTATTCCTTTCTATAAAAAACAGTTTATTTTGTCTGGTATAAAATTTAATATAACAAATTTTATTTGAGACAAAGTTAAATTTATGATGCCTTAATCACATGTGTGAGATGTATGCCAGTGTGTTGGCCAAGTGTAATGCTGTAGAAGATACTTTGATGAAATCCAATTATTGGAAAATTGCAGGTAAAAAAAAAGTCCTATTTTATTTACTTACTAGTGCTTTTAATGTGTTAATTGAATGTATTCATTTGTAAGACTTTGAGTCATTCTCTTATTTTCAGGAAAGCAGTTGCTTTCTGTTCAAATTTGATGTAATTTCTCAAGTTCACTATATATTTTCCCATTTGCTGAATAAGTGTGTGTTATGTTGATTGCCCCTGTCTGATAAATATCTTGCCAGGATGATGGCATTCCACTCTAAGACATTTCCTTGCCTATAATATCAGTGTAATAGGAAATTGTAGGCTTCAGTCTCAACACTTTCCCATTTGAATCAACAAGCTCTCTTATAACAGCACAATGTCTTTCATAGGATGTCATCTCTAGTGTTGGCTTAATGATCTCATTTTACTTTCAGTTGTTAGATTTCAGCTTGTACAACAATTAATATGTATAGAGAACATTTTTTCCACTATAAGGTACTGTCCATTTAATTAGAGGGACGGTCTGTAAGTTTGTTTTGAGCCAAGATCATTTTTGTTGTTTTATCTTAAGATAATTATTTCTTTTAAATAATATAGTGGATATAATATATGTTCCAGCATTGATTGATGAAAAAATTGGAATAAATTGTGCCAGGCTTCTTTCCCAGAACATATCAGTCACTTTGATGGGGTTGTCATCAACATTTAAAGTGTTTTGCTGCTGCAATTCATTAATTGAGAACATACATGTAGTGACCTTATTGTTTAAAATATTTAAATGGGGTCATCTTATCGTTGTGTAAGATATTTGTAATGGCTCTTTTGTCTCTTTCAGTATACCTTTGAACCTGAATCAAGGGACTGAGCCGAATACTACTGACAAAGCTGTACATCATCGTCAAAAGCGAGGCTTTTTCGACCTGAAATTGAAATTTGTTTTGCAGTCTCCTAGTGTTGATTGGAGAAAGGAAATAGGCACATCTGCAATAGGGGCCTCATTTGGAGTGATCATGAAAAATCTACTGGATCTATACATTTGTAAGGATTATAAAATTATCATTGATGATCAGTGTTTTATTGATGATCAGGGTTTTATTGATGATCAGGGTTTAATTGATGATCAGTGTTTCATCGATGATCAGTGTTTTATTGATGATCCATGTTTTATTGATGATCAGTGTTTTATTGATGATCCATGTTTTATTGATAATCAGTGTTTTATCGATGATCAGTGTTTTATGGATGATCCATGTTTTATTGATAATCAGTGTTTTATTGATGATCCATGTTTTATTGATAATCAGTGTTTTATCGATGATCAGTGTTTTATTGATGATCCATGTTTTATTGATAATCAGTGTTTTATTGATGATCAGTGTTTTATTGATGATCAGGGTATTATTGATGATCAGTGTTTTATTGATAATCAGTGTATTATTGATGATCAGTGTTTTATTGAAGATCCATGTTTTATTGATGATCCATGTTTTATTGATAATCAGTGTTTTATTGATGATCCATGTTTTATTGATAATCAGTGTTTTATCGATGATCAGTGTTTTATTGATGATCCATGTTTTATTGATGATCAGGGTTTTATTGATGATCCATGTTTTATTGATAATCAGTGTTTTATCGATGATCAGTGTTTTATTGATGATCCATGTTTTATTGATAATCAGTGTTTTATTGATGATCCGTGTTTTATTGATAATCAGTGTTTTATCGATGATCAGTGTTTTATTGATGATCCATGTTTTATTGATAATCAGTGTTTTATCGATGATCAGTGTTTTATTGATAATCAGGGTATTATTGATGATCAGTGTTTTATTGATGATCCATGTTTTATTGATAATCAGTGTTTTATTGATGATCCATGTTTTATTGATGATCAGTGTTTTATCGATGATCAGTGTTTTATTGATAATCAGTGTTTTATCGATGATCAGTGTTTTATTGATGATCCATGTTTTATTGATAATCAGTGTTTTATTGATGATCCATGTTTTATTGATAACCAGTGTTTTATCGATGATCAGTGTTTTATTGATGATCCATGTTTTATTGATAATCAGTGTTTTATCGATGATCAGTGTTTTATTAATAATCAGGGTATTATTGATAATCAGTGTTTTATTGATGATCCATGTTTTATTGATGATCAGGGTTTTATTGATGATCAGTGTTTTATCGATGATCAGTGTTTTATTGATGATCCATGTTTTATTGATGATCAGGGTTTTATTGATAATCAGTGTTTTATTGATGATCAGTGTTTTATTGATAATCAGGGTATTATTGATGATCAGTGTTTTATTGATGATCCATGTTTTATTGATGATCAGTGTTTTATTGATGATCCATGTTTTATTGATGATCAGGGTTTTATTGATAATCAGTGTTTTATTGATGATCAGTGTTTTATTGATAATCAGGGTATTATTGATGATCAGTGTTTTATTGATGATCCATGTTTTATTGATGATCAGTGTTTTATTGATGATCCATGTTTTATTGATGATCAGGGTTTTATTGATAATCAGTGTTTTATTGATGATCAGTGTTTTATTGATAATCAGGGTATTATTGATGATCAGTGTTTTATTGATGATCCATGTTTCATACATGCCAACCATTACGCTTTTGGCGTAATCATTACGCTTTTTGTCACTAAATTACGCGTTACGCTTTAACGTATATGGATTACGCTTTTTTGGTACATCAACCTCCCAAAAAAAAAAATTATTTGTTTTCTCATTATTATTAAAGTTCCATTAATCCCACAGACCGTATTTTAGAAAAGACGGCTTTTACGTAACTACAATATAAGAGTACGCTAAACCGTGGACTTTCGTAATAGTATCATGTTCTATTTATAGCTAACCTGGTTCTACTGTTGACCTCGATTCTATTTATATTTATTTATATGCGTAGTGAGGAGATAGCAGACTGGTTTTCCAAATTTAATATTTACTCGCAGATTCCATATTCATATATATTACAAAGGAATTATGTAATCAGTAGTCACGTTAATGTGATTTTGTTATCAGTTTTCACAGGAACCCATTACAGCTATGACTATTGAAAATGCCAAAAAATTGATTCTATTTGTAGTACATGTACTATAATCTCAGCCTAAATGATATCACTGAACTTGGCTTATTTTTTTCAGCTGGAACAATTCTGATACCACGATATGTTAATAACGACACAGTACTGGAAATTCAGTGGGATAATTTTACGTCTATGGTGGATATGATGCTATACTATGTGGCTCTCTCCACACAGAATCAGGCTGAGGGCACAAACTGTAAAAATTATGTATGTTTAAAATTAATATGTGACTTTTTATGTTTGTTTTAAATGCAAGATAGTGTTTAAAGCTATGCCCATTACAGCATTGAAAAATATAAACCCCTTTTATCCAAGTTATGATTTATTTAATTTCTTTTAGATGCCATGCTATCAGTGGGATAAAAAGTATAAAAATGTCATTCAAACTTAGTGGGGTGTTGAACCTCCTATTGACCATTGTGTAATGCTAATTAATATGATAGGTTTCTTGCTCAGACAACATTTATTTAGACAGTACAGAAGTATGTAATTAGTAAAACAAACACCTAGCAACAGTGCACAAGATTGTAATTAGTAAAATAAACACCTAGCAGCAGCACACAAGATTGTAATTAGGAAAACAAATACCTAGCAATAATACACAAGATTGTAATTAGTAAAACAAACACCTAGCAACAGTACACAAGATTGTAATTAGTAAAACAAACACCTAGCAACAGTACACAAGATTGTAATTAGTAACACAAACACCTGGTAAAAGTACACATTATTGTAATTAGTAAAGCAAACACTTAGCAACACTACACATGATTGTAATTAGTACTGTAAAGTCTGATGCTACATGAAGAAAACAAAAAAGCAGATTTGATTGACCTTGACAGTAAATTACTATAATGAATAAGGATCATTTTCTGTATCACCCGCCCCACTATCCAGTTTTCTTTGAATAAAATCCATTACAAACATGAGGTGGTTAATTTAATATCTGAAAGAAGTTGTGTTCACATTTAGGTTGCTGTGGAAACTGTGATGAGAAAATATCAGAAGACTTTCAGTCTTTTTATTTTTTCCATATATTTTCCATTGATAATGCCTATCAACAAACTAATTTAATTATTTTTCTTTTTTAAAACTTCTTTATAGTAATGTTTATAACTGTTTACACAATTTCTTTGTCCAAAATGGACCCATATAGCTAATGATTAATAAATCCTCCTGAATGTTTGATTTGATAATTTACGGAACAGCAACACAACTTGGTTATTTAATGATGAGGTGTAAAGTGCCTTGCCCAAGGATGCTTATTGGTAGCTGGCCGAGGCTGGTCAATTGTAGGATTCTAACTCGTACTCTTTAGGTCACAAGTCCAGCATGCTATTAACTAAGCCACCACTATCCAAGACCTACAAGTCCACTTTAAACTGTTCTAAATTCCTTTACAAAAAAAGACCATCTGTCATAAAATCAAAAACACTCGGTTTCAAATATTGTTTAATATTGTTAGCTGGTTGTTAATGCAGCCTTTCCAGCTGAATTCTCATGTTCAATGCAATCATTGTTCTAAATTTAGTTAAAGATGTTTCTTAATATAATTTTTCATTAATTTCTTGATAATGTAAACACACACAGATAAGAACTTTCACGAAATATCTTTATCAATGTTGTATCTTCTTGATCTTGATAATAAATACTAATATTTATTAGCTTACATCCAATCCCTAGGCTGGTCTCTCCAGTATTAAAAAAATGAAAACAACTCCCAAGCCATTATATATTTGGTGCATTATTTCTGATACCATAGCAGCCGTAGCATTTGTTGCTACAACGCATCAGTATTGTTTATTTGAATTCCCAAAGAATTAATAAAGGAAAATTAATTTTAAGATTGAAATCATCCATGTCATAACCTGGATTGTTTGTTTTATGACAAAGAAAACTAAATTGATGCTGGCTGTTCATTCAAACACCAACAGCCTGTCGATGCTATGATCATTGTTCCATTTCACTGTTTTTCTGTCATATTTATAATTTAAATATGAATATAGTGCATGTTTGTTGGTGACATTTATGGAGCTTTTTCATCCGGTTAAATTGGTTGTTTTCTGCTTTAAAAAAAAAACACTTTTTCATGTGTGATCACTCTGCATTTACGCAACTCTGTTGTTGGTAGTATATATGTAAGTAAATTCAATTGAAATTGGGCCTTGGCTGGAAACAGAGTTAAGGAATCAGTGGCCATGGTGTGTTATACAGAAGTAAAATATATACATGTATTTGCATGATAGATTATATGTATGATGTCTCATGACACAGATGCACATGCACAGTGCTCTTATCTATAACAACTTTGAAGCCACATCAGAGAAATACATTCAAGGCACTGAAAATATATGTGTAGAAATCTTAATTTTATTCATTAAATGATATCAGTTTCAAAGAGATTCTCTGTCTAATTTATGACACATTGTAATGTAGCTAAATATTAAAAGACACTTTAAAAATATTGTTATACATGGTAAACCACAATTTCTTAGAGCCCTTTTTTTTGACATTTGAATTCAGCTACTATTGGTCTCTATATTCTTCCTCAAAGACAGACAATGAAATTGAAGTAAAAAGTAGAAAATTATTTTGATGCAAAATCATTAAAATATAAAAGAAATTGTTATAATTGGACATACATCTGCTATGATAATATAAAGTATTAAATATAAATAAAAAATGAAGTTTACAGAAATATTATGTATTTTGCCTGAAAACACTGAAATAAACTGTATTTTATATATTAGTACAGTCATTAGTGCTGCCAGCAATCCAGTCCATCAGTCTGATACACTGAAAACAACTGTATTTTATATATTAGTACAGTCATTAGTGCTGCCAGCAATCCAGTCCATCAGTCTGATTCACTGAAAACAACTGTATTTTAAATATTAGGCCAGTCATTAGTGCTGCCAGCAATCCAGTCCTTCAGTTTGATACCTGTGCACTACCTGGTCTTCACAAGTGAGAAAACTGATTTAAGTAAAATGTTTGTACAGGTGAATATTGTTATGCTCCATATATACAATAGTTTTCAACCAGAGTCTGCTATTAAACTCATTAAATGTTTACTTGAGGAATGTAAATAATGAGACATAGCTTAATATTCATTTCATTCATAAAGTTGAAAGCAATTGAACATTGATCTTTTAAGGATTTAATTTTGCTTACTGTGTTGAATAGCTTGAAGGTGGGAAGGTTACCAAAGCAGAGAGGGCATTACTCTTTGATGTCTTGGATGTCACAAGTACTGGAACCAATACATTCATAAAGCTGACTGAGCTTCATCTTACCCAAGGAGCAACTTACTTTGCCTGGGTCATGGGTAAGATTATTTAACAAGCATACTTAAAAACTAGAAGCTCTTACCCAGGGGGAAACTTACTTTGCCTGGGTCATGAGTAAGATTATTTAACAAGCATACTTAAAAGCAAGAAGCTCTTGCTTTCTTAATTTCATTGAATCTTTGCTCGAGTTGAAATCCAGTTACTTTTTTAGAAATGGGTTATCTTTAACACCCATTTTTCAACTTCATGTAGAATTTAGTTTTCAAGGTTCTTTAGGAAAATTCAAAATACTACAGAACTATGATATGCCATAGACAAGAGCATTTTCAATTAGAAATAATATTTCTATTGATTAAGTAACTCTTTATGAAAAGTTTTCAGTCTTCAGGATCACTACTTTGAACAGAATCCCAAAGGAAATTAGAGAAAGTATAAATATAAATCCATTTAATTATAATCTGATTTGATGGATGAAAGTGGAACCTGTTTGTTTTGACAAATATGATAGCATTTGCAATTTAAATTCACTAATCTTCCACATTGTCTCACTACTTTTGCACTGTATATAATCAGTGTACCTACTTGGAGCATGTTCACTTACATTTTCTGTTGATTATGTCCATATATAAATATAGCTTTTCTGTGTGTGTATCTGTGTGTTGTGAATCAAAATTTGCATGTTAAAAAATAAAGGGTCAGACAGAGGATTATTTAATTGCCATTAATTGTATCATACTCTTTAAATAAGGTTATTCTTATTATTATTATTATTACATATGCAGTCTTTTTCATACTAGTAAAGTCAATTTCATTTCAGTATTTTTTTTTTCTTTCTAAAGATAAAGCTTATTACAGTTTTTCTCAGTAAACTGCATATCATGTTGCATCTGTAAATAATTGAAAATGTTTCTCTAATTGCACTGCAGGTGCTGACAAGTCTGGAGAATGTGGAATGACTTTCTTTGAATTCACAGTTGACATCACTCTACCTGTTATGGGAAGACTTAGGGCTGGTCCTTACTTTGATATGGTGAGTGTTGTATGGAATAATTGGGTAGACTTAGGGCTGGTCCTCACTTTGATATGGTGAGTGTTGTGTGGAATAATTGGGTAGACTTAGGGCTGGTCCTTACTTTGATATGGTGGGTGTTGTGTGGAATAATTGGGTAGACTTGGGGCTGGTCCTTACTTTGATATGGTGAGTGTTGTGTTGCTTATTTATGGTAAACTCTTTGACCATATAATAATAATAATAATAATAATAATAATAATGACTTTATTTAAAGAGGGTAACACAATTAGCTAAGAACTAATCTACCTTGAGGCCCTCATACAAAGGAATTTATATCTTCTTTCTTGAGTTTAATTTATATAGTATACAAATTTTGTTTCCATCACTCTTCACCAATGATAGTTACAGGTAATACTTTCCATGAACCATCATTCACTGGAACTGTTTGTTTTTGTCTGTTGCTAGTCTATGATATTAAGAAAATTTCTACCTGGCAGTGAACAAAACTAAACCATATTGAACTTTGATCTGATCACTTTATGAAATTTGTTTATTTTAATATTTAGCTTGCTTGGTTTCTTTGATATTTCCTATATAGTTAGTTCTGTTGTGCTTCTTCCTCTCCAGAACCCTGCCTGTTCTTCCATGGAGTGGAAGAAGCACAGTAGAACAAATATTCAATCTCAGGGCTCTGTGTGAAAAGTACTTGCAACATCAGCAAGACATCTATCATAGGTTTATAGATTTAAAAAGGCCTTTGATAGTGTGGCATGAGGCAATGTGGGCCACAATGAAGAAGTACAACATGGGTCAAAAGTTGACCAATACCATCAAGCAGCTGTATACCAATGCTACCAATGCAGTAATTGCTCAAGGTTCTGTTAGGGACTAGTTCCAGAAAACAGTTGGAGTACACCAAGGCTGTCTCCTGTCACCCATGCTTTTCAACATCTACTTAGAACGCATCATGAGTGAAGCCCTGGAAAACCACTGTTGAACAGTCAGCATTGGAGAGCATAACATCACACCAACCTCCGCTTTGCATACCACATTTATGGGCTGGCAGGCAGTAAAGACAAGCTTGCCACCTTAGTGAAAAACCTGGATGAAACATCTTCCAGATTTGAGATGGAGATAAGAACTGAGAAGACAAAGCTGATGACAAATAGTGCCAAACAAATCTCTGCCAAGATTAAAGTCAGATGACAGGAACTGGAAATAATGAGCCAATTCAAATATCTTGGTTCCATAATCAATGAAGAGCAGAAATTTTGTTATGAGTAGCACAAACAACAGCAGCTATGTCAAAGCTAAGAACCATCTGAAGAGATAAGAATATCTGTCTGAAAACTAAAATAAGACTATTGACAGCACCAGTCATCTGGATTTTGTTGTATTCATGTGAAGCCTGGACCCTGACAGCAGAATTACAACCAAGAATCCAGGCATTTGCAATGAAATGCTTCAGAACCAAATTTGGCATCTCTTATATGGACCACATCACAAATGAAGAAGTGCATAACACCATCAGGCACAAAGTAGACCTATATGATGACCTCACCACCGTCAAAAAGAAAAAGCTGAAATGGGATGGCCAAATCACTTGAGCCAACAGTCTGTCTACAACAGTACTGCAGGGCAGCATCCAGGGTGGCAGAATGAGAGGATACACAGAGAAAAATGTGGCCTGACAACAGCTTAAAACGCATCAGGAAAAGTTTTGCGGAGACACAGGCATTGGCACATGATCGAGACAAGTGGAGGGAACTGGTCAGATGTTCATCAGCACAGTACCTTGACGACCACACTAGGTGAAGAGAGTGATGATGATGACGATGATGCAGTTAGTAAACCATCTTCATAACATTATGCATATGTATGGATGTATTTTTTTTTAAAATTTCAGCCCATAAGCTACACATCCAAGAATGACTCCCTAACAATAGTTTGGGAGGGTTACAAAGATAATGTTTCTGGTATCCACTCATACACAGTATCTCTATGGAAACAAAGATTGTGTGGTGACACTGGGCCAAAAGAAATGGTGGTAGATTGGATTGAACTTGTTGGAAATTATTCAGCATATGAATTTGTGGAGCTTACGCTTGAGGTAAATTGATTTTCTCTCCCTCCCCTGCTTCTTTCATATTTCCATCTGTCTGTTCATCTTTCTGATTTCATAAAAAAAAATATTGTTGCATAATGAATTATCAATTCATTTTAGGTCTAAGGGGCTGTCTACCTAGTTTATTTCAAATTTTGTTAAAGACAGACATTTAAGAGTTAAGGTTGGCAAAACCCTTTCTGCAACCTATTGTCAGTCACCCTAGTCAGCATCAAAATTAACAGTTTAGCAAAATACCCTAATCCAGTGACTGACTGCTAATTATATGTTGTATTTTTTTGTCTGCAACAGATCAGAGATCAAACATACTAATGAACACTTCTAATTGTTAAGCTGAAATACAGATCGGAGATGAAACATACTAATGAACACTTTTAACTGTTAAGCTGAAATACAAATCAGAGATCAAACATACTAGTGAACACTTCTGATTGTTAAGCTAAAATACAGGTCAGAGATCAAACATACTAATAAACACTTCTAATTGATAAGCTGAAATACAGATCAGATATCAAACATACCAATGAACACTTCTTATTGATAAGCTGTAATATCAGAGATATGCAGAAGAACACAGGTTCAGTTTTGAAATAAAAAACGCATATTTTTTTAATAAATAATTATTTTTTAAATCTAAAATTGTATGCAAATAGCTTCTAATTGATGATGAATCAAAGCTGTATCTTGATGTTTGTTTTATTCCTAATGTCAAAGAGAACAAATTATTAGGGCCTATTTTCAACCATAAGATGGCTTTTCATTGAGATGTTCAAGACTTCAGGGACCAATGTTCGATATTCCCATCTTTAGGCCCATATGATATACTCAGAAATCAAATTTAATTCTATCATTTGGCATACAAATTTGTCCTCACCTAGAAGCAGCGAAAATTGCTACTGACAGTGTTGCAAATTTCTGTATTCCTGACTCACCAAATACAGCAATTAAAACCCCTCCCAAAATATTTCACCTTTGTTAATTGAAAAAGTGCCAACAGATTCTCACATTTTTCTGAGTAATTTCAACGAAATCAGAGCCTCTCTTCAATATGATACACTCTGTATACAGACAGTTTGAAATATGTAGGTAGAGTTGTAATATCATTGCAGCATGTCATGGCTCCACTTCAAACCTGTGACAGGAAAATGTCTTATTTTTTTACATCAGAAATTATAGCTGTACTCAGCGTCATCATGATGGTTGTGTATGATTATGACTCAAACATATGGATAATAGTGATGTTACATTGTATCTGTATTACTGAGCTTATCAGCAATCTAACAACTTGATAAAAATGTATTAAACCATCTTATTTTATCGAGACATGACTTTCTTTCTTTTATATCGCTCCTAAAACTGAATTCCATTTGGATTTGATAGAGTTGTGGGTTCAAACTCCAGCCAAGTTGTACCAAAGAAATATAAAATTGTCAAAAGCAGCTGCCTCGCTTGGTGCTCAGCATTAAGATCTTACTGTTAGGACTGGTTGGGCATGTTTTCAGGATAATATGACTGGGTGGGATGTGATGTCTGTGCCATGATGCCCCAGTGCACATCCTATGTGGGAGATAGTTTACATAAGATATGGTTGTACAGTTTTACATACCAGTATGCCTGTTTAGTGAAGTAGTCAACTGCTAAGTTATCTAATCCAGGTGAGTAATAACAGACCCACTTGGGCCTCTTCTGTTGCCACATGTATTTTCATAAACACATAACCTAACCTTCTGTTTTTATATTTGAACAGAAATCAACACCATACTTTGCCAAAATAATCATAAAGAATGGAGCTGGTTTAGAGATACAGTCAGAAACGACACCAATTTTATATGACGGATCCTCCCCAACAGGCGGCATCGTTGTTGATGGCAGTGATTTTCTCCTTGACAGGGTCTGGTGGAACAAGCCATCTGTCATGGAGGGTAAGCAATTGAAACTTGTGCAGTTCTTTTTCAGAATTGAAATCAAAACCTTGAATGTGTAATGTCATGTAGAAGGGGTAAATAAGATAACAGATTTATATTGATTTCCTTCAGAACGCTTCTGTAAAGATTTCATCCAAAGAAATTAGAAACATTCAATCTTTCATAAGATCTTTTTATTTTTCTGTCACCAAGAATATTTCATTTGTATAATTTTCACAGCATCAACACTTTGGGTCTTCTTGGACAGGATGGTAATATTAAAACCTTCAGTATTACTATCCACACTAGTGTTGCTGAAGTTGGAATAAATGTCATTAAGAACTGTGCATGTGACTGAACTGAGAATTTGCTCTTCAAACATACAATTTACTTTGAGGCAGTCATTGTCTCATTGTCAGCACAAATTCATCCCTCCTCATCTTTGCAATTAGCACCCTTCTTTGAAAAACAAGTGTTCCAAAATTTGTCTCAAACAGCCTCTGCATCCATTAAATCCATTTCAATAGAACCATCAAAATCACTAAAATTCTCATTATCTCCATCACTGACTCTCTGTTAATCAATTAGGCAGTTCCAAGACTCCCACTCAAGCACAATTATTGTTTAGGTAGAGCTGGGTACCACCAAAATTTGTAACAGTATTTCTGAGCTTACCATGATTACTAACACATTACCAAGTATTCATTGCTCTTGGGTAGGAGCCAGACACTATCTTCTTTAATTTCTGTCTGTCTCTAACTGTATAAAATATCTTGTGATATATAGCAAAATAACACCATGTTATAAATATGATATTATTAGGAAAAAAGTTAGTTATCTTCAGATAAAAGAAAAGAAAATATTTCATCTTGAAGGAAAATCGCTGCCCCATCCTGGAAATAAAATGGCTAGTACCTAATGGTAGATGAATTTGCTGTGTGTATTTTCATTGTTATATAAGTTTGTAACATGACCTTCTTAGTAAGAGGGGTAGGTACTTGGATTTATATAATAGCTACATTATCTAGGGAATGATCACCCTCGATGTTATGACCCAGTGTGAGTGAAAAGATAGAATATCAATATAGAACTGGGCAAGATTATTGGGAAGAAATGATGCAATACTAGCCCCATTAGACAAGAAAAATAACCAAATTTTATCAAACAAATTAATAGTGGTAATTTCAATATATAAGCAAGATTTAATTGCCGTGTCAAATTGGATTTATTTCATCATGTTAATGAGTGGTGAAAAGAGTTCAATATCCATGACTAATTGCATCACCTTCCTCTTGACCATGTTCCAGTGGTTCCTATTTCTTCAAGTCTTTCTATTCTGACTGCCTCATTCTTCTTGGACTTCCTAGTCCTTTACTCTGAACTCATCACTTCCCCTTTTAAACTTCACTCATTACTTCTGTTTTTTTCTGGACATCACTCGTCCCATCTCTTTTTTTTTTCTGCGGACTTCAATTTTCGGACTGCCAAGTCTCACTGTCTTTCGGAAAACAGTTTCCTTAAAGGACAAAATTATCCCTAAGTTTCTATATGTACTACTTCTAGATGTACATAAAATCCTTCCCTTAATTTACTCAGAATTAGCTAATTACACACTGCGTAAACCTGACTTACTACGGTTTTCCCTGCTATTGTTTCACAGAAACAGTTCATAAATTACCATGTGAGCTCTCTATCAAAACTGTACTGTATGCTACTACATGTTCGATTACTATTGCTTAAAATTCACAATTCCTAACTCACTTCCAGATTATTTAAACATTACAAAAGCAAATATAATATGTAGTTAGCTTTAACTGAGGATAATTAGTATCATCATAACAGACAAAGGAAATTATTTCATATTTATTTCATATAACCCTATGAAATCCTACACATATGAACATTTGGATCGCATGCATTTGATTCTATGAATGAACTTCAACTAATAACTGTTAAATTAAAAAGATTAATTGCATTACAACTCTAGCGTCAACACGTTTCCATGAAACTGAATAACTTATACAGAATGTGGAACTTAGATATATCAAACAAATTTGCATACAACAAACAATAAAAAAAATAGAATATTATGTGAAGTTAAAATTGAGTATCTTAATGATACATTATGTTAAAATTGCGTACTTTTGTGATACATACTTTAGAAATTGTGCATCCAGCACTAATCCCTGTCTTTCTCACAAGACAGACACCTGGTCCCTTTATTGTTTAGCACGGGAAGCACAATTCATTTTTCAAGGCTTTCTCAAAGCCAAACTTCTCCTCTCTCAGGAACTGATTGGACTAAAGAGTATGACCAAGGTTGTCACTTTAAATTTAAATTACTTTCAACATTGTTCGCCATAATTTCACTCTTGCCAATCATCATCATTGGTTTCTAAAAACATTCCTATGACAGTCATTTCTTTCATCAGTCATACTCACAGAATTACGCTATATAACTTTTACCTTTGAAGAATGACTATTTGACATGGATCGGAAGCTCAGCTGTCTCAGCCTCAAACCTGTACTAAGATGTCTGGCCAATTTCATTAGGTTGGAACATTGGCCCTTTTGAAGTTTTAACACTGATATGGAAGAAAAGAAGAATAAAGGTCAGAGTGACCCTTCACAAAGACTCCTCCGGTCTAAATGTGATATTATCTTAATGCCCAATGCATTCAACTTTAAGGTTCAACGTTTATTCAAAATTCTACGCTACACAAAGTAACAAGCTAAAAGCTATAAATAATAGAACTTGCGCAATAGCTCTCATTATTCAACTGCCCATATGAATCCAACACTTTGAATCTAATCACATAATTGGACACATACCCAATTCTTGCATACCAGCAGAAGGTCAACCTTAACTAGATTGCATGATATGCCAGTACCCTGTGTCATCCTTGTTGAGCATGTTTACTTAACACTGTTTGAAACAGTAGTATTTTGATGTGAACTCAAAAAACTGTATCATGATGTTAACACCCCAGGAAATCTTGAACTTTTGAGGGAATTCAGTTTATACACTGTATTAAAGATTATGACAGTATGTTTTAAGGATTTTACATTAATTTTACTTTTTGTTTACTTTTTATCTTTTATTTTATTTTATATCCTTTCCACAGAATTTTAAACATCTTTATCTTTTATATCTTGTCTTGTGCTTATTTTCTGAAGTTTGTGTACAGCTCTTCATGGTGACATTTTCCAAACTTTGCATCTGATTGGAACGGTAAGTGCTATTAAACACAACTACTTGCATACAGTCTGTTTACTCTGTGTGTGTGTGTATCTATGTGTGTGTATATATATATATATATATATATATATATATATATATATATATATATATATATATATATATATATATATATATATATATATATATAATGAAAATATGTCTCATTCAAAACCTTCAATTTGTACAGGAACTTTCCTACACTTGTCATCTCCTGTGGGACCAGCATGTCCATCCCAGCATGTCTCAATGCTGCATGATCCACATTGGTCCAGTTTAGCCCTCAAAGGATTCCAGATGCCAAATGGTGCCAACTGGATTATAGAACATCGGCAAGAAAACATTCAGACAGATGCAGAGTTTGACGAGTTGCATATTAAGATCATGCGAGACACTAGAGAGAAGAAAGTTTACTCTGCTGCATATTATCGTTCAGCTGACATAGCTATGGGAGGAACGTACGAGGTAATCAAGCAGCACAGTGATTACAGTGTTTTGTACAGGGGGTGATTTGTGTAGCTGATATGGTTATGGGAGTAACATACCAGGTAATAAACAGCACAGTGATTACAGTGTTTTGTACAGGGGGTGATTTGTGTAGCTGATATGGCTATGGGAGTAACATACCAGGTAATAAACAGCACACAGTGATTACAGTATTTTGTACAGTGGGTGATTTGTGTAGCTGATATGGCTATGGGAGTAACATACCAGGTAATAAACAGCACAGTGATTACAGTGTTTTGTACAGGGGGTCATTTGTCTAGCTGATATGGCTATGGGAGTAACATACCAGGTAATAATCAGCACAGTGATTACAGTGTTTTGTACAGGGTGGGTGCTTTGTGTAGCTGATATGGCTGTGGGAAGAACATACCAGTTAATAAACAGCACAGTGATTACAGTGTTTTGTATAAGGTTGGTGCTTTGTGTGCTTACTTGACAATGGGAGCAGCATACCAGATAATAAGCATTGCAAGGGTAACATTGTTTGTACAGGCTGTGTGCTTTGTGTAGCTTGCTTGGCAATGGGAGGAACATTTGCATATAATAAACAGCACAGTGGTTATAGTGTTTTGTACAGGGGTGTATGCTTTATTTAGCTTACTTGACAATATAAGGATTGTAACAGGTACAGTGTTACAGTGTTTGGTACAGGATTGTAACAGGTACAGGAAGCAGCTGTGTAGTTGTGAGCACCAAAACTGTACATATCTATTCCTGCCTCTTGCATAACAGTCTGAATCCACCTAGCAACAGTACTCACAGCAACAGCTCTTAACACAACCCTTGTAGTGTTTTTTTATTATTCACCCTTAAAACAAAAGGAAAGATGAGTAATCAGACTCTGCTATGAATTTTTTATTTTATTTTTAAATATTCATTAACTTTAGATCACAGTGAAAGCTGCTGATGGAGATGGCATGGCTGTGACTGGAATCATGTTCTATGACTCTGAGGACGAAGGGATTGGGATTTATGATTACATGTCAGTTCAAGACTGGGCAATAGGAGTTTGCTCCTGCTGTTATGAAAATCCAGTGGTGAGTTAGTTATCTTGCCATTATAACAGCAAAGATAAATAAACAATTCAGGAATATACAACAATTTATGTATGTTATTTTTCCCTAAAAATTAACATTAAATGTGGTAGAATCATCAACCTAGTTGAGAGTATGCATCTACTAGCAACATACCCACACACCAAAAGAAGGTGATAGTGACCTACATTTTACACTTGACTGGTTTAGGGTAAGTTTCTCTGTCTTACAATAATATAGGTTTTTGGCAAACTATACATATACTGTTACACCTAGATTCATGAAACTTGATAAAGGGATTTTAAGCATCTCTATTAGTACCACACCCTTACAGCAAAAGAAGGTCAATGTGACCTACTTTTTGCATTTTTTAGCTTATGTTTTTGCATTTAATACATGACTACATTGGGTTTTTTTTGTCTTCTGTAAATATTATACTATTGTATCTTAAGATTCAAGGTTTCTAATTGGTAATCTTGGCCACTGCTCCACAATATAAGACAAAATCTTTCACCTGAATTTTGAAAGAGATTCACATGCATAAATAGGTAAATGTATGAAAAGATAATAATGTTTTATAATTTTCATAATACCTCTTATACAGAGATAAGATAGTATTGTTCCATTCATGTATAGGACACATATAAACCTAGCCTATACAAAGGGTCAAACTTGACAAGAGTGCATACCTTGTTTGTAACCACTGATAGTGGAACGCATTCTTTTCACATTTATTGACTTGAATTCCATTAGTTGATGTGAACTCATTTAAAATGTTGGATGCTGATGCACAGCCAGAGTATATTGTGGACTTTTTGAAAGAATGCAGTCAATATAAAATATCTGAACCTATATTTTAAGTATTTCATGGCAATTAATGGGATTTCAAATGCGGCATTGTGTCCATTCTGTGTTACCAAATATAGCTTGTGTTACTAAATAAAAGGCACAAACTTTATAGTCTTACTAGCATTAGCAACAGAGTGTGTGTGTGTGTGTGTGTGTGTGTGTGTGTGTGTGTGTGTGTGTGCTATCCTCTAAGCGGTCATGTCAAATGTATCTAAATGGAAGCAACTCAAAGGGACAGTTTTTATGCACAAAATTTAATGCCATATTTACTTGCCTAGTCTAAAAATTAATAAAATTAATTGAAAAAATTTTAAAAATGACCCTTAAAATATAAACTTGGAGAATAAAAGCAAAAACTACAGAAAAATGATTGTGGTCAAAAATCCAGATAATTGGTTCATCTGTGTTTGATTTGATGTATGTTGAAGACGAAATGGAAAATAAGCCTCTTCACAGAGTTAATAATCAACACAAAAGAATAAAATGGAATATTCAGATTCTTGCAAATAAAAGCAGAAAGGGAAAATTACGATTATTGGACGACACATGCCAGTTTGAGTATGTCTGGGGGCGGGAGATATGATTGCCGTTGTCGTGTGAAATAGAAAATAATTCCAAGAATTATATCAAATTGAGAGATAGCAAGCGATAAGACATTGAGCCGCATAGGGTTTTGTAAGTGAAGTTTATGCAACTGTAGTGGTGGTAAATATGGTCTACTTGTACAAATTTTTCAGTTGAATATATTTACCATTGCTTCATGTTTCAATTATTGAACCGTTAAATAAGTTAAATATTGAACCGTTAAATAAGTTAATTACTGAACCGTTAATAAGTTCTCCAGCTTTACAATAGTAGATTATGATATTTTGTTTCACCTTACAGAAACTGGTCAAGCTTACAAAAATAAATTAACTGCCTTACTGAGACTATCTTGTCAGGTTTTGCAGGTCTGCAGAAGCAAGGTTAAAAAGGTCGATATTTTTGGGTAGCTATATTGAATAGGAATATTATTCACTTGACCAGATAATTCAATGGCAGTTGATAGCAAAAGTTCATATACCCCAATGTCAAATTTATGCCGATATTCTTCTTATTATTATTATTATTATTATTATTATTATTATTATTAACTCCCATATCAATAAGTCTATAATTAAGAAATTTAAAAATTAAAAAAAGTCTCAAATTATCCCAAAATTGCAACTGATCTCCTTTGGTGCAATAAAGATGTTTGAGCTAACAAGTTTCTGCAGTAGAGTCATAATACCCAAGGGACCTAGCAAATTATTTTTAGAGATCTGTAATTAAGGTCAGCTTAATACAACTATAAGCACACTGTTGGATCCTTAAGACTTGTTCTCTCGGGGCCCCAAGTGGCCGAGTGGTCTAAAGCGCTCTCCGTTACAGATTACTGCCATCTCACCTCTTTCTGCATGGGCTCGAGTCTAAAATTCAGCCAATGTAGTTATGTGAGAAAGCTTGCCAGTAGTTTCTTGTGGGTCTGTGGTTCTTCCCAGTGACTTTCCTGGGTTCTTCCTCCACCATTAATACTGGCCGCCATGTATAGCCTATCATGTGCTGAAAAATGGCATTAAACCCTAAAAAACAAACAAACAAAAAAAGAATTGTTCTTTGGGTATTTTAACCAATGTCTGTATACATTTAAAATTATTCCTTTCTGTTGCCCTCCTTTAAATCCATTCATAATTATGTACTTTTCATTTTACAGCCTGTTCAGTGTTATGAAATCTGCAATTGTTCAGCCTATTTGGAGTCTAACCCAACTCAGAAGGTTGACAACATGACAGATCCTATCACAGATACATTACCAAATAAAACTGACACAGGGGGAAGCTATTCCGTGGTGAATCAGATCCCAGCAAATGGAAAACCTATCAGCTATGTAACCCAAACATCATGTGGGTTACAGATATATGCAGGTATATGCTAAGGAAACACACTGTTTCCACCACTTTTATTTCACCTGCATGAATACAGACATAAATATTTAATGTTTTCCTTTTTGTTTCTTTAATTACATCTACCAGGTATGTGGAGAAATAAAAAAGTTTCGTATCCGTGGGTTTCTTGTAATTTAATCAGATGTGATGATGACTAAATGAATCTCCAGAAGAAGAAGAAGACCTACATTATTTACAAATGAAATATATATTAAATTAAAAGTAGAGAAATTGATTACATTAATTCATAAAAGGTGTGAAATTATTATAAAACTATCCCAATGTATTTACTAAAAGCATACCAGCACCGTAGAGTATTCTGATGTACAATTATAGTAATTTTCTTTTACAAAGTACTGAGTAACCTATTGTACCCAGAAATATTGAAGTTGACTCCTGGAGTGTGAACCAGAAGACTTATAGCATTTACATATAAAATATGTAAATAATTAAAAGTCAACCAGTCTCTCACATGGATAACTCACAAAATGACAAGGCATGGAATTATTACCAGACTATCCCAATGTAATTACTAAAAGCATACCAGCATCGTGTTGTATTCTAGTGTACAATAGTTATTTTATTTGATACTATTTACAGAGTCTGAGTACCCTATTGTACCCAGAAATATTGAAGTTGACTCCTGGAGTGTGAACAGTGGAATTGAGAACTTGTTAGTGTAATCGGTAGTTGCATGTTAGGCACATGCAATGCAATCAACTCTTTTACAGCTCACTCACCATACCTACAACAACAGAACAGCATGTATCAGGACATTAGACATCACTGTACTGAACATTTAACACCAAAATACTAAATACACACAAATATTAATAAACAGCATTTTACATTTCTTGTTTGATCATTTTTCAAATATCTTTAAAAATATATGTGCATGCCATACAATTTATTATCTCCATATACAGTTTGGAAAATGGAGACAAGGCTTGAAACTGTACATTAAATGTATAGTTCAAAGTAAGCAGTAATATTTATAAGTGTATATAGATTAATTACATGATCAATAATTGAAATAAATCATTACTTAAACAAATCAAAGTTTTTTTTGTTATTATGTTTACAAGCAGAAAAGAAGTTGATAAAGTTATACCATTAATATAAAGAGCTGCAAAGCACATAATACATACATAATGTCTAAAACAATAATAATACATACATAATGTCTAAAACAATAATAATACATACATAATGTCTAAAACAATAATAATACATACATAATGTCTAAAACAATAATAATACATACATAATGTCTAAAACAATAATAATACATACATAATGTCTAAAACAATAATAATACATACATAATGTCTAAAACAATAATAATACATACATAATGTCTAAAACAATAATAATACATACTTAATGTCTAAAACAATAATAATACATACATAATGTCTAAAACAATAATAATTCATACATAATGTCTAAAACAATAATAATACATACATAATGTCTAAAACAATAATAATACATACATAATGTCTAAAACAATAATAATACATACATAATGTCTAAAACAATAATAATACATACATAATGTCTAAAACAATAATAATACATACATAATGTCTAAAACAATAATAATACATACATAATGTCAAAAACAATAATAATACATACATAATGTCTAAAACAATAATACATGCATAATGTCTAAAACAATAATAATACATACAATGTCTAAAACAATAATAATACATACATAATGTCTAAAACAATAATAATACATACATAATGTCTAAAACAATAATAATACATACATAATGTCTAAAACAATAATAATACATACATAATGTCTAAAACAATAATAATACATACATAATGTCTAAAACAATAATAATACATACATAATGTCTAGAACAATAATAATACATACATAATGTCTAAAACAATAATAATACATACATAATGTCTAAAACAATAATAATACATACATAATGTCTAAAACAATAATAATACATACATAATGTCTAAAACAATAATAATACATACATAATGTCTAAAACAATAATAATACATACATAATGTCTAAAACAATAATAATACATACATAATGTCTAAAACAATAATAATACATACTTAATGTCTAAAACAATAATAATACATACATAATGTCTAAAACAATAATAATACATACATAATGTCTAAAACAATAATAATACATACTTAATGTCTAAAACAATAATAATACATACTTAATGTCTAAAACAATAATAATACATACTTAATGTCTAAAACAATAATAATACATACATAATGTCTAAAACAATAATAATACATACATAATGTCTAAAACAATAATAATACATACATAATGTCTAAAACAATAATAATACATACATAATGTCTAAAACAATAATAATACATACATAATGTCTAAAACAATAATAATACATACATAATGTCTAAAACAATAATAATACATACTTAATGTCTAAAACAATAATAATACATACATAATGTCTAAAACAATAATAATACATACATAATGTCTAAAACAATAATAATACATACATAATGTCTAAAACAATAATAATACATACTTAATGTCTAAAACAATAATAATACATACATAATGTCTAAAACAATAATAATACATACTTAATGTCTAAAACAATAATAATACATACTTAATGTCTAAAACAATAATAATACATACATAATGTCTAAAACAATAATAATACATACATAATGTCTAAAACAATAATAATACATACATAATGTCTAAAACAATAATAATACATACATAATGTCAAAAACAATAATAATACATACATAATGTCTAAAACAATAATAATACATACATAATGTCTAAAACATATATCTAAATAAATATTTATGTCTGACCATTTTACTGTAGAAATATATTTCTCAACTTTCAAATACCCAGAAAAATATTGACCAAAGCTGTAAAATTTAAAGATGATTTCCAAACTTTTGTTCTGTAGATAAAATATTTTGTTATAGCAATGTGAAAATAAATACCATTTATCATTATATAGTATTTTGGCTTGATATAAAAGTAAATTTGTACAGAAAATGTTATGCAATATTTTAAATAAAAAATTCCCTCAATTTCATTTTCATACTATTTATTCCACATCTTGTGTAGACTAATTTCAAAGTTCTGTTCCCTTTTTTATTTTATTCAAAATATATGACAAATTTATACCTGATTTTATCCAAAATATTTTATTTTGTTCTTGAATTGTCACATTTTTTTTTCAATTAGATCTTTCCAGTTTTGAATATTATTTTTTTTTACTGGCCAAGAAAAATAACCATGAAGTTAAATTTGTTGCTTGGAGCAACCACAAAATCCTGAAATATTGATACCCCATGGAAACTAGTAAATTCACCCCAACATGTGAAATTCCTTGAGCATTAGACCTCAGTTTTTCTGTCTATTAATCAACATCCTCCTAGACCACTCTGGTGGCCTAGTGGTTAGAGAGTCCACTGCAGAAACGGGAGGTCATGGGTTCAATACCCGGCCGAGTCATACCAAAGACTTACAAAAATGGTACTAACAGCTGCCTCACTTGGTGCTCAGCATTAAGAGGTTAGTGTTAGGACTAGTAGGCCTGGTGTCAGGATAATGTGACTGTGTGGAACATCATGCTACATGTCTACAGCATGATGCCCCAGTGCTAGACATCACTATAAACTGCCTCACTGCAGACATCATAGCGATATGACTGATTTTTTTAAAAGCTACATTAAAAATCCTAATCACACACTCACACACAACATTCTCCTGTTTTTCAGGTACTAGCCCTTTTGTCATCTTGTGGTGCAAGACCTTCAATGATACCATGGAACCTCTGTCGGCCAGTATCAGCCTGGACTACAACCCTGCACAGTACTTCAGCACCTACAGAATTGAGTTCCGAGTGACAAAGGAGGACGTTACTGTAAGCTGAGCTTTATTTATGTTACATGATCATTTGGAATACCTCTCTCCATTATTTAACTAATGAGCTGAGCTTTATTTATGTTTACATACATTTGGAATACCTCTCCCCATTATTTTACTAATACTAGAGCTTTATTTATGTTACATGAACATTTGGAATACCTATCCCCAATATTTAACAAATACTAAAACTTTATTTATGTTACATGAACATTTGGAATACCTCTCACCATTATTTAACTAATACTAAAACTTTATGTTTACATACATTTGGAATACCTCTCCCCATTATTTATCTAATACTAGCACTTCCTTTGGACTTTCATTTTTTTGCTGTTTTCTTCTTTATTATGACGGATTTGGAAGCAAATCTGGAATTTTTAGCTCACTAGGCAGCAACACCATTTTAAACTTATGATGTGGCCTTGCATCTCACATTAATATATGTTTCTGTGGTAAACTTCTTCTCAATACCAGTGCTGACAAATTCAACCAAATTTAGCAGAAGGGATTCTTGTATAAAGGACTTTTAAATTTATACTAATGGCATCACTAAATCAAAAAACAAAAAAACTGTTGAATGGAATTGGATTCATTTGTATGTTGGCTTTAAATATTGAACTGATGAGGTTCTTGTGCTGCCATCTATGGATGATGATGCAGCAAATAGTGAAGTCTTGAAATATTTTTTTTTGTATGAGTAGTATATGCAATTACAAATATTGAAAGAAATTGCTAAGAAAAGCATCATATTGACTCGGAGTTTCTTGGCCATCTGCCAGTTAGCTAATAGACATGTCAGGGTAGTGATTCAGGCTACTTGGAGTCTTAACTAAAATGCATTATTACATTATAATTCTATTTGATTTCTTCCACATCTTTTTTTATTTAATAGGACACATGGTGCGTATATGCCTTTGTCAATGAAACTGGACTGTGTAGCCTGTGTGGAATTCCACCCCTAAGCAATGCTTCAAAACTCGTTCTCCATGTCTGGAATCGGAACAACTACCTGGCTCCAATACCTGATAAGCCTTATCTTATTTGGAAAGGTCTTGCATCCTTTAGAGACTTAATTATGCCACCTCCGATTGATGCACTGTGTCGATATGGAAAGCCATTCCGAGGAGGGGATATTGCAGTTGTGAAATATGAGGCTGGAATTGGAAAATCACCTTTTTCTGATAATGTTGCATCGTTTAGAGAGGTACTGTTTTTTATATATATATATATATATATATATATATATATATATATATATATATATATATATATATATATGTTGTCTTTTGGTAGACAACATCTAATTGCCTACATCATAAATTTGTTTGTTATGATACTAAGAATTCAGCTCCAATTCCAAACTTCCTGTCCACTCTAAATAATTCAACTACTGTAAAGGTTACTGGAGTAAGTAGGGTCTCTTTAGCTGCCAGTTTTTATTATAATTAGTCAATATTCCAGGAATTATTTCAGTTATAGATTGGTTCTAAGTTTTCATTATAATTAGTCAATATTCCAGGAATCATTTCAATTATAGATTGGTTCTAAGTTTTCATTATAATTAGTCAATATTCCAGGAATAGATGTAATATAAAGTATCATATAAATTATAGATTGGTTCTAAGTTTTCATTATAATTAGTCAGTATTCCAGGAATAGATGTCATAAAGTAACACATAAATTATAGATTGGTTCTAAGTTATAATTGAAACTAGTATCAGTCATTCATACAAATAAATAAGTTGAGGTTTCCAAGAAACAGCATTTCCAGCAGTGAACACTTCAGAGGTGTTGAATAAAGATTTCTTTATAAGAACAGTTTGTGAGGTGGTTTGTGATTAAATCTGTGACTAATTGCAAATCAAACACTATTATTTTTTTCTTCTGTAATATCTGGTTGCAAAGTATTTTGGGAAGTATTAATGTGCAGAAGGACCTAGTTGAATCAAAATTGAACATGGTGAACTTACTGCCTTTTTTGTACCATGAAAATTTGGAATTTGTGCAATTTGAACACTCTTAAGATTTATGTCTTTTCTTTAGATATCAAACAAATTTCCTTAAAAGCTTTATTGACAGGATTTTTAGCTAAATTAGCTATTTCAGAATATTTAGACCATAGTTTGCAAAGTTGTGACTCTTAATTAACTTTAAATATTTTAATGGTTTGTGAAAAGTGTCATTCATATTTTTAAAAGTCGTATTAGCAGTAAAGCTTCATATTTAGGAAGATATTGGATGCTAAAAATTGTGTGCCAATGTTTGACCATATTGTTCTGAACTGCTGCCTATTAATGATTTGGTGCTGTACCCAGTTGCCATTTCTCCAGTCTTTTAGTTGGCATGGAGCACTTGCCATGTTATTGACAACTTATTGTTCTATGGTAATTGTTATTTTTTTTCCCTTGCTAACTTTAATACAAAATGTGAATTTTTCAAAAAAGTTTAGATTTTGAAAAACAATAATTGTGTTGTTGTTCATATTTGTAAGAGGCCCTTTTTGGATGAATATTTATCAAAAGCGTAAATATATAAATATGAAAAAAGAACTATACTCAACATATTGGCTCCTCAATTAATTCAGCTTATTATATATTCAGAAATTGTTTTGGATTATTTGACATCTAGGTAAAGATCACACACAACACAAATGTCAGATATTGTGGATTAAATACTACAAAAACATGTGACAGTTATTTAAGGACAATATGATTTCAAAAAACTAGAAACATTAAATTGGAATTATGAAATGTAACAATTTAGAATGACTACATTATGCACATCATAAAACTGTGATAATAACAATATGGAGTATCCTTTTACTATATGAATAATTTTACTGTGACAATGTTTTTCCTTTTGTAAAGTTTGTCATGTATTTCTGTTTCCTACAGGTGCTTGTTCCCTGTATTCCTTGTACAGACGCCTGCTCCAGATACAACTGTGATCCATTGTGTAATGCGACAGTTGTCCAGCTTATGAACATTACATTGTCAAACATTTCACTTCCATCAGTGGATGTCCAGCCTATGAACATTACATTGTCAAATATTTCACTTCCATCAACGACTTTAAAGCCAGCGACTGGTCTCAATTACTCAGTGGCATACTACCTGACAGGTATAATTGTGTACCAGTCTGTTAATTTTAGTGGAGCTATTACACGTTAATATTAGCAGAAATTTAATATGTATGTAAAAATATGCAGCAGTAAAAAAGAAATCTCCATAAACAAAATCACACTTTGATGCAGTAAAATAAAATCACAAAATATAAATTTCAATATACTAAAAACTTGAAGTCATGGAAAAAACATGACAATTTCTTTTTAAATTTGAATGTTTATGATCAATTAAAACATTTGTTTGTGAAGATTTGAGTCATTTAAAGGTAGCATTACTGCAGCAGATATTCTTGAAACTGGTTTGTTAGCAACTCATCAGAAACAGAATTGGCAGGTCATAAACCACTATCAGTGCCCAAAATTCTTAATAGCAAGCTTTTCTCTCTCAAATGTTTTTACTTTTGATTTTAAAAGTTAAATAAGGGCAAGAACTGTTGAAGCCATGGTTGACACTTTGCCTATATATAGTTGACCCTCATCACAATGATCAAATTTATTTCTAGTCATAATATTACATCAACATGTATAAATGAGGTGTCTTTAAATAACAAATGTTGATCCTATATGTTTTTGATTTTATGTTCTTTAGCTCACCTGGCTACCATGCCAACTGAGCTTATGTTATGGCCATGGTTCATTGCACATTATCTGTTATCAGTTGTCCATCATAAATTGTGTGTCCAACCATCAACACTCAGGAGTCAATATTTTATATTTGATTTCAAACTTGTCTACACATCATCAAAATGTTGGATGAGTTTGACAAAGAACAAGGACCATGCATTTAATAAGGTGAACTGGTATCAGATTGGTTACCATTCTAGAAGTCATGTTCCCGATCTAATTTTGAGCCAACTCAGACTATATACTGTACCATTAAGTCTCAGATCAGATGAGTTCCATAATGGGCAAGATCCATGCATACTAATGAGATAATCTTGCATCTGATTGGCTGATTTTGTTACCACTTGACCTGATTTAACTTAAAGACCTAATAATGTTTTGTATCTGAAATATTTTCAGCATTTTTTATGCTTTCCAATTTCATAGTTTTTGTTTATTGTTTTTCTGTAGATTATAGATGTTGTATACTGCTTAAAGCTTCTTAAGATTAGGCGCTATACAAAGTCCTCATTATTATTATTATTATTATTATTATTATTATTATTATTATTATTATTATTTGATCAAACTTGGAATATATCCTTATTATCATTAAGATCTTGGACAGTTTGATAATGAGTGAATACCACGTAATAATTAGGCTATTTAGCATTCAGTTACCAAAATAGTAAAGAAGAATAACTAACAACATTACAGCTGAACTTAAGTTTTTGTCTCCCAACACAAGTTTGAAGACCTAATTAAATAAAACATTAGTCAGACTTGACTAGAAATGCTGGTCAATTTGGTGTTACACATTTCTGAGCTAGTAAGTCAGTTTGTTGTAAAAGGATAAATAATTTAAAAAACAGTAGAATGGTGTAAAATATTGTTGTTGGGTGAAATGCTACAGTATAGTTTTCTGAAAGGAAAGTTTATTTTTATAAGTAAATTGTTTTATTGAAATTTAGTGGCGTATGTAATGGTGATACTTAAACTGAATCAGCAGATAATATGGACTGGGCTAATGCATTGTCTGCAGTACTGACCTTGGGCTAATGCAATGTATGTAGTACTGACCCTGGGGCTGATGCAGTGTATGTTGTACTGACACTAGGGTTGATGCAGTGTCTCTAGTACCTACCCTGAGACTGGTATAATGTCTCTAGTACCTACCCTGGGACTGGTATAATGTCTCTAGTACCTACCCTGGGACTGGTATAATGTCTCTAGTACCTACCCTGGGACTGGTATAATTTCTCTAGTACCTACCCTGGGACTGGTATAATGTCTCTTGTATTGATAATGGGGCTGATGTAATGTCTCCAGTGCTGACCCTGGGGCAATTGTTTGGAAAGAGATGCTTTCATCTATGTTTTTTCCCCTGTAGTTCAGAGAATTTAAACAATTGGTGAAAAGATTGTCACTTACACTCAAGTGAATGTGAATGTGTTTTCAAATGATGATTTTTATTTGTGATATACTGTCATACAGTAGACTTGGATATAATTCAACCATGTCATGTGTGAATGGCATCTACATGATATCAGTTGATTATTTCCCTCTTGTTTGCGATTTTAGATCCAGTTTTCAGTTGTGTAACATGTTCACAATTTGTTTCTTAATGTTCACATTAATGAACAACGTGGCATGTGTTATCTGACATAATTTATACATGCTTCAGTTTGGAAGCCTACGCTACTTGTACTTATTTCGTGGTTACTAAAAATAGAACATCTTTCTTATGACTTCTCAAAATAATATGAACAAAATTTGACAGAATGTACCCAGATATAAAGAATTTAAATATATGTATAAAAAGAATATTATAAACCATTTAACAACTTTTCAATAACTGATGAACAGAATTTTACCAAAATTGAACTACCTTGAAGGCATTTAAAAGCTATACCAATGATGCAAATCCTCCACAAATATAGCTACATTGCTAAAAGAGTGATACATTTGAAACAATTTACCCTAAGAATAGATTTATCTCATCAGAATTTAAACAACCTTTGGCATTAAGAATTTCAATATTGGATAAATAACGCTGATGGTGCCATGAAATATGGATCATGATATAGAATAGAGAGCAATCTTAAGACATAACATAGGAAGTCAACAATAAAACATTTCTACCACTGACCCATATTTCTTGGCCACATGCTCTTTTATCTGACTGTTAAATATTGGCCAGGTGAATAATCTCAAACCCACTTGGGCCTCTTATTTTCAGTGAAGGCAGTCCTTGGTTCAGGAGTTTCCGTAGTGTCATCATCTAATGGGTTTTATGTGGACGACTCACCTCCGGTCTTTGGAATATCTGTCTTCCGTTATGTTGATGTTAGACAAGGGGAAGGTTACCCATCAGACTATATTGGATCAAACTCCACAATTAAAAGTTTATGGATGTGTCGTGATGATGAGAGTCAAATAATGGTAATTTTAATCATTTATACTTTATCTTATTGACAGGATGGAATATTCAGTGCATAAAAGGTTTGAGTGTGATTTTTCAATGTCTGAATTTGATTTTCCTGTATACCTGACTATGAAATTTCATGCAGATTTAAGGCAAAATCCTGGTGATGAAATGGTTTACATTTGTTAAAGAACGTCATAATCTTTTAAGTTATATTATCATTTGTAAGCAAATACAGGTACAGAATCATCCTTTTCCTTAAAATAAGACTATTTTTGGAAAGAACAAACATTATACATGAAAAATATTTTATTTGGCAAATTATATGTATTTATCAATTGATAAGACTAGGCTGTGTGATAAGAGTGCACCAGTTTAAAAACATTTTAGAACATATTTTATACAGATTTCTTTGTTTATAAATTAACCCCTTTTATATAAAAAAAGTGATTCAACTTGATCCATGGACTTATTAATGGGCAACATTTTTTTAGATTTTGCAAAAAAATCTCAGGAATTGAAATATACACTTGAGATGAGCCAATTTCAGCATTTCTATTGGGACGATACAATTTATGTCATTATATTTCAGTAATGAACAAGACACACCTTACTTATGTTGGTTACCATTTACTATTCTTAAAGTAACAAATTATCAATGCTTGATTTTGTACATGTAAATAGCAATTTATAGTCTGAATGAGGTTTACATTGGCAATCAGTCACTTTTATGGCCAGGTTATTGGTTATCCCATTCACTCCATGCTTCTCAGCTTTTACTCAATCATTCAAATTATTCATGAATATCACTGCCATACAAATATTTTGACACTATGGTCATCTGAGCCTTAGTTCACTGACCAGTTGTTCCATATGCTGGCATTGACTCACCCCATCAAGAAGAAGGGTACCAGTCTAATTGCCATTTTTTGGATGTGTTGCAATTATGACATTATTGATATGTTATGCAATTATGACATTATTGATATGTTATGCAATTATGACATTATTGATATGTTATAATATCAGCTGACATTGTTGATATGTTATGATATCAGCTGACATTATTGATATGTTATGATATCAGCTGACATTATTGATATGTTATGCAATTGTGACATTATTGATATGTTATGATATCAGCTGACATTATTGATATGTTATGCAATTATGACATTATTGATATGTTATGCAATTGTGACATTATTGATATGTTATGCAATTATGACATTATTGATATGTTATGATATCAGCTGACATTATTGATATGTTATGATATCAGCTGACATTGATATATTATGCAATTATAACATTATTGATATGTTATGATATCAGCTGACATTATTGATATGTTATGATATCAGCTGACATTATTGATATGTTATGATATCAGCTGACATTATTTATATGTTATGATATCAGCTGACATTGTTGATATATTATGATATCAGCTGACATGCTACCTCATAATGTCATTGATATTGTATCCCTCATACAAGAATAAAATAAATAATAAAACTACTTTAGATGACACCGACATACAAAGGACATGTGTTTATATAAACATTTGAGAACACATTTCTCCTTTGAATACGTTCCCCAATCACATTACTTTAGGGATATTAGCCTGCTACCTCGCGAATCCAGCCCTACCAAAAGACGAAAATTCGTCTTTCCTGTCTATGTCATATAGACAAAGGGCAATAACTCTTGCCCATTACCTCCCCTTGCCGCCCGTTAGGTGTCGCTTCTTTAGTTTTTTAGCTTCGCTGTACGCGAAAACACGTACAATTAGACCTCCAATGAATCCAAGCCATCTTAGTGTAAATTCTGACCATCCGAAGTTAAATTTGGAATTACTGTGTTGGATAATCATTCCTCTACAGGTCGTATACATTATTTTACAATATTTTCCAATTTGAGTGACTTTGTCACCTTTTCTAGACTTCGGACCAGGTTGCAACGTGGTCAAAGCACGCTTATGGCGGTACTAGCATGTAATACATGTAGCACTCAATAATTTCGCTTATTCCGTATGTAACGTTTACGATATTAGCGACTAATAACGTGCTGCATTGATAATGTGTGCTTTATTTATCTTCTTTGACGTTTCAGTAGACTTCAAAAAGTCTTTGAACGACCAATTTGCGACTTTAATGGCGAACTTCGTCTTGTAGTCACGAGTTCACGCAACACTTAATCATTTCGCTTCCTCCGTTAGTTACGGTTATGGTAATAGCGACTTAATAGCGTGCTGAATTGCTAATTGTGCTTTGTTTATCATCTTTTTCGTTTCAGTAGACTTCGTCTTGAACGAACCATTGCAACACGCTCACGGCGATAACTAGTGTTGTCATTAAGAGTTAACATGGCACGGAATAATTTGACTACTCCGTTAATAACGGTTATAGTATTATCGAATTAATAATATGCTGAATTTTTAATTTGTGCTTTGGCGGAATTCATGTTGTAGTCATGAGTTCACGCGACACTAAATCATTTCACTTCCTCCGTTAGTTACGGTTATGGTAATAGCGACTTAATAGCGTGCTGAATTGCTAATTGTGCTTTGTTTATCATCTTTTTCGTTTCAGTAGACTTCGTCTTGAACGAACCATTGCAACACGCTCACGACGATAACTAGTGTTGTCATTAAGAGTTAACATGGCACGGAATAATTTGACTACTCCGTTAATAACGGTTATAGTATTATCGAATTAATAATATGCTGAATTTTTTAATTTGTGCTTTGTTCTCTTCTTTTGTCGTTTCAGTAAGCAAAGTCGACAACGAAGGCATGAAGGGCAAAATGGGTGTTGGCAATGTGGAAATGGAGGAAATTATGTTGACATGGTTTAGGCTGCCCAGTGGGTGTAAATTTCACCGCAGATCCGTGCATGGCTTTCGGGCCTGTAAGTCCGGACGCATGGAGTCTATGCTGGATCAATTGGATCCATTTTAATATGCACTTTCGCCGGCCTTCCAGCTGTCAGTCCAGCCGACACCGTCAGTTCAGCCGGCACTTCAGCAGGCAAACCGGCATTAACCGTCCATCCGGCACCGTCCGTTCAGCCCAAATGGCACCGGACGGCCAGCCGACCTTCCAGCTTGCATCAACAGGCACCGGCCGTTCAGCCCAAATGGCACCGGCCGGCCAGCCGACCTTCCAGCCTGCGTCGACAGGCACCGGCCGTCCATACGGCAACGACCGTTCAGCCCAAATGGCACCGGTCGTCCAGCCGACCTTCCAGCCGGCATCAACCGGCACCGGCCGTCCATCCGGCAACGACCGTTCAGCCCAAATGGCACCGGTCGTCCAGCCAACCTTCCAGCCGGCATCAACCTGCACCGGCCGTCCATCCGGCAGCGACCGTTTAGCCCAAATGGCACCGGTCGTCCAGCCGACCTTCCAGCCGGCATCAACCGGCACCGGCCGACCATCCGGCAACGACCGTTAAGCCCAAATGGCACCGGTCTTCCAGCCGGCATCAACCTGCACCGGCTGTACATCGGATTTACGGAGATTATAGTGATGTACCCGTCAGTCAATCTACACTACTGGTTACATATCACTACCATGAGAGAAATGTTATAGATGAATCTCCCTCCAATCAGACCATTCAAGAGGCAGGTGCTGGTCATAGCCGGACCTTCGCCGACATTCCGGCCGACCATATACCAGACAAATTAGTCGGTATTGCCGGTGTACACCTCCCGTCATGTCAAATACGTGACGGTGTGATTTTAAAACAAGGGAGAATTAGTGACATTATCAGAGGTGACGGAATTGAGTTATCTATGCCACTTGGTATGCGCTACCCAGATATGACAGCTTTACCAGAACAGGTCTTTCAGGCCGACCATCCGCCAGTTCAATCAGCCGGCAGTGCCGGCCGTCTATATGTTCACGGCTTCTCCACAAGGGAGATTTAGTGAAAGTGTCAATTATGACAGAATTGCGTCATCTAAGTCACCTTGTATGCTGTACAGATATGCAAGCTGTACCAGAACCAACATTCCCTCTGAGCGAATGGTAGATGGGCGCGCAGTGCTGGACGCACTACATAAGCATTATGTAATTGTTATTACCTTACAGTCGGCACCATCCGGCACCGGGCGTCCATCCGGCAATGACCGTTCAGCCCATATGGGACCGGTCATCCAGCAGACCTTCCAGCCGGCACTAACCGGCACCGGGCGATCCGGCAATGACCGTTCAGCCCATATGGCACCGGTCGTCCAGCCAAGCTTTCAGCCGACACTTGCTGGCACTGACCGTTCATCCGGCTCCGGCCGTCCAGCCCAACAGGCACCGGTTGTCCAACCGTATGGAGATTTTAGTCTTATACCAGTCCATCCGACTATACCGCTGTACCAGCACGGGGACTTTTATCATACCGCAATCCGCACAAATCGGATTGACGAAGATTCTAATGATGTTTCCGTCTGTCAATCCGTACTACCGGTTACATATCACTACCATGACACAGATAGTTGGCGAGGAATCTCTCGATCCAACCCGACCATTCGAGCGGTCGGTGCCGGTCATAGCCGGCCCGTCGCAGTCATTCAGGCCAAACATATGCCAATCAATTCATTCGGCATTGCCGGCCGTCCATAGGCTAACAGCTCATCCACAAGGGAGAGTGAATGCCTTTATCAGAGATGATGGAATCGAGTCATCTATGCCACCTGGTATGCATTACCCCGATATGGATGCTTTACCAGAGCAAGATTATGCACATAGTGAGTGCGATGAGTCGCAGGCAAATCAGCGGTATGCAGATCCAACTATGGAACGGACTGAGTTCAGCTTCAAAGCCGCAGTGGAGGAAATTTATAGGGTGTTGGCCCCTTCAGAATGCCCTCCACCTCCTGCTGCCATTACCGACTATAAGGTTAGAGCGTCGGTCGATCTGGATGAGGGGGAAGAGACTATCCTTCCGCCTCCTTCCCCAGTCGACAAAATTAAGGAAATTAATGACCGTCTGTCGACACGTATAGGGGATCCAGGAATTGCTAAGGTTTTTCTTTTCTGAAAGCCAAGTACCAGCGTCGTTTTCAGGTCGATGGTACAAAACTCACTCCGGTGCGTTCAGTACTGAGGTCCCGGCTCTGGATAAAAATATGGCAGCAGTCCATATGTCTGCTCCATTGTCTTATAAAGTGGACTAAACGGTGTTCAATGCCAAGTCCAAGCTGGTTCGAAATGTAGTCGCTACGTCTACACTGTTAGATCTAGCCTCCCTAGCCATTTTCAGGATCGCTGATAAATCTGGCAATGAACATGCTTGGGATTCGACGGCCCGGTTAGCTAGGGTTCTTAACAGGGCAGCTCACCATTCCATGGCCAATGCGCTGACTGCTTCTGCCAACCTAGACCTGATACGTCGTGACGCATGTCTGAAGGGCACGTCGCTTAAACCCCATCATATGCTGGCTAGATATGACCGACGCACATTTCACGTCCCTATCCCACGAGTTGCGGACATTCTCCGTTGTGCTTGTCGGGACTAGGCTTATCAGTTCCATGTCATACCTTTTGGCCTAAATTTAAGCCCTTGGGCTAGTACCAAGGTTATGGATTACGTCGTCACCCTGTCCCGCTCGACTTCATCTATTGCGTCGGCAGTATATTTGGACGACATCCTCCAGTAACATCTGTCAAGTTCTACTCTGCTCAAAGGCAGAAACGATCTGATATCACTTTACGTCATATAGGCTTTCTCGTGAACTGGATAAAGTCTGATCTCTGTCCAATCCGGATTTTGGTCCATCTGGGTGTGGAGTTTCTCCCGATCTGAATCTGGTAAGGCTTCTTCGAGTTGGCGATCATCCAGATAATTGCACTCGTAGAGTCCGTTTCCGACAGGATACGCATTTTAGCAAGAGAGTTGCAGATCCTCGGATTATTCAATGCGGCAGCAGACTTGATCCCTCTCAGCCGTCCTTTTAGGCGCCCTTTACAAAGGACTTTGCTAGCGTAATTGCGCCATTTTCAAGTCCCTTCGATCCCAGAAAACAGTCATGCTCACGCCAGAGATACGATCATTCTTGAGTCAATGGCACAACCCCTGTAGGCTGTCCACAGGGATTACTCTGGAGATACCCCAAGGGGATAACGGTATGTTCCGCCACTAATACCTACGGTTGGGGTGCCCACCTGTTGCCGGACTTAGATACTGTCAGCGGCACGTGGGTGCCAGGGGCGAGCCCTTTCCACATCAACCTTTCAGAAATAACGGCTGTCATCAATGCCTTTCATTTCGGGCAGGATCAACTCTTATTACAAACTGCCCTCATTATGTCAGACAACATTGTGGTGGTGCCTTGCCTCAAAACAAGGGGACACCAATCACCAGACCTGTGCAATCTGAACTGGCAGTTTCTACATTGGTTCGACAATCTCCACCTCAATGTACAATTCAGACACACAGAATGGTCACTCCATCAATCGGACTTTCTTCCAATCGACACACTTTGGAGACGTCCGATGATTGATCTTTTGCAACAAGGTGGAATAGCAAATTCTCCACCTTTCATCTCACAGGTTCCAGACCCAGAAGCTTGGGTCGTGGATGCTCGATCAATCACCTGGGAAGGGTTGTGGTCATTCTCCTACCCTCCCACGGTCTTGGTACTGGAATTAATCCAGAAGTTAACGGGTCAGAATTGTCAGATGGTTCTGATTACCCTTCTCAGATGGAACAACTACTGGGTCTCCGATCTACTCAATCTAGGCGATAGATCTACCCAGGAAGATTACAGTCAGCACAAGTATTCACAAGCAACCGCGGCCAGGGGTGTTCCACCCCTGTCCGGACCGTCTTTTTGTTCAAGCTTGGCTCTTGTCCAGACAGCCTTGCAAGACAAACAATTTAAATCTTTGATTGCGGAGAGAATCTCGAGAGCAAGAAGGCCCTCTACTCTGAAGGTTTACGAGGGCAAGTGGCATGTTTTCAGAGACTGGTACCATATCATTCACATTGTTCCTCTGAGTGTCACAATCCCTCAACTGGCCAACTTTTCTCTGGCTTTTCAAGGAGAAACATCTGGCTACAGTTATTCTCAAATGTTACCGCTCCATGATATCAGACACATTCCGCCATTCTGGTACATGTGCTATCAGCCATGACAAAGATTTGTTAGATCTTTTAGACATTTAAAAAAAAAAAAAAAAAAAAAAAAAAAAAAAAAAATTCAATCGACTTATATCCCTCACCCTGTTTCCAAATGGAATCTGTCCTGGGTTTTAACATGACTCAATTCAGACAGTACTGAGTCTTTAACCCACGATTAGTTAAAGCTACTATCATACAAATTGGGTTTCTTGATAGCCTTAGCTTCAGCATGCAGGGTGAGCGAGTTACATGTCCTTTCTAGTGACCCGAACTCTCTTCCGTTCCGATCAGAGGGATTGATGGTCCTCTTGACGCAGCCAGGCTTCGTAGTCCAAAATAGATTACCATACATTGGCGATCAACGAGTCGTCATTAGCTCGCTTTCTTTATAGATAAGTCAGGATCAACAGCCATGTAAGATCCTGTTTGGGCACTCTAGCACCATTTCAATGCATAGAGGTGAGTCAGGTCACATACAAGCACCTCTTTTTTCTGGTGATAGCTGGGATATGAGACGTCACCATTCAAGCCCTTGCTTCATGGCTGTAGTGGGTTATACGCTCGGCGTACTCTGAGAATTCGCAAATCAGTCACCTTATAGAAGCTGTTGGCTGACATGCAGAGTCAACCTTCTACAGTTTTATCTTCAAGTTTGTACTCGCAGAGGCAAACATTGATTCTAGTAGGTCCGGTGTTGGGCAGCCCAGACGCCCACCAGACTCATGTACAACAATCAGCACAGCCTATTAGCTTCGCTGGATTCGCCAGATAAATTTTCGTAGGTAAGAAGATTTCAATATCTATCTTCTTAACCGTATAAAAGGGTCACATATCACGTGACCCTGGGCTGTGTTGCTGATTGAAAATTAGGAGACCGGGTTATCATTCACATGGGGAATCCAACCATCATTCCCTAGAGGATACCCGTGTGGAGGTCGGATGCTCCGCATTCCCTCCTCCTATTACTTATTCTCCTAAAGTAATGTGATTGGGGAACGTATTCAAAGGAGAAAGCAAATTTTGTAGTAAATTATGTTTCTCCGAGAATACTTACCCAATCACATTACTAAGAAACCCTCCCAACCACCCCGCCATGCGAGCATCCTCGTGTTTTATATATCGCTCAGCTTAAAAACTAAAGAAGCGACACCTAACGGGCGGCAAGGGGAGGTAATGGGCAAGAGTTATTGCCCTTTGTCTATATGACATAGACAGGAAAGACGAATTTTCGTCTTTTGGTAGGGCTGGATTCGCGAGGTAGCAGGCTAATATCCCTAAAGTAATGTGATTGGGTAAGTATTCTCGGAGAAACATAATTTACTACAAAATTTGCTTTTCTTAATTTTCCTGACTTAATCTCTTTAATAACACCTATCCAAAAAATCAACTTTAATGGAAACTTGATTTCCCATGATTGACAGGTTTTGTTCCGTACTGTAAAAAAAAAACTATTTGAACATCATTAACTTTAAAGACTTTTATTTCAGCATATAAGAGATATAGTTTTAATGATTAACTGATGTTTTAAAACTGTCAATTATTGGTGATTGATTTTATGCTGTCAGAACAAATACAATGTGTGTTGACTTTTTACTTTATTCCAGTATAAGGGGATTTATAAATTGTAAATAACATGCCATCACTGAGGAACATGTTACAATAAAGGAATTATAGTAGTAATGGTATTACGCTATTTAAACAAATAGAATGTGTGCTCACAGAAACAATTTACAGTGACCCCTCTATAGCACACTCTGTTATAACACAAATTCATACATACCGTATCACGATTTTGGCATGGCTCCCCAAAAAATTCTTTTTTCAAAAGTATGAAAGTAACATGTAAAATGTTTATCATTATTTTGGGAAAGAGATTGTGCATTAATTCTAATACAAGATGATTATGGCATATATACAATTAAATTTCTTGTACATGGAAGAGATACATTATGTAAGCCCTTGACTTGGATTTCCTTTTCCCAGTCCAGACCCCAACATCGATTATATATATCTTCCTAAAATAAGAGTTTGGATTTTTGGACTTATTATCTTATTGGTTTCCAGGAGTATCAGTGGGCTGTGGGGCTAACTGTTGGAGGGGAGGAAATTCAGAACTTTACATCAACTGGGAGACAGCCAGTTGGAACAAATGACCAGCTAGAGGGCATCTTGGAGCACAATGTGACATACTATGCAAGCATTCGTTGCCGAAATGGAGCAAATATGGAGATTCAGTGGAATGACACAAAGGGTTTGTCATCTTGTTCCTAGATTTTGCCATTCTTTTCCTAGCATGGTTTTTCTATAGCTGCTTTGATGAATTAAATTTTGGCTATGATAATATCAGAAAACTTCCAGCACCCTCAAACACATTTCATTACTTCCATCCATTTGTTTATTCATATGTTCATCTGTCACTTTTGTATTAGTTTGCAGATATCTTTGCATTGAAGATAATTAATGAAACTTAGTATAATAACATTATCATTACTTTGGGGTTAGGGATTATACCACTTTTAGGGTCCTAACTTTAAGGTCAGTGTCAGAGGCCAATTATAATAATAATAAAAATAATAATGATAATAAGAAAATAATAAAAATAATAATGATAATAAAAAATAATAAAAATAATAATGATAATAAGAAAATAATAAAAATAATAATGATAATAACAAAATAATAAAAATAATATTGATAATAAGAAAATAATAAAAATAATAATGATAATAAGAAAATAATAAAAATAATAATGATAATAAGAAAATAAAAAAAATAAAAATGATAATAAGAAATTAATAAAAATAATAATGATAATAAGAAAATAATAAAAATAATAATGATAATAAGAAAATAATAAAAATAATAATGATAATAAGAAAATAATAAAAATAATAATGATAATTAATTTATTTGTTGAGGGTAATTCAGTATATTATACTATTCTGTCCTTCAGAATAAACAAACTTGTAAATACAAGATAGATGGAAAAAAATACATTGAGTATAAAATCTCAAAGTGTCTATGAAATGCATTTAACAAAATATATTGGAGTGCATTTATTCAATATTTTGAGATAATAGTTCTATGTTTTAATTTTGAACACATTCAGATTTATTTCTGACCCAGTTGCTTTAGGAAGCTCATTCCGAATAATAGTACTGGAGTAAGCAAAAGACTTTAAAAATGTTTGATTTTGGGAACAGTGTGTATTGCAATAATCATATTTGTAATTGATCTTAATTTAGGTCCTTGGTACTGTATTTCTGACTTCATATGAAACATACATTCAGATGTTGTGGACAAAGTTCTTTTTTTACTTTAAACATTAAAATGGACATGCAGTAGGCTAATCTGTGTTCAAATTTCAACAATCTCAATTTTTAGAATAGATTTCGGGATGGTGTTTTGGATTTATTCTTTCTGTCCTATATTTCAATAGTTTCATTCTGATGGCATGCATGTACCTTACATTTATAGTGACCGATAAATTTATTTGTAAACCAAGCACTATTTTATGCAGTAGGAGAAATATCAGCATACTGGTTATGTGCCTAGACCTCTGTGATAGATAGATCTGTTCTGTATGATCATGTTACAAACAATGTTATTTGTCAATAATGGGCAGTAAAAGGATCTTGAACCAATCAAAATAATTCACAAATGATGATTCTCACTTTGAAAGATATATTAAATATGTCTACTATATATGAGGGTCATGTTATAGTTGATACATGTGATTCTTGACCATGGAAACAAAGGCTTTGGTAATGGTTCAGAATCCTAATTTTCAGGCAGCTGTTCTATTTTGTTTTGGATAATAAGGAGAAAATAAAGAGATAGATTTCTTCTTTAAGTTTTTTCCCCAGCTATTAAATGAAAGAATTTTGACTGAAACTAAGAACACCTCAGCAAAATATATGAAAAAGAAGCCCAACAATGTTTGAAAGAAGACAAGGCAGCATGTCTTGGGTGTCCATAATGCGCAAGCAGTGTGTTGTTTGTCTTCGTGTAAAACATAAGTGCTTTTATAAATATCAGCAACTTCAGAACTCTTCCATTCCAGTCATATTTTTAAAATTGAGAATGGTCATGCTCTGAACTACAAAGATGTAATTTGGCTGTTTGTGATTAGTAATGAGAAGGGTCGCAGGTGGCTGAGTGGTCAAAATTTCTCACCTTTACTGATCACTACCATCTCACCTGTCTTCTTGTCTTTTTTGTATTCTTGGGCACAGCCAGTGTGATAAAGCTTACCAGTAGCTTCCTTTGGGTCTTTGGTTCTTACCCAAGTTTTGACAGGTTCTTCCTCCACCAGTTATAATGGCTGCCATATATAACCTATCTTGCACTGAGAAATGGTGTTATACCACAAACAACAACATTATGAATGAGACCTACACATTCAATCATTTGGTTGTATTTCTGTAGAACTACCATGTATCAAATTTAATTCATGCCTTTTAATTTAGCAACAAAAATAAATTAACTCGTCATTACAAAATCTTTAATCTTACTTGAACTGGGATAAATATATACCCTTTTTTGTGTATAAATACTGTACATTATTATTAAACAAGTATTTATATCACTTAAGCATCGGATGTTTGGAGTAATGTTCTCTCTCTCTCTCTCTCTCTCTCTCTCTCTCTCTCTCTCTCTCTCTCTCTAATTTTTTTTTTTTTATTCAAGCTTCGGTAACAGTTTAAATATATCTTAATTGCCAATCTTTTTTTCCAATTAATTGATACAAATGGGTATGCCATGAAAAAAAGTGTCAATAAATCACACACACTATTTGGTTTGCATGGGCTTTGAATGAGAACTTTGATTGATTTGCCATATATATTAAAGTAAATACATTCTTATCCTGTTATTCTTGATATTCCATTGTTTTCAGGTGTAAGAATTTTGCTGTTTCCCCCTCAAGTTGATGATGTAGAGACAGTACCAGTGGGTACAGAAGCATTTGAGGAAAAGGTCGTACCAAGCACAGCCAGAAAATCTACCAACCCTGACACGTGTGGTTCCTCCTGGACTGTCAGCAAAGATACATCCATTAAGAGATATGGTAATTTATCACCTTTTTTTATGTCATAACATCATGTTATAAAATATTCTGCAATGCATTATGGGCCTTAAATGACAGCCAAGTTACATCCATTAGGAGATATGGTAATTTATCATCTATTCTTATTTGTATGTATTAGAGCAAAGGTCTGGAAAATAATGCAAAATTTATCCCTACATACAGTTTATCACTGATTTGCAACTGATTCATTTCAGACCTGTGTGCTGGTAGTGGTGATACAGATGAAACTCGTGAGGATATTGTGCCCTGTATTTGGGTGGCAACAAACCAGTCTGGTGAAGCTGCCATTGTAGATGGATATGTCACAATAAATGGTGTTAAGGTATACAGGATATCAAAACTTGTACCTGCCAACAATTTATCGGACCCTAAGTATGCAGGCAGTGAAGGCAATGTATTCCATATGGAACCAGGAAGAACTATGTTTGTGTACATTAGAATTTGTAACTATGCAATGCGATGCACTTACCAGCTGTCTGGGATTGTGGTGATTGAAAGTGATGGAAGTCAACTTTTCACATCTAAAAATGGAACTGAAATTACTGCAGTGGTGTCATTGCCTTCATCGAGAAAGAAAAGAGCTTCCTCATTTAGTGGTTTAACAATTACAACACCTTCTGGTAAGTACAATAAAACCTGTCATGAGAGACCACCCCTTTTGCCAACAAGAAGCAGTTTCTCAAGACAAGCGGTCATTCACAACAGGTTTATGCAAAGAGTCAGTTTCTAAGGTTAAAATTCAACACTGTTTAAGAATGAAAAATACCTAGTCTCAGTACATGTTGTTACATACTTAGGCTCGAATAAGCAGCAACACAGAAAGAGTAAAAACTAACAAGCTTGTAAAACTTTAACAATCAATTTATTGAGTACAAATATTTTCATAAGAGAAAATATATAAACTTATGGTTTTAGAGAATCAAGTCCAAAAATAATCCAATATAGAATTCACAAAAATAATCCACTAATGGAATTGCAAGAGTCCTGATAAATAAATGTCCTAATAGTTCCCGGTTCGAATCTTGATGATGTAATCCAATATGGACAACAATGTCACATGATTTAGTCAGTTCTTGTTTTTATAATAATCCAAATAAAAATCTATGAGCACATATTCCTTTCCAGATAAATAAAATAATTCCTCTTGCTCTAACGAATTAATGCAATTTCCAGTACACGGTAATTAAAACAAACGCAAAAAGAAGACACAACTTAACATTATAAAAGCCCAACATCTACTACCGTTAGCTTCCAAAACACAGCTATATATAATTCCCTCGTAAACAAAAAGGTGTCACGTGATTTTCCAGAAGGTCACAGAAAGAACGTACAATCATAAAAACATGTACGCATGGAATGATCTAGTTGAAAATCAGCCATTTCTCACCCCCCCCCCCCAAGAACTAAAAATAAAAAGTTGTCCTTGAAATTAACCAATCGTTTTAAAGGCTTATTTACCAACTTAGAAGCAAGGCCAGAAAATGAGGCCACACCTGTTGTTTACAAATAGAGTCTAGGTCAGCCTGAATTTTACAGAATAGGCATCTCCCAATTAATGAATTTTAAACCCAAAATGAAAAATTTGAATCTGACATTTAAAAATAAATAATTTAAATCAAATATACGTAACAATGTATATATAATATATTAATATATTGCATGCAGTCATTTGAAAATTTTATTTGAAGCTGACAGGTACATATATTACCACATGAATTAACTAAGGTAATATTTATGTATCTTGTCTGTCAGTTAAATTCACTTGTAGTTACATAAATTCTTTCCTTTTCTCTTTTTCAATGGAGGTTTTTAACATCAGCGATCCATTGTACTAACTAATGACTATCAGTTTTGATTAGACTTTTGGAGGCACTAACTGTATCAGAAAATTTGCCTCCTCATATATATATATATATATATATATATATATATATATATATATATATATATATATATATATATATATATATATATAATTATGTTGATATGTAAGGACAAAAGATGTAATGAACTCATCCAGAAACAGAATAAGTTTATTTAAAAACCTTATTCATTGACAATATAAATGGTGCAACTATGTAAACAATGGGTGTATCTGGTGTGGATTGTGACTTGAAATCTTTATAACATACAAAATAGCAGCAAACACAACCCTTGAACAATGACAATCAAGTCTGGGAAACAATTATTGCATACTTATATTAAAAACATTGACAAAGATCCAGGCATCAATTAACTCGATGGACAAACAATGTACATGACTACCACACTTAAGCCCCTTAAAATTGATTTTTATGACATTATCACTTTTATGCAGAGTTTCACAAAAGATAAAGAAACAATGCAAACATTAGAATAGTTAATCAGAATGGAAATTCACATGACTTCAGCACTATGCCTTCATATTTATTAAGGATGAAATAAAAAGTCATTAATGTTTCTATTTTCTGGAGTCAAGTTAGTACATTTTGACTTAAGACGTCTGAGCTTTCTGTTGTACTCCAAATCAACTTGTATATGGATTATTGGAATTGTTTTAAATATAAGTAATACCATGATTCTGAGATGTTATTGTCACAGTTGGAAACAGGTCACATACAAGTCACCTAGCTGTACTTATTCATCTTTAGTTACTATATCAATAAATTGTTATAAACTAAAATGACTGCTTTTATCTTATATTACAACTCTGTTGAGTTAAACTAAGTAAAAGAAAAGAGTAAAAGCAAACCAGTTTATAAAGTTCAACAAATAATTTTTCCCTAAAATACAAAGTGAAAATTTAAGTAGAACTTAATCCCAAATATTCCAACAGGTTTATATCACCAATAAAGTTTAAATTAACTACCAGTGGTGTTTAAAATAAGATCAGCACATAAGATCCCAGATTCAGACTAAGATAAACATGTTTAATAATCTGAATACTTAATCCGCAATCATAGTAAATTTTTTATTTATGTATTCTGGTGTCCACAAAACGTGTTACTGGTCAGGTACAGCATGAACTTGATTTTGGACATAGTCAAGTCCAAAATACAAATTTAAATATGCCTGTTAATAAGAATTCTTTATTTCACACTACAAAGTCCATACCTGTAAATTAAAAAAAAATAAAAAATTAACACAAAAGTACATATATATATATATATATATATATATATATATATATATATATATATACATACATACATACATATATATATATATATATATATATATATATATATATATATATATATATATATATATATATACATACATACATATATATATATATATATATATATATACACACAGCAACATCTACAACAATTAACACTTGTGTCATTATGTCATGTATATTTTGAATGTGCTTGTATTTTCTGAATTTTTTAACATGATAGGAAGGAAAACAACTAGAGTTCACAAATCACAGGCAACATAGCACATTTACAGTCAGTATTCTATAGTGTACTGTACTTATCTAAATTATATCATTTGTTCCTTTAAAAAATTAACAGATTTTGCTCTATTCATTTTTTTAAACCATGGCCAATTCTTCCTGATCACATTTTAGCCATAGGTCCATTGTTATTAATTTATTTGTACTTTATCGGATTCAGTAAATCAACTTACCCATAAATTGTTTTCATTGATATAATTAATGGAACAAAGGTAGATAATCCACATTAACAACTTGAATGTTCAGGCTTTTTTATTTTTATTTGATATAATTGATGGAACAAAGGTACATAATCCATATTAACAAGTTATTTTATCTTGTGATAATAGCAGAGGTAAAAGGAAAAGTTTGAAATGGGTGTCATAAAGGATCAGTTATGTTTTCAGGTATGGAAGTTGGACAGTCCATTTTGGTAACTGTACTGACTGCAAGTGAATTATCTGCTGTGTACCAGTCTGACTCTTCTACAGTCTTCACCCCCTACATTGTTAATCCAGCTGATAGCTTGCTCAATGGCACTGTGGAGAGATTACTAATAAATAGGTAAGCATCGTAAATTTAACTGAATTTCATGAAGCATTTTGATCTTAGAACAAAAAAATATGGATACAATATATTGAAATGAAATAAGTTTACTACATGTGTTCATAGCTTGAAAATGTTAAACTGTACAACATTTTTAAAAATTCAGATTCCAATTGATGGTCAGATTGCTGTTGTTAAGATTGTTGAATAATTTAAAGCATACAGCAATCATGTTTATTTTTTTTCTTTCAGGGTCCGTGGTTACTCAGTTTCATTTTCTGTAGTACCTGTTGGCCATCTTGCAATGCCTGGACCTTTGTTAGTTAAGTATCCACATGACTTTGATGCAGGAAACAATGGCAGCATAACTCTACTGGTTCATTGGAATCCAAGTAAGTTACAGTTGCTATGGCTACCATCTAGTACACATTGTTTCTAAATCTAACATAAACTCTTGTAATATTGTAATAATTGTAATAACTTGTTCTAAACATTTTAACAACTTCTGACTTGAATTTCAATCCCTCCATGCAGATCAATGAATGGCATATTGTTCAATTCTATTTTCTAATAGTGATAGTGTTATAATAACAATAATAAACTTGATGGTCTTACTGAAATTAGGTTGTGACAAAATGTAGTGGATTTTATGTCAAGGGAGACAAATGAGATTTGGGTAAATAATTAGACTGGTTTATCTTTCAGAGATATTATTTCACTGATAGGAATGCTTGAAACAACAGCATACCTTTGAATCTCCTGGCTGAGAGGGTTTTCCTCCCAAGATGAGGGGTGTCTCCCATCCTTCACTGAAATCTCCAAAGTAAATTAAAATATTACTGAAATTTAAAAAAATACATATTTTTCACACCTTACTTTACATTCATTTGGTAGCAGACAGTATTGACATAAATATATTTCAGTAGCAGCAAGTTATTATAAAAATGAGAAAAAAATACAAATTTTATAAAACAATTTGCGTACACGAAGAATTCAGTGAGTGATGAGAGGTATTGGAGACACCCTTCATCATTTGAGATAAACCTTCCTGTCTGGCAGGTTCGCATGTGTGTTGATTATACTGTGCATGATATGAATCAATGCCAAAAGGAGATTACCTGATTAAGAGATTACCTGATTATGGTTGGATTACTACTGTTGAGATGTTTAAGTGTACATTATTTTCCAATGCAAAAACACCAAAGTCTAAGCAGCCAAAATATCATGATGGATAAGGACAGGAATTTCATTGGTCGGAATAAAGTTCAGAGGACATGAATATGAATTCTACCATTCTCATAAAGCTGTTTTTAAAATTTGTGGTGGAAAGAATGACATCATGCATCTTGCAACATATTAAAGTGTGCTAAACATGACACCATACATACCATCACTAAGATTCATTTTCATGGAATCATAGATGCTGAGACACTGTTTGCCAACTTTATAGCTAAACATAATCTCCCATTTATGGTAGCAGATCATTTTTCAAATCTAGTTTTTTAAAAATTCCTATTTTTGGAAATTTAACAAAAGTCATAAAAATGAACGAAAACTACCCACCTAAAATTTGGATCCTTATTGGGATAAGAAAACTTACTTGTGTACCGCAATGAAAAATTCATTTTCACTGATAATACTCCCTCTTTTGAAGTCAAAATGCCAGACCGAATTCTAAAATCTCCCAATTTGTCCTAAGCTGATTTTTCTGATTTCTCTATCACACATATGCAGTAGCAGAAAGTGCTTTTGAAATGAAATTGGGTAGCTTTTCAAATTTTGTTTCAAATATTCAAGTAAGTTCACCACTGACACATAAAGAATAGAATAGTTAGTATTGTGAAGATTATTTTAATTATTTTAAGCAGTGTGTTTACACTTGTAAAAATTACCATATATATATATATATATATATATATATATATATATATATATATATATATATATATTCATTTATTGAAATAAATGTATATTAGTGTCACTTCAACCTTCCCCACCATCACTATTCTCAAAACTTTGATTTTGAGCAAAAATGTCTGTGTGATTGTTTTTGCTTGTATAGTGGATTTTAATGTCCACCCAAAAATTCAAGTAAAAACCAAGTAAAATTTAGTTACATACTATTGAAGAAAGAAAGCGAAATCATACAGTTTTGTCACAATGAAGCATGTCAATTAACAGTAAAATTAGAATCAATCTCTGATAGTATATTTATAAAACATTTTTCTTTACCGCTAGACTTAACTCTCTTTTTTTCTTTCTATTTCCTATCAGCATTACAGCAGTGGAAGATCTCCAGTAGAACTTGCCTATACCAGAATAACACAGACATTCATAATGAAACAGAAGGATCAATCACTGTCAAGGTGAGAATATCACACTTTATCAAGGCTGTACCCATCAGAAAATCAATAATCAATTCCTGGTATTACCTGGAATATCCTTGGCTTGAACAAAAAAATGCATGAAAAGCTTATTTGATACGATCTAGAAATGTTTGGGATTTTGATGTGGAAAATCATTGAAAAAGCTCAGAATAAATCACGACTTTTCTGTTTATCCATGCAGGGGTATTTCATGGCTTATTCCTTCATTTTTCCAGCTTGACCTAGAACTACTGCAGTTTTTCTCTTGCTTGTTCTTGCTTGACCTAGAGCTTATCCAGGCTTTTCCTAACTGATCCCTGCTTGATCATAAACTAATCCTAGCTATTTCAATGTTGTCCTGGCTTAACCTAGAACTAGTCTAGTCTTTTCCAGGTTATCTTTGCTTGACCTAGAATTAGTCCTGATTTTGTTCTGCTTGACCTAGATTCTGTCCAAACTTTTCCTAGAGCTAATCTAGATTCTTCCTAGGTTATCCCCCATTATGATTAATCCAAGCTTTTCCTGACTTTTGTGACATACGTCGTATAATATATTTTATATTATATTTTATGATTTTATGCAAACTCCATTAAGAAAATTTAGAATTATGATGAGGAATTGTGGTTTATGATTTTTATCATATATTTTAAAGAATTTATATTCCTTGTCATGATATTTTATTTTGTTTTACATACATTTTTCAGAATTTAAACATCTTACAGTTTATTTTTTTTAATCTTGTAGTACTTCATGCTTACATTTATTTGGATGGGTTTTTGTACAGTTGTTCATTTTTACAATTTTAGAAATTTGCATTTAATTGGGACAATATGCTATTATTGTGCTGTTGTACAATTTAACAAAAGAAAAGATGAATAAACAAATCCAAAAATAAATACAGTGTTCTAGAGCAAAATTGCATCATTGAGTTTGAAATATCCAATAGCTTAATAAATGCTTTATAAATAAGTTTCTAAATGTTTTTTTTTTAAATTTTATATTTTTGCCAAAAAAAGAGATAATTAAGACTGTGTTCGAGAAGGCAAGTAAAATGCAGAAACATGCGATTTTAGTAACCTGTAATTTTCTTTACCTAAACATTGATAAATGACCATTTAGGTTATTCCTGATTTAAGCTGCTTAACTGTACTACAAGATCAAAAGCAAAACTATAAGGGAAAAAAATGTGTTTTCTGTCAGCTGACCAATCCTATTTCCCATTGCTAACCCAACAAAGAAATATGTTATTGGTCAGTTAACCAATCCTGTTTCCCATTGCTGACCCAACAAAGAAATGTGTTATCGGTCAGTTAACCAATTAATCCTGTTGCCCATTGCTAACACTACAAAACAATTATCTGCCTAAACCTAATTGTAAATCCAGTGCAATGGGAAACATATTTTTTTGCCTTAATATAAAGAATCGGAATTGTAGATTATAATTGTACATATTTCTTACAGGTATGTGACACCTGGGCCAATAACACTGTGTATGACAATCAAGAGCTTCCACTTTTTGATGGATTAACGAATCTCACTGACACCTTCTTTTTCCGAGAAACACAGTTTGCCCTCGTGACAGCTCCAGCCATCATTCCCAACCAGCCACCAGAACTGATCAGCACAAATATCATGATTATGACTGAGGACGAGGGTAAGTTACTTCTATGTCAAACAAGTTGGAAACAAAATTAAAACTGATTTATTTCTTTGATGCATAATTATGCCTGGCAAGAAAATAATATACTAAATACCAATGCATTGACCATACATGAAAATAGTCCCATTCCCCAACTTTTCACTAGCTCAGGTTTTTTTGGGTGGGGGGTGGGGGGGGCAGGAGGACAAGGGGCTACATTGCTTGGTGGTACATCCTGTAATAAGTGCTCATGTGAATATCACTGGATATATATTGGATTGATTTCTGGCCATTGGATCTTTTTATACGGCACATTTTATAAAATTTTGGAAAGTTGACATTATGATAGGGATTTAAATGTACATGATTTTATTTATTTCACTAAATAATGTTTGTTTTTTCAGGCACCATACTTCACACCATGGAGGCCACTGATCCTGAAGATGATCCATTACTATTTCTTCTGCACGCTTTACCAGAATGGGGAAATGTCACACTGACTGAGGAAGGCCAGTAAGTAATGCTACATTCAAGTTTTTATTCTCCTAAACTTTACAAGACTGAGGAAATGTTGCATTAGCTGATGAAGGATGGTAAGTGATACTAATATCAAGTCCTTATTCTGCTAAACTTTACCTACAACAACAATGTCACTGTCATTAACAAAGGCCAGTTAGTGATACAGTATTTCGGTTATTCTCCCTATTTTACCTGACAGGAGAAATATCATCTGACTCACAAAGACCAGTTAATGATACAGTATTTCAGTTATTCTCCCTATTTCACCTGAGGAATAATATCACTCACAAAGGCCAGTTAGGGATACTACATTAAATTCTTACTTTACCTGACACCTGAGGAAATATCACTCTGACTAGCAAAAGCTGGTAAGTGATACTATAGTGAAATCTTTGCTCTCCATACTTTACCAGACTTGGTAAATCAGTCTATAGGGCTGATTAAATAATTTGAGTCTTTATTCCTCCACCATTCAATAGACTAGGGATGTCATTGACTAACAAAGTCAGTAACTGATGCTATATTTGAATATTCTTCATACTTCACTGGGTTGATATGTCAATCAGACTGAAAAAGACAGGTAAATAATACTACATTCAAATCTTGATTCTCCTGGGGAAATGTCATTGTGACTAATATAGGCTGGTAAGTGATATAACATTCAAGCCTTTTTTCTCCATATTTTACTAGACTGGGGAAATGTCATTGTGACTAGCATGGGCTGGTAAGTGATATAACATTCAAGCCTATTTTCTCCATATTTTACCAGATTGAGGAAAAGTAGCTTGATAAAGACTGGTATTCAAGATTTTATTCTCCATTTTTTACCAGACTGAGGAAATGTCAGTGTGACTAACATAGGCTGGTAAATGATATAACATTCAAGCCTTTTTTCTCCATATTTTACCAGACTGAGGAAAAGTAGCTTGATAAAGACTGGTATTCAAATCTTTATTCTATGTCTCTTCTATTCTAATTATTAAATGCACTTCATTTTAACTGTGATTAGGATACTTCCAGACAAAAGCTATTGATCACTATGGACTTTTACAATGGTGGCCAGGCAGCAAAATGTCAAGAAAAGAGCACATTGGCTCTACTCACAACAATTTATGGTAATAGGATTTTGTTTTAAACATGAAATAATCATTCCATATGTCATCACCATGCCAGACATTCAGTCCTGTTTGTAGAGAATCGCACATTTAGATCAACCTCTTCCAGTAATGACCATGTATTTTAACATCAACTTTTGCCATATCTACTGCCTGAGATTTGAATAATGATCTTGCAAAGGAATAAGGATGTTTGATTATCCAAATAAAGTGAATAATTGTCATTGAAAGGCATGTCAAAACCAATTCTGAAAACTGACACCCATTACTGGTATAGTTGGTACTCTAAATGACCTGTATGACTTTGTATTGTAGTCTCAGTCGATGATACCAGAAAAAATGTTATGCTAACAGACACAAATTAGTAAATGATTTATAACTCTATCCTGCATCTGAATTTTACATACACTGCATTATTGTTAAGCATATCACAGTGAGACAATATTTTTTATTAAGCATTATTGTTAAGCAAATCACAGTGTGAGACAGAATATTTTTTATGCAATCCTAAGGTACTTTATAATTATGTCCATCAGAGAAACTCTTGGAAATGAAAAATAGTTTATATACCTGTAACGTATTTGTACCCTGTCATTAAAGAATTTTATATTTTTACCTGTATCTTTTATTTTTGAGAATTTGTACAACTTTACCATTTATGTTTTACATTTATTTGGAAGGAATTATTTATGTCTTTGAACCCAGTGCATTATATTATGTCTTTATAGCTCCTCTCCTAGAACTTTTAATAAGTTCTAAATATAGCCATTATTTTGCTGATATGCCATTAAACACTTACACATTCATAATAAACTGGAATACACACTGAATACCAACAGTTTTATTTCATGTATGATACTGTAATAGCACATCAGCACCATTGTTAGACATATGTTACTGTTGATATATTTGTGGTGTTACAAATAGAGGTCTTAAAATATGTAACAAAGAAGTCAAACCGGCAGTTTAATCAACGAGCAATTTATTTCCCTAAAGTGAAAATGCAATTGACTCAATGTTGTGAATTAAATTCGAAGTAATTCAAAATCTCTTATCAAAAGTCTAAAAATACAGAATATTGCAAATGAATTCAGTTGTCTTGAATCTCCTGATGTAACACAATAATGTAATAATTTAAAATGCCTTGAATGAGTTCACAATAATCAAAAGTAATGCATTAATCTGTAAGTCAGTGAGAACTTTAGTACTTCCTGTGAATACTGTTAATAAGGAATTCCTCTTGATTATATATGATTTCATCAAAACAACTGTAAACTCTAATCACAAATTTATTCCCACAGACTGAGTTATTTGTTTATCAAATTCCTAGTTAGACACATTTTCACTTTTTATTTATCTTAACAAGACATGAAACAATCCAACAGAAAAAAACTAATTGTAAAAAATGGCTAGCCTTTGAACTCAGATGCTATGAAAACTTTATGAGTGACCATTATCTTAAGTACAACTTACAGTCATGGACAAAAAGTTAAGTATGCAATATAGAATAAATATTCATAACAATGGTTGAATGAATAATACTAAAACTATCAACTTAATTTCAGATTTGTTTTCACACCATGTCAGGACTGCTCTGGTAATGTTACAATTATCGTAAAATTACAAGATGTACCAATCATGGTCGGAGTGAAACCTGCCAGTTCACTTGTCAACCTTACAATAGTTGTGCAGGATATCAACGATGCCCCATATATATTTGTTTACACTGACAACAAATATTCCCTCCTTGGAGTAGACCCAACTGAGCCAGTTATGGTAAGGAGTAGTCAATATCATTCTTCAAAATTACAAGATTAACAGACTCTCAAAATACTTTTTCAAGTGGTAATGGTGATGATATTTTAACGTTTATATTTTTGTATGACATGTCTTTTAATACCATTAACTCTGGATAATAAGGTTAGGTGCCTTTTTTTAGCACTACTGATCATAATAAGACTTCAGATGGTCTGTTCTGCATCTGTCTGTCTGTCAGTTAGCACAATTTTGTAATTGCTTCTTTTGCCCTGCTACTGGAAAAAATGTCATGAAACATCACACTCATTCATCCAAGGATGGGAGCCATGGTTACTCACTTGGTAGAGCACCAGGTTCACAATCCACGGGCACATGTTTCATACCCATCCACGCCAGCTCAGTACAGACACATCGCTGTGTCCCTGAAAAAAGGCACCTACCTCCCACAATGTCAGCATGATATAATGCAGTAAAAATGTTTTGTTAAACCAGTCAGCATCTTATAATGCATTAAAAATGTTTTGTTAAACCAGTCAGTATCTTATAATGCATTGAAAATGTTTTGTTAAACCAGTCAGAATCTTATAATGCATTGAAAATGTTTTGTTAAACCAGTCAACATCATCCTAGGGTCTAGATGGTCATAGATGAGAACACAAACATCCATCTTGAAAATCTGTTAATTATTGCTCCTCCTGAATGTATGGTTATGCTCACATGTGGTTACCACTGAAAGACTTTTTAAGATTCCTCATTGAATAATTGGTGCTGATTTGATGTCCAACATGGCCACCATGATGAAAATCTTGTTATCAATACTACTTCTAAACAGTGTCATACTGACATGAGGTTTCCTCTCAAAGACATAATGTCATGTCTTGTTGGTCTGAAATGAAAATAGTGCCCGTAACATTCAGTAAGGCCACCGAAATTGCCATCTTGGAAGTCTTGTTACTGCTACTGCACCTTAACTGTTTCAGAATGTGGTTTTCATAAAAAGAGTTTTCATGTCTACTTGGTTCTAAATGATGATGGTGCCAATTTAACATCTAACAGCAACTCTTTTGGCCATCTTGTTCATTGCTACTTCTCCTGAATAGATGGCAATACTGGCATGGGGTTTCTTAAAAGACTTCTTATGATATCTGTCGGTCCTAAATGAAAATTATGCTTTTTGGGTATCCAATATGGACACTATGTCTGTCATTTTGACAATTTTGTTCCTGCTGTTTCTTCTGAAATGACATGGTATTTTCACAAATTTGTCACATTATGCTGTCTGCCTAAATAAAAATGGTGCCAATTGGATCAACAAGAAAGTCTCAATGGTAGCCATAATGACAGTCTTGTTATCAGTACCTTTTCTTAATGGATGGTCATGTTGATATGAATGGATATGTGGTTTTCACTAAATGACTTTTTATGGTATGTAGTTAGTCCTAATTGATAATGGGAGCAGTCAGACCTCCAACATACCAACTGTGGGGGCCAACTTGAACATCTAATTTTAACTACTTCTGATATATGATATATGATTTATAACTATTAAAAAAAAATTATATGATTTTTTTGGCTCAAAATGATAATAGTGAATGCCAGACTTTTAAAATCATAAAGATCTTGATTTTGCAACTACCTCTACTGAGAGATGAAACAGATGTGAGAGATGAAACAGATGTGACAGAGATAATTGATTCCTGAATATGCTTGTCATTCAGTAAAGAGTCAGTCTTTTCTAGGGTTGTCTGTTTAAACTTGTGAATGGCATGTGCATTTATTTTGTCATATGCACTTGTCAGTAGTAATTGTATTCTAATATAGCTATTTCATAAGTTTCTGTGTTTGCATTTAGTAATAAAATTGAGTAGCATAGTATACTGAGTTGATTGCCTAATTAAAGGATTGACTTTTAAATAAAGCAAAACTAGAATATGGTTTTAAAAAATGTATGTATCAATAAATGGTTTTGTACTTATCAGAGACTATTTGAGGAAATGCAGATTTTATAATAAATTCTGACCCATTATTTTAGAAAATATACTAAAATTTACCCTAATATATTATTTGATAAAATTTATACAGAAGTTAACATTTTTACCTTTTAAATATTATCATGTTTACATTTATTTAGATGCATTTATCTTCCTAAAGTTTTGTACAAAAATTCATGTTTGTTAAATTTGTAGAAACTTTTAATTTGTACCATATAGCCATTATTGTGCTGGTGTTCCATTAAATGCTAATATGTACTTACATACCTAATGAGAAACAAAGCTAATCAAAAATAAAATGTTTATACATTTATCTTGTTACTGAATTATGTGCAGCTTTATATAGGTAATTATGTTTATGAGTTTGCTACTTGTCACAGAGAGTGAAGTTGCTACATTTTGTAACATTGTACTGGAGTTAATACATTAAAACTAGATTGATTTTAATATTTTATATTCTAGTCACAATATTTTGTAAATTCTAAATTATTTTGTAGATTTTCTGTAAGAAAGCTAAATTTCCAGAGAAAAAGGATTACTGTACCATAGCAAGAGTATATTTAGTGGACATCATATTTAGTGGTTACATTCTAAAAGGCATAGTTTTCATTTTTCATAGGTTTTTGGGATTGCAATATTTTTTTAAAGTAATATATGTTGATAAATTTTACAGGATTAATCTGAGGCTACTAAATCACTAAAATCTCTCCAGAACTTAAACTTCCTGCTATATAGTATATGCAAAATGGCCATCACAAGCAAGTCAGCAAAATATATTTATATTGTTAATCTACCAACAGATCTACTTCAATCAGAAGAAGAATGAATCCGATGAGAATATAACGCAAACTGTGTACTTTGGAGCGTATGATGTGGAAAGGGATGCCAACATTCTAACACTAAACTCAACCATTCCTGACACCAATAATGGCACCATCACACTTCTTAACCAAAGGGAAGAAATCCCCAACCACTACAAAGATCAGTGTTCACCACAGGGCAAGGTAACTGACTTGGACATTAATTAGCATAATCTTTTTTATTTGAGTATGTATATCTTTTTGTATGTGAGTGAAAGTGTGTGACTATTTCTGCATATGCATTTGTATCTGTGAATATTTGTGTGTGTGTGTGTGTGTGTGTGTGAGAGAGAGAGAGAGAGAGACTACATCAGGTAAATCACCCTCATACTGAATGTTGCCATCATCTTTTCATGTTTTCAAATGCAAGATATGTGTAATTTACATTTTTTAGTCTCTGATTTGCCCTACACATAGAGTCCATAAAACTTAATAGCTTTTGTACTATAGCTCTTTTTGTGAAATATCTTTTATTTTTTTTTATACACTGAATATATATATATATATATATATATATATATATATATATATATATATATATATATATATATATATATATATATATATATATATATATATATATATATATATATATATATATATATATATATATATATATATATATATATATATATATACAATTATTTCTACACTTGAAGAATTTAATTTAAAAATTTATAAAAAGGGGGGAAAAAAATTTTGACTATGACACAGACCAGGTGGGTGATGATTATTATAAACAAAGCTCTAAATGTGTAAAATACCTACTTTTTTAGTTTTGTAAATCGTGATGTCAGCATTCTATAAGATTCAAATTTTTCTAAAAAAAAAACATTTCTCCTTGCTACAATTAAGTCTCTGGGATTTTGAGGTAGAGGGATGCTTTGATTGAAAGTTATCTTAAATAAGTTTAAAGTGAACAATTTTATATATCTAATGTCATAGAAACAGGTAGGACTTGTTAAAATTAATGGCTTTTAATTTTGATTCGAACAGTCTGTATTTGATTGATGGATTTTTTTTAACCATTCAAGAGACTTTATTTTTAATAGGAGTTTGGTCAAACTTGGTAATAAATCTATAAAAGAGTTGTGTCTTTCATATAGACCTCAGTCATGTCACTACAATGTCTGCAGTGTGATAATTTATAATTCTCTTTATAGTGATGTCTAGCACTGGAGCATCATGCCATAGACATGTAGCATCATGTCATAGATATGTAGCATCATGTCATAAACATGTAGCATCATGTCATAAACATGTAGCATCATGTCATAGATATGTAGCATCATGCCATAGACATGTAGCATCATGTCATAGATATGTAGCATCATGTCATAAACATGTAGCATCATGTCATAAACATGTAGCATCATGTCATAGATATGTAGCTTCATGTCATAAACATGTAGCATCATGTCCCACCTTTTCACATTATCCTCCAAATAAAACAGTCCTAATATTAACCTCTTAATGATGAGTGCCAAGTGAGGTATCTGCTAGTACCATTTTTATGTCTTTGGTATGACTCAGCCAAGGTTTGAACCCATGACCTTACACATCCAAGGTGAATACTCTAATTACTTAGTTCACCAGAGCAGTTAGTTTGGTTGAGTATGATTCTTAGTGAGATCTATGCATATTAATGAGATGATCTAACACATGATAGGCTGAGATTGTAATCAGTTTAACAAATCTATTTCTGATAAGGTTTTTGATCCATGTTAATTTGTCTTATACCAATAGAAAGTTGAATAGCAAGATCACTTCATATTTAGTCTGATTGGATGAGCTTGTTACAACACAGGTGGAAAAATTTTGTTTTTGCTCCAGCTTGTACCATGTTCTCAAATAAGTTGTATAAAAAGTGAGAGATGCACATATTTTTGAGGTATTGGCTGAGTTTTTTTATCTCTAGTGAATACATTTCTCCAATTTTGATGAATAAAAAATAAAACATATAATATCATCAGGATCTTTGATAAGTTCAGTTATAAATGAGGTCTGTCATCCTTCTGTCATTGGAAATAATTGTATAAACTTTTTTAAAAAAGGCAAAATATTGTATATAAAAGTTGGGAGGTAGTTTACATAGGGTTATGATTTAGGTATATTGGAACCACTTTGGCAACTTTATGTACATACCATGTTGTCATTCTTTGAAAGTTGTTGATAAATATATATAGATTATAACTATATAACAATACTTAACAATATCATGGACTATACAGTATTCACATCATCCACCTATACTTCATTGTGTCATTTTGCCTGTCTTTACCGCTCACAAAAAATTAAAACCAGTTTCAATGTTTGTACATCTCAGGATAACGGTGCATCTAAACTGGCCCTTAATGACCAATACTTGAAACATTACTTACCATTACAGATTGGGGTGATATTTTTATCAACCCTTCTCACTCACAATGTTACTTATATATTTATTTATTTATTTATTTATTTATTTATTTATTTATTTATTTAAATTTTTATTTATAGTGTTATGCTACAGAAGTCAACCATCCTTCCAGCTGGATGAAATGGATCCTTGTTGATGTGGCATACAAGCAGACAGCAGTATTTATTGGCGTTGATGAAGCATATCTGTTTGTGAAAGACAGTGCAGGCGGTCTTTCTTCAGTTCTTACCCTAAAGTTTGTCATTATGGAAAACCCATGTTACCATGGAACTTGTGCCAGTAAGTAAATTATGAAACTTGATCATAGTTCATTTTCACAAATTAGTTGATCTGTATTTATGTATTTGGGTCTACCAGCACATCAGCATAGTAATGGCTATGTGGTGCAGATTAAATATTAAATTCTTTTTTGCCTAATTCAATTTCACAAATATTAGCACATTTGATATATAACATTTTGAAAAAAACATTAAATATTGATTCTTTCATTATGAAAATATAACTGACCCTTTTCTTGTCAAATTAAAAAAACAAAATCAATTTAATAATTTTTTTTTATTTTTTGTTATAACAAAATACAATAATCCCTTTCAAAACATTTAAGGTTTGAATGCCAGTCTGTACAGTTGTGATGACTTGCGACGCACCCAAGGATTCGAGAAATACTACTATTGTAACTGTGATGCAGGATATAAGGGCCAGTATTGTGACGTAGAGGTGAATGCTTGTGGCAAAAATCCCTGCTACTCATTCCAGACATGTAAAAATAGTGGTAATGGATATGAGTGTGTTACACAACCTTACTTCATTGCTCTCATGACCCTATTCAGCTTGGCAGTTGTTGGAACAGGGGTATTCTTCCTTGCAAAGTAAGTACAATTATAAATATACTCTATTCCATACCTATATACACCTCTTCCTTGATGAATGCTGGCTGATTCGGCCCAAATTACGGGCTGATTCGGCCCAAATTACGGGCTGATTCAGACCAGATGACGAGCTGATTCGGACCATGTGGACTATCATAAGAAAAACCATGTAACACACACATTATTTAGTTTGGTAGTTATTACTGTTTTTGCAGACATACTAAGAGCATATAAAAAGTTGATATTCAGCTTTTAAATTTACGCAAGACAGTTGCTAGCAAATTTCTAACTGAAATCAGAACAAACTCCATATTAACTATAGCATTTCGATTTGTTCAACCAAAATAAAGAATATATATATATGCAATAAACTGACAACGAACAGTGCAAAATTAGTATCTAATGGGTCTTTTTCAAAGGCAAATACAAAACATAGACAAAACAAACAAATAAAACAGAAAAACAGTTATGTTTGCAAAGTTTTACATGGCTGTTTCTACTGGAATTAAACATTTAAGTTTATATTGTGTCTTAAACAAATGTAAGTGACACATTTAAATCTCAGACGAAAACCTATTGATATTTCACATGGTCCAAATCAGCAAAAAATCTGGTCCGAATCAGCCAGAAATCTGGTCCGAATCAGCCCGTAATTTGGACCGAATCAGCTTGGTCCGAATCAGCCTGTTACGTTCCTCGATAACTCGTGCACATCAAGGTCCTAAAACATCGACCGCACTGTAAGTGAGGGACCTATGATAAAAACAAAACAATAAAAGGATTGACACAAAGGCAGAAGGGGGGAAGGCAGATTATAGTATTGAATACTCATTTTATAATCATGCTGAGATTATCTGTGAATAAATATCTCTTCATAACAGTGTAGTTTTTTTTTTTTCTCATAAAGTAACATTAATTTCAAGATAAATTATTGTATTTTGAGGAGATCATCAAAAACATTATTCCACATGGTTTTCGTTCACTTAACATGTGTACCACTTCACACATTGTGTGTTATGTCACTAATTTTTGTGTTGAATTGGATACATTCTAGTTTATTGTTTGATCCAAATTAGAGATATTTTTTTAATACAAAAGATTGACTCTCTTTTCAAGAAACAATGTTGATCAAGTGATAAATAGACTTGATTGTGGTAGAAGTAAAATGAAAAACAAAAAAACAAGGGTTAATCATTACCTACATGAATTTAATGGGTCTACAAATTTAAAACAAATATAAATTAGAACACAATAATAAATGCCGGTTGTGATACGCTTGACAAATGTCAGTTCACTTTTTTTAAAAATCAGTTAATTTTTTTGTGTTACTCCCTGATTTCTATGCTGCCAAGCAAAATCCTCCCTTGCATGATTTGATACAAAAGACATATTCAAAATGTGGTCTCTTAATTGATTATTTTAATGCAACAAACATTTTGCCAAGTTGTTTATCAAAACAAAGCTTTTTTTTTAATACAAAAGATTGACTCTCTTTTCAAGAAACAATTTCAGGTAATTAGGTTCTCACAGAAGTACTCACGAGTTTTGATGCGACAGTTGATTGACTCTTTCATGTTTTCATAGAAAAGAATATGTTGCACTTATGTTTACATTGAAATGGGTTAGAATGTGACTTTTACATAGCATTTTATTTAATTGCTGTTTGTTTTATTCTCTGTTGCCACCTGTTAGCATTTACCAGACATTTTCATTGATCACCATTTCACCAGGCTGTTTATTTGTGGTGTGTTGATGACTATTTATCAACAAATAAACCCTAACATAATATGTGGTATCTTATTTAGAACTTGCAAAATTTCACATTATGGAATCTATCTTTATGGGCATTAATCACCATTTTTGATGATAAAACAAGAAATGTATAAAGGTTTAATTTACTGATTCTTATCATAATATTTTTTCATGTTCAGCATATTTTTAAAGATATTTAAAATATATTTTCTCTGGGGAAAATCGGGATCCACACCAGACACCACATTATAAGCGGGTTCACAGGTTATCGAGGGAGTGGTGTATACAAGTTTTATTACTACAGTAATCTTTAAACTTTTTAGCAGTCAGCTTGGGTATTATTAATTTGGAAGAAACATAGTAGTAAATATACATGTACAACTATTCCATAAATACAGAATTTATAACTAGGGTTTAGATTAAGAAATTTTAGCAGCATAAATATAAATACCTTTTTGTGTAAATCAAGGATCAGGTAAATGTATTGTGAGAATTTTAGAGGTGAAAAATTCATAGATTTGGCAGTTCCCATAAGCAATTAAATATTGTAATGATTTTAGATCTGCAGGCACAAAAATGTACGTACCTAAAATTAAAATCTTTCATTTTTGAAAACATAAACAACACTTGAATGTCAGTACGAAATATTTGCTGATCAATATTGAGCTGCATCAATAACTATGATTATTTTTAGTTTCGTTGTAAAGATTTCAGTTTCTATAATGATAGTTTTATGAATTCAGATAACTGTTGATTTATGTATTATGTCCAGATATGGAAAATATCAAGAGCAGAAGAAAAGTTATCAATTCACTTTCAACTACAACTGAAGCTGCATGGTCAAGGAAAAGGTTGTAAATAAATTAAAGATCTATTTTAAGATAGCTATTTATAGAATTGGGATATTCCCTGGCATACTTTTGTAACTCTCAGTTGACATGATTGTTTTATTAAGACCTTACTTGCATTTGTATCATACAAATACTATTTTTGTATTTAAAAAAAGATAAAGACTGGGGGTTTTTAAACATAGATTAAGACTGGTTTTTTTTAAACATCTGATTGATTGACAATTTATGCACATTTTTCATGCATAGGGTAACTAAATGTTTTATCTCTGCAAATGTTTTCACAAATGTAACATTCTCTTTTTATAGGTACATTAGAGGCAGGGTGCATGCTGCAGCCAGAACTCGACCAATGGTAACTTTTACATATATTTCAACTTTGTTTAAATCAGACAATATTAGTATTGGGTTCATATAGTACTTATCAGCTTATTGACTTTGCAAGTGTATTAGAATATTTTACAAAAGCACTTTGAAATACCAAAAACTTATAACTTGACTCACCAAAACCAATCAGGGTTAATAGAAAACCACTCTAGTGAAACTGCCTTGGCCCCCATGATAGCTGGATTACTGACTTAGGTCAAGGGAGATTAGCAAGGTCCTTACTAAGTAATCATTTTGACTTCATTGATCATGATATTCATATTAATTAATTGGACATTTACCAGTGTCATAAATCTACAACTGATTGGTTTACATTCTGTTTAATAAAGAGGAAACATTGTGTCAAATAAAATGGACTTTTGTTTAAGAAGAACCAGTTATATGTAGAGTACCACAGGGATAAATCCTTGGTCCACTCTTATTTGGAAATAGGCAACGGTATTTCATCAACCAACCTATACGCAGATGACAACACTCTACAAGATTTCAGATAGCTAAATTCAGACCTAGAGATCTCCCTTCAGATAGTCTTAGTTAGATTTCTAGTTGAAGAAAAATGGTATGATTTCTATCCAACAAAGATAATTTAAAAAATTGGAAAAAATCAGTTCAAACCTTTAAGTGGAATAGAATTTGCCAACAACAGGTTATGTCATGAGAAAATCCTTTTGGACAAAGGTTGACAAGTTACAATAAAAATTAAATTCATGTCTGGATTTTAAGCAAGTCACATAAATCAAATACACATTTAATAATATATTACAATAGTTTGTAAGCATCATACTTGGACTACTTTAATGTTATTTGAGGAAACTTATGGCATGGGTATTTACAAATTATTCTGCTTGCAGACTTATCCAACATAATTACTAAAATATCCATATCCCAACCACTCTGGTGGCCTAATGGTTAGAGCATCCATCGCAGGAGCGAGAGGCCAAGTCATACCAAAGACTTACAAAAATGGTACTAGCAGCTGCCTTGCTTGGTGCTCGACAGTAAGGAGGTTAGTGTTAGGACTTGTTTGCCTGGTGTCAAGATAATGTGACAGGGTGGGACATCATGCTACATGTCTCCGGCATGATGCCCAGTACTAAACATCACTATAAAATGTATCACTGCAGACATCGTAGCGATATGATTGAAAAATTGTTAAAGCTACATTAAAAATCGTAATCAAACAAACAAATCCCATATCCCAATTCCAAATGCAATATATGATATTAAAATAGTTAACATGAGTGAGCAAACATTTTTGAGAAAGGTTAAACTTATGCACAGAGTTTCAAACAATATTGCCCTATTATCTCAACAACTATAAAATGCAAAAAGAACAATGCAGCACTCGCAATTTAAACAATCTCTCCATTCCAAAACTTAATAAAGAACTCATTAGTAACAGTTTTCATTATTTGGGGCCATTAATTTAGAACAGAATCACAAAGTAAATTCAAGGAAGTGCATATTTAAATGCATTTAATTGAATTTAATCAAGGGATGACAAGTGGAACCTGTTTGATTTGACAAATACAACTTAAAACAGGGGTCTTACAGCAGGAAGCCCGTCAAGCCCTATCATGCTATCCACATTATGATTGGATAACAAAGTTGATGTGGTCCTTGGCCCATCGAAAATGCCCTCAGGGTGATTTTGAGACCCATCACTTAGATGATACAGTCTCAAAGCTTCCACTTTGCAGTCTCACTTACCGTACATGTATTTTGTACTGATATACAAATGTTTGCAGTACCTAGTTGGAGCACATTCTTATAAAATTGTCTGTTTATCATGTCCATATATAAAATTAGGTTAATATTCGTTTTTTCAATATTTTTTCAGTTTGAATTTGTGTATTGATGGGGATGAGGATTCAGTGTACTATGTATGTAAAAAGTACATATAATTGAGGAACCACACAGAAAATTAGTTCCATGCATCTAATTGTGTCACCTTGTGTAAATAAGTCATTATTATTATTACTGTTATTATTATTATTATTATTAATATTATTATTATTATTATTACAAAGAAAAGTGTCAATAGATATAAAATTTAACTGTATTTCATAAAAAATCCAATTTCTTCTGCAGAACTTTTACAGTGATCTGCCTAGACCTCTATCTCCACCAGTAACTCCGTCCCAAGTGAAGATGGACTCAGGCTACAGTCCAATGCCACCAATAGAGAGCACTGAAGAAAAGAACCTTGCACCTCTGAAAGAACTGACAGACTCTCTAAACACCATGGAGCCCAAGCAAAGCAAAGAGAACTGGCCAGCTAAGACCCTCTACCAGCAACCTTTAAAGCCCTTCCTGTATAAGAAACTGGATATCCCACCTCCTGATATCAAGTTGGCAAAGTAGATGACAACCCAGTAGAAAACAACCAACAATAAAGATTATTTCAAATTCTTCTAAATCCACTTCTAAAGCTACAGACTGTAATGCAGATATCTGCATATGACAGAATATAGAAATGTATCACTTTTTTTTTATTTCTTTCATACATCACATTGACTAAATTTTTTACAATCAAAGAAACAGCTGTGAAGACTGCATTATTCTGTTCAAATCAAATGAACAACTCTGGACTGTACTGAACTTGCCTCTGAATGTATACATCTTCAGATAAATTGAAGTGTTAGGATAAACATACAGTTCTTTTTCAGCATTTATAAAATACAAAAGGAATCGTCTGTTCCCTCAATATTACTAATACAATAAAATCTTTCATAAGAAACCACCCTGCTATACTACCAAAACAATGCTTAGATTTCATATGAATGCAGTTTTTAAAATCAATTTGGACATAGTACTTGAAGGATTTTGTAATTTTATTTGTTTATCTATATTTTGTGTATCTTTTAAAGAATTTTAACAATTTTTAATTTTGTGCTATAGAATATCCTTTCTAAATTTATTTGAAAATGTTTATCTTAAAATAGTTTAACCATTTTTTTTACCTATACATTTTTGGAACATTACATATAATCAGCACAGTTTAACTAGAATTGTGCTGAAGTAACATCAAATCCTGTACATATATACTACCCTTTCTGGCACAAAATTCAAGATCTTTCAAGAGCTGTGGTCTCTTATTACTGTTCACAACATAATATATCAATAAACATGTGCATTGAGAATCTGGTGTTAATAAAGTTGGTCACACATGGCAGTTGCCTTTTAAGAGATTTCACTGGATTACCTTTCGTTTAAATTGTTTGAATAAAGTAATATCCAACAGGCTAATTTAGGTAGATGGAATACATGAAATTCTATTATGTACAGGTTTTTTCATGCACTTCATTAATAATAACTATTTGGCTTGAAACTTTTGTGATTTGATGATAGGTTAGTATATACCACAGCTTTTGAATCAATATGTTTTACAAATGTTTACCTAAGTTTTCACCAGGAATCAATATTCATGTCATGTTCATTGTTCTTTTCTACTCTTTCCTAATAAACTTTTGCAAGATATGGCTTTCGCTGTTTTCTTTAATGTATTTATAACAACGAAAGCAACCTACATTATACTAAAAGAATCAGTTATACAAGTTCACATAATTTATATCAAGAACTCAGATGTTGATGCATGTTTACATGGAACCCAACCATTACCTCTTACCTTTGATAGGTATCAAATAAGTACAGAGCTATGTATCGAACTTGAGACAGCAGAGGTGTCAAGAGAGCATATTGCCACTGTCCAATCAAATTATCTTGACACTATAGCATCATGTATCTTCATTAATATATATATATATATATATATATATATATATATATATATTGTTACATGCTTAGGCTCGAATAAGCAGCAACACAGAAAGAGTGAAAACTAACAAGCTTGTAAAACTTTAACAATGAATTTATTAAGTACAATTATTTTCATAAAATAAATAAACTTACAGTTTTAGAGAATCAAATCCAACATTAATCCAATATAGAATTCACAAAAATAATCCACTAATGGAATTGTAAGAGTCCTGATAAATAAATGTTCTAATAGTTCCAGGTTCGAATCTTGATGATGTAATCCAAAATGGCTGACAATGTCACGTGATGCAGTTCTTGTTTAATTTATCATCCAAATGAATTATGAGCACGTTTTCTCCTCCAAATAGATAATAAATCCTCTTTCTTCAATGAATTGACACAAAGTCCAAAACACGAATAATAAAAATTATAACTCAAACATGAATACACAACTGTTCATTTTAAAGCCCAAAATTCTACTAATGTTAGCTTCCAAAACAACAGTCTATATAACTCTTTTTTTTAAGTAAACAAGTGATCACGTGATTTTCTAGAAATTGATAGAGGTTCATGGAAGGTCACAGAAAGAGACTGCCTTCACTAAAAATCACGTACTCTAGATATTTACTACCCCCAATAACTAAAAATAAAAGTTATCCTTGAAATTAGCCAATAGTTTTAAAGACCTGTTTATCAATCTGAAGCAAGGTCAGATATTGAGGTAACCAAGCCAAGGTCAGCTTGTTTACAACTGGAATCTAAGTCAGCCTGAGCTTTCTAGAAAAAATCTCCCAATCAATTCATTTTAAAGGCAAAATGACAAATTTGGATACAACATTTAAAAAAAAATAAATAAATTAAATCCAATAGCCGTAACAATATATATATATATATATATATATATATATATATATATATATATAATCTTTTTCAAAATTAATATAAATTATTGTTGAAATTACTTGTCATCCAGAAAATTAAATTTGAGCATCATCAAAAGGAAACTAGGTGACAATTTTAAGATCAGAACTAGCTGGAGTTTTAAACCAAAAAAAATTACCTGGAGAAAAGTATTTACCTTGTAAGGTGGATCAGCATAATTGGTACAACTTGAAAAGTCCTCACACCAGGATGCATTTTGTCAAGCATGGTCAAATTCTATTCAGTGTTTGGGGTTTTTTTTGGAGCGTTGTTTTCCCCAATTTTTTTCTTGTTTTTTTTTGGGTAACAGTGGCTTTTTAATTTATACTAACATCGGCTCTATTATATGACTTATAAGTGTTGTGAGTATAAAAGTTTGAAAGCCCTTTATTCTATGAGGTCATGTGCCAAATTTGGTCAAACTTGGTACTCCAGTGTTTGAGAATTGCTTTCAAAAAGAGCAAGTTTTTATTGATTTAGCCTTGTGGGATTAAATGCCATTGGTCAAAGCATGATAGACTAGTAAATTTGGTTGGGGAAAAAGCCAAGAATAACTAGTGACCCACAGAAAGCTGCTGGAAAGCTTCTTACATATCTATGTTGGTCGATCCGAGATCTAAACTCCCATGGACAGAGGTCAGGTGTGCAAGTGATCTGTACAGGTGAGTGCCTTTGACCACCCTGCCCCACCGCAATTATTGAAGGACACACAACTGGCCATACCTAAAGCTCACATTCCCTTGAGGCCAGAAGAGCTAAAAATTATGGTGAGTACATATGGTTACCATAAAGGTAGTTCATTATGTACCCGTATACAGGTTACAATAAAAGTAATTCATTATGTACCTGTATACAGGTTACCATAAAGGTAATTCATTATGTACCTGTATACAACAATATTTACAATGGACCATGACATACTGTAGAAAACATTAAATAGATCACAGTGGTACATACTATTCTAAACTATGGTCATGACTGTCTACAACTCAAGCTAACACAAATTTGTGCATGTACACTTTTTACCAAAATGCATACAGGTGCACATTTTTCTTCTGAGTTAATATTGGTCCATAATTACTGACAACATAGTTATGACAGGTCACAATGAAAAAGATGATGGCCACTCCTCCTTCGACAGAAGTGAAAAAGAAAGAAAGGAAACCAGAAGTGAGAAAAGAAAAGAATACCAAAGCTATCCCATTACCTCCACTACCACCACCAGTACCCTCGACGTTGACTCTTGTGGCAAATCGGACACGTAACACCGTTTTGAAACAACCCCCATTTCGCCCCACCCAAAGCAGTATCATCGAAGAGTGGGTACCTTATTAACAAACCATGGAGAAGGTGTTATCCAGCATTTACTACGATCCAGCCCACCCTGCAGTTACGGAGGTATTCAGAAATCGTATCGTGCTGCAAAAACTCGCCTGAAAAAGCTCCGTTTACCTGAAGTACAACGATGGTTACAAGAGCAATCTACGTACACTTTACACAAACCCATTCGACGAAAATTTCACAGAAGTCGCACTCAAGTGGAAGGCATCGATCATCAATGGCAAGCCAATTTAGCTGATGTCTCTCATTTAGCCACCTACAATCGCGGCTACAGATATTTGTTTTGTGTCATCGACGTCTTTTCTAAATTTGCCTGGGTCGTACCATTGACTTCCAAATCGAGCGGAGCACGATTACGAGCTTTGCAACTGGTGTTGGAACAAAGTGGTCGTCATCCTCTTCGATGGCAATCCGACAAAGGCACCGAATTTCTAAACCATGCTTTCCAACGAGAATTAAAGAAACGTGACATTCATTTTTTTTACAACCGAAAATCCTGAAATCAAAGCTAGCATCGTGGAACGTTTTCAACGTACCTTGAAAGAACGCATGTGGAAATATTTTACGCATCAACACAATCTCAAGTACGTCGACGTCTTACCACATTTATTCCAAGCCTACAATCAATCTTACCATTGTAGCATTGGAATTGCCCCACAAGATGTGACACCCGACAACGAAGTGACTGTTTTTAAGCGTCTGTTTGGTACGTCCCGGACGATGGCTGTCCCCAAGAAAGGTGGAGTGTTAACCCCTGGAGATTGGGTTCGCATTGGTAAAACCAAACGCACTTTCCACAAAGGTTACTTACCGAACTGGACCACATAATTGTTTCGTGTTACTGGACGAGTGCGTGATCGTCATCCTACCGTCTATAAATTGGAAGACATGAACGGGGAAGTATTAAAAGGAATGTTTTACTTGCCTGAGTTACAACGTGTCACCAAAACAGAAGACGACGTGTACGACATTGAAAACATTCTCGAACGAAGAACCCGTACAGTAGGTAAAAGGCGTGTCAAAGAAGTCAAAGTACGTTGGAAAGGATATCCTCCCAGTTTTTATTCTTGGATTGACGCTTCGCAAGTCATCGACTATAAAAAGAAGTGACCATTGTGCTCTTCAATACAGCTTCAGCTACCACAGTGACTACTCCTTCAGGCAGTTCTCCTCTGCAAGATTTACAAAAGCAACCCTTGTGGGTGTGGTGTGGAGAACGTGTCCCTTACACCCAAATCATCTTTTTCTGTCAAATCTTTGTGGTGTATTGTGTCATCGGTGCAGCCATTGCTAATTTGAGTTTGCAACAAGGAGACAAACAATTGTGGACCATTCTACTCAGCAGTTGCATCGGTTATCTTCTTCCCAATGATTCCCTGAAATACTCTTACAACGGGAACAACAGTAACAATATTGGGAGCCTTGCGTCCAACGTCAGTCATTCTCCTAACAGTCACCTCGTCAATCACAATCCTCTTTTAGACACTCCTCTAACCTCGAATGACCCCTCGGACAGGAAAACTTTGGAATTATGAACAACAATATTAACCAATTTTACTTAACGTTACCCAGTGACAGTTCCATTGAGGTGTTTCATAACAACACATTGTGCTGTTACACGACTAAATTACCACAAGTCATTCATTTCGATCAAGATGCTCATTGGGAAGTGGCTTTAGTGGAAATGATACACCCTACACACATCAAAAACATCGTCGAAAATCATAACATTTTTTCAGTAGAAGTGTATGACGAGCAATTGCAACAACTCTTAGACGAACGCATCACTGTCAGTGACCCGATGAAAACACAGGACCCCAAAACTGAACGGTCCACCTATCTGTTAACCATTCCTGCAGGTTATTATTTTAGTGGTCAACATCTAGTGAATACGATCGTAACCAGGTTCAATACTTTGTTTGGTAAAGCCATGGAGAAAAAAAGTGTTACCTTTGAGTACCATAAAGTGGCTCATAGACTAATTATCAAATTTTCAGAGGATAAAATAATGGACATTACCTTTTGTCCTGAATTGTATGATATTTTGGGTGGAGACTTCAGGTTGGTCAAGAAAAAAAATACTAGCCATAACCAGTAACTTGGATTTTGCGAAATATTTTCGACTCCCTGTAGAAATGAACCAAGGACTCACCTTGATGTTTGTGTACTCCGATGTGGTGGAGTACAACGTCGTTGGACACACCTCTGTACCGTTACTGCGTGTCATTCCTTTCAAAGTGGATTCTGCCATGATCGCTGACGAGGAAGGTGGAAATACCTATCATGTTCACCGCGAATTTGTACATCCTCATTATTTGCCTGTCAGTAGGTCGTGTTTTGACAGTGTCAACATTACTATAAAAGGAGATCTAGGACAAAATATTCCATTTACCAAAGGGAGGTTCGCAGTGAAACTTCATTTTCAAAACGATTCTCTAACAACTGAAAATTGATATATCCTGTGTACCGAGGAGTCGCTCAACAACGAGGATTTTGTTTGTTTGTTTGATTAGGATTTTTAACGTAGCTTTAACAATTTTTCAGTCATATCGCTACGATGTCTGCAGTGAGGCAGTTTATAGTGATGTCTAGCACTGAGACATCATGCCGCAGACATGTAGCATGATGTCTCACCCAGTCACATTATCCTGACACCAGGCCGACCAGTCCTAACACTAACCTCTTTATGCTGAGCGTCAAGCGAGGCAGCTGTTAGTACCATTTTTGTAAGTCTTTTGTATGACTCGGCCGGGGATCGAACCGACGACCTCCCGCTTCCGGGGCGGACGCTCTACCACTAGGCCACCGGAGCGGTCAACAACGAGGACATGGTTTAGGAGATATGTTTAAACCAGCCTTTCGTTCCGTGGTCCCTGTTTTGAAACCGATGGTGACACGAGAATTGCACGCCTTAAAAGATGCCGCATTGACTCACGGCAAAGAATTTCTTCAAAATGTTCTGATTGCCAAACAAAACCCAAAAGAAGCTTTCTTGAGAGCAGGCAAAAATGTCTTGCTTCAAACGGGTAAAGAAATTTTGGGTCAACGAGAAAGTCCTATAAATGCCCTGAACGGTACCGAGTCTGGCATTCCTGCTTCCCTGAGGACACAGCAAGGACAAGGCAGAAAGCGACGACGAAGACATCCTTCCAAAAGTCTCCATACCTTCAAAGTTAGAAAAACTAAGAAAAAAAAACGGTTGGAGACTTGGGCATTTTTATTACTAAAAGCAAAACATAGAGACTGATAAAAATATGATGCACCAAGAATCTTGTGCCTGTTCCAAGTCGGAACTGGATCTCTTTGCCATGCCACCTACTATGATGACCATGCAAGAAGCCCAATGGGATGAATTTCATCCCGTCTCCTCTTTGGTGGATTCAGCTCCCATCGAGTTTGAAATCAAAGGGCAACCCGAAGATTACATCGATCTGAACAGCAGTTACTTGTATTTGAAAGTGAAAGTGATTTAAACGGACAACTCCGTTTCAGGAGCGGATACCCGATTAGCTCCCGTCAACAATTTCATGCATTCCTTGTTCAGCGATGTGGATTTGTACATGAATAACAAACTGGTGAGCAGTAGCATGGATACTTACCCTTACCGAGCGTACCTCGAAAATCTCTTGACGTACGGAAAAGAAGCCAAGAACACTCATTTAGATGCTTGCGTGGTATGGAAACCTGACAGCGCAGATAAGTTTAACGACACAGCCTTGACCGTAGATGACGATCCTCACAATGTGGGTTTTAACGAGAGTCGAAAAAAAATTCTGCAAGGACGTAGTTTAGAACTGTTCGATCGTTTGCATTTGGACATGTGGTTTCAAGAGACGTATTTGCTGAACGGTGTAGATATTCGCTTGAGACTGAATCGTAGCAGTACTGTTTTCCATTTCATTGCTCATGCCAACGAATACGAAACCATTATCCAAGAAGCCAGGTTATACGTGCGTCGTGTGGAAGTGTTACCTAAAGTGGGAAATGATATCAGTCACACTTTGAGCAGAACGACAGCCAAGTATCCGACACGACACGTGGAAGTAAAAACTTTCACCATTGCCACTGGACTCCGATCTAAGATCGAAGATCATCTGTTCCAAGGACAGTTACCCAAACGTTTATTCATTGGTATTGTCAGCAATGCATCCCTCAACGGTACCCACGATCAAAATCATTTCCAGTTTAAGCACTGCAAAGTATCCAAAATCGAAGTCAGTCAGTCGCGATGGCAAAACTTTGTGTACCCGACCCTTCGAACCCGACTTTGCCCACAAGAATTACTTGAGATCGTACTTGTCGCTGTACGAATCCACAGGACAGTTAGTAACCAACACCAGTCACGGTATTTCCTACGACGACTATGCAGGAGGTTACACTTTGTGGGCTTTTGATTTCACTCCAGACCAAGGCAGCGACGAGGGACATTTCCACCTTTTAAAATCTGGGCAACTGCGTGTGGAACTTCAGTTTGCAGGGGCTCTTGAAGAAACGGTGAATGTCATTCTGTATGCTGAATTTGATAATACCATAGAAATCAACAGTTTGAGAGAAGTCATTCTAGACTATTAGAAACTATGGAAGCCTCTTGTCCTTCTTTGAACAGTGGAGAATCAATGGAAATGGGATGGGAAGTTACAGAGAAAGCAAAGACCAAAAAGAAGAAGTAGTGATAACAGGAACAAGATTTAGTCACCTGTTTTGCCAAACACTTGGAGGATAAAATGAGGGACATGATTAAAAAAGATTGTTATGGATGTCAAAACGATCATCCCAGTCAAATTCAACACGATAAATGTATGATGATGAATCAAGAAGAAAAATTGGACGATTATCTGAACGAAGCTTGGAGTCTCATCTCAGAAAAAAACTGTGTTACTTCAGTGGTATAAAGACTTGCTTGATCATTCCTCTCCTCCATTGTTTGCTCGAGAAATTGATCACATCGAAGCTCTCTTGGCAAAGATTAAGGAGACGAAGCAAACAAACAGTTACTTGACAGACCTTTTCAAGCAAAAAGTCTGGATCGAATTGATGACTTATCATCACCTGTGAAGAAAAAAAGCCACACAAAAAATGGATACTTGTGAACTTTATTAGCTTTTGAACCGTAGTTCGTACACTGCTTCTTGGAATCAATGTTTGTTAGTTGCAAAAAATTGCGTTTTGTTAGTTGTTTCTTATTTGAATAAAAAATGTCTTTTGAAACCAATGCGTCTGTCATTTGTTTTACATTTTTTTAAAATATAGATGCTCTTTGACTTCTCTATATCCCTCACATCAAAGTATCCAACCATTTCCAACACTAAACCGTTTTGCTTCGGCTGCCTCCCCGTGTGTGGATAGTAAATTCTATGTTTTGTTTTGGTTTCTTGACCGTGTGTGTGGATGGTAGATTGTGTGATTTTGGATAGTAGATTATATTGTTTTTTTGGCTGCTTCCCCGTGTGGGGATAGTAAATTGTATGTTTTATTTTTGCTGCTTACCGGTGTATGGATGGTAGATGGTGTGATATTGGATAGTAGATTATGTGGTTTGTTTTGGCTGATTCCCGTGTGGGGATAGTAAATTGTATGTTTTATTTTGGTTGCTTCCCCGTTTGTGGATGGTAGATTGTATGATATTGGATAGCAGATTATGTGGTTTGTTTTGGCTGCATCCCGTGTGTGGATAGTAAATTGTATGTTTTATATTGGCTGCTTCCCGTGTGTGGATAGTAAATTATATGTATTAATTTGGCTGCTTCCCGTGTGTAGATAGTAATTTGTGTGATTTTTGATAGTAGATTAAGTGGCTTGTTTTGGCTTCTTACTGGTGTGTGGATAGTAAATTGTATGTTTTATTTTGGCTGCTTCCCGTGTGTGGGTGATAGATTGTGTGATATTGGATAGTAGATTATGTGGTTTGTTTTGGCTCCTTCCCGTGTGTGGATAGTAAATTGTATGTTTTATTTTGTCTGCTTCCCGTGTGTGGATAGTAAATTGTATGTTTTATTTTGGCTGCTTCCCCGTTTGTGGATGGAAGATTGTATGATATTGGATAGTAAATTATGTGGTTTGTTTTGGCTGCTTCCCGTGTGTGAATGGTAGATTGTGTGATTTTGGATAGTAGATTAAGTGGTTTGTTTTGGATGCTTACCGGTGTGTGGATGGAAGATTGTATGATATTGGATGGTAGATTATGTGGTTTGTTTTGGCTGCTTCCCCGTGTGTGTGTGGATGGTAGATGGTGTGATATTGAATAGCAAATTATGTGGTTTGTTTTAGTGCTTACCCGTGTGTGGATAGTAAATTGCATGTTTGTTTTGATATGTGTATTTTCCCTCAATTGAGGTTTCTCTTTGCGTATACCTTTTTTCAGGCTGTTAATACATGGCAGATTACATCCGCATACAATATCAAAGTGAAAAGCCTATATATAAATGTCATTGCCTTTCTTTAATTCGGTTTTATTGCTTAGCCATCGTTAATCTTTAATTATTTTTTTAAACGCATTTCTTTTTTAATAGACGATTTCGGGCTTTCTATTGTTGTAACGGTATTTATGTTGTTTAGTTTGTTGCTGAAATTATCTATACTATAGTCTATAGCAAAGCGCTTAAGTTTCTTCAGTATTTTAATTTCAAGCTCACAAAAGGATACCAAGTTTGTCTTGAAAGAGGATTGAAACTCTAAGTTACGCGGACGTAAAGAAAAACATCTCTTTGTTACTACAGTTAGGTGTTGTTGTGTTCATTCTAATCATGATTGCCGTATATCTTTGTATTTTGCAGGTCATATTGTTTTTTATGTAAATATTCACATCAATAGACAGACAACTTGAGTTTTTATCCTTGAGGTTCACTGAACTTGCTTCGTTAATTCGTACAAATCCCAGATTCACAAGTTTGAAAAGAAAAGAAGAAAAAAAAAACATGCCACTAATACTGCACCACTCCTGACTATACCGATGTGAGTGTGTACTTCAAAATGTTTAAGTGAGATACAAATAAATTGTCAGTTTCAAATGCGAACCAGTGCTCTGACCGTTCAGTAGCTGATGTGGTAAAAAGAAATGATACGAGTACTGTGACCATTCAGTAGTTGATGTGGTGAGAAGAAATGTCACAATACACAACGGAGGGATTTAAGTTCACATTCTAGTCTGCTCTGCAATGGGAACAACTTGAGAGCGTATTTATAATTTTGCCATACTACCTTCGTACAAAACATTACATCACTCATCATAAACAATTTCATTGGCTAGACTAATTTTCTTACCGCGTTCACTTCGAATTGACTTCAGTAGCTCTTCACCTAGTTTCGAGATAGGTCGTGTTTCACCGCTAGATTATTTATATAAAAAAAGAAGTAAAACTAAAGCAAGAACAATCGTACCCTGGGCGATCCCACGGAAATTATGTCAATTTTAGAGTCAAATACATCACAGCGTATTTGGATTAACTATTTTGTGAGAACATTTTAGTAGTATTTGTCATCGGTTCACTCTGGTGGTATTTTAAAATCGTGGACCTTTCCTATGGAATTGATTTTCTAAGTGGGGTGTGTGTTTCTTTGAATTTTTCTAAGGGAAAATATACCACAAAAACAAGCCTATGAGTCCTGATTCTTTTTAAAAGTAGGTATAACATAGTCTCTCTCTCTCTCTCTCTCTCTCTCTCTCTCTCTCTCTCTCTCTCTCTCTCTCTCTCTCTCTCTCATGACCAAAGCAAATCAACTTATGATGTTCACGAGATTTTCTTATATTCCTAAAACAAATTAATACATGACATTTTCAGATATTTTCTAACCAAACTGCATCTGTGACATTTTCATCCATTTCCGAACGAAACTTGATATGTAAAACTGTTGTTTCCAAAAACAAACTATATATACATTTTCAGATATTTCTGAACCAAATGGTATAGATATATTCATATTTTACCTATCTCAACTGCTTATAATACATTTTTCAAATAGTTTGTAACCAAACTGTGTATTTGACACTTTTAGATAATTGTAATCAATGTTTTGGATAAATTTTTTTTGGTTTAACAAACTGTATATATGACATTTTTGGATATTTTTTAATCAAACTTTTCCAACTGGATTTTAGATACTGGAGTAGTCACGTGGTTTCTTTAACCACAAGAACACCAACTAGTTCCCTCTCTAAAACATGATTGAGAGTAGGAAATTCGGATTATCGGTAAGTCTAATCCCTAACTAGCATCTAAGTACCTTTATAAAAGACACAGTAAATAATATTGTTAATTAAGGCTGATTAAAACGTAATTGTTTGCTGTTAAGTATGTTTTTTTACTAATGCAAATTTATTTAAACATCAAGCACCTCGATCCCTACGACTTAAACGTTCCGTTACCAGGGTAATGTCAAATGGTCCGTGTTTGTTGGTTGTTTTTGAAACTGTTATATGCATTACCGATGTGTTACGGCATAACGAATATAACATTGTCAGACTAGAAGCATATTGATGATTCCATAGTTGTCTAATGCCCTGAAAAAAATGTAACATTCTCAGTTATTTCCTAAAATGATTGTAACTGTGGTAGAAAAAACAACACAAATATATTAGTGAATTCAGACAAGGGCATAATGGATTATATTCTTTTATTAATTGGAAGACTGTTAGCACATCATCGCACTTCAGGTCACTCGTACATTAATACATACGAGCCATGTTGAACCTTTCAGCGCTGGATTTTATTTTTAAAACCACTGGAATTTAATTAGAACTCTATTCATTAGGACTATTTATAGAATATTTTATTTATTTATTTGGGATTTAATAATTACTACAGTAAGTTCTTTATCATGGATTATATTAATTTGTATTAACTGGAAGACTGTTAGCACGTCACCACGCTTCAGGTCACTCGTACAATAGTACATTCCAGTCATATTCACACTTTCAGCGCTGGATTTTATTTGTTAAAACCACTGGACTATATAATTAGAACTCTATTCCTTAGGACTATTTATAGAATTTTTTTATAGAATTTTTTTGTTTAGTATTTGGGATTTAATTCTTACTACAGTAAGTTATTTATAAGTTTTTCTTTGTATTCTGGGGAAATAAAGTATTTGATGAATTGTACAAAATTTTAATTTCATTTTGTCTGACTTTCGAATTCTTTTTTTTTGTTTTGTTGAACCTAGTCGCTAATCCTTATGCTTTTTGTGAATTTACTCTGAAATTTTAATTTATTCTATATTTCTAACAAATTTCTTCATCTCGATCGCGCTCTTTCTCTCTTTTCGAAAAAAGAATTTACTTGTAAATGTTGTCAGTTTCGAATCACCCACATAAATCGATGCATGAGTATTAAAGATTAATTAAAGAACAAAGTGCTGTCTTTTTTTCAATATGCAGGTTAACCACTTTCCAAAATCGTAGGGTATATTCTATTATTTCTGTCATAACATAGCGATAGATTTCGAAGAGGGCTAATTATACTTGAAACTGGTTACACGCAAGGTAAAACCGAGTTTGAATAAAAGTCTGTTAACATATAGAATAGAATTCAATATGAACAGATTAACAAGATGCTACTTACGAGCATCACATGTGTCATTTGAATAATAATAATAATAATAATAATAATAATAATAATAATTATTATTATTATTATTATTATTATTATTATTATTTGTTAAAAAAATATTTTTTGAAAGATTTGTTAAAGATGTATATGGTACATATGACAAATTTGGATCAAAGTAATCTTCCACTCTTTTATTTATTGCAGTGTACAAATAGTTGAAATCCTATTGAATACACATTTCATTTTGTGCATTTACATAGAAATGATAACACTGACATCATAGCGTATTGCATCACTCTTTTTTAAAAAAAGAATCAGTTTAGGTTTCCCATTTTCAAATCACTTACATCACATCGATGCCTAAATAAGTAAATAAAAGTAAAACATAAAGTATTAACCCAAATATTGTTGTTACATAGCATTTGTCTTTTTCCATAAAATCACGAAAAATTGGTTGTGATTCTCTATGACGTTGATATTGGGAAATATTTATCTTTTACACTGAATACATAGAAACTTTCCCTCTTTTTTTTTTTACACAGCGTCATGGATATCGCGATGCTCTCATTTATAATTCCAATGCCAATTTGAGTAATCGCCATATAATATGACTGGTACCACACCAATGAGTATCATCTATCGAATTTATTGTATATTCCAATGGGATTATTTCTTAATTGTATATTATCAACTCCCTTTTATCCAGGCCATACCTTTCCCTTACCCGTCTCTTTCTCAGCATCCCGTATTATGTTTTCATCTGTTAGCATGTATGTTGTCACAAATTGTTTAATTTCTTTATTTCTATATTTTTCCATTATTTTCTTTTATTGTATTACAGTTTCAAGACTCTCACTTTCGGTGAGTCCTGCTCCTGAATTTTCATTTTTCAAATATTTTGTTTGGTATGTAGTTATGTATGAGCCAAAGTGGCTACGATGACATTGTTATTAATTACATCAACTCATGCGGGTTCTATTTAGATAGCAAGCTTAGGTTGCTTTTGCTCTGGGATGGGATTGAATTTTTTCCATCATATGGACATGATGGAACATATACAGATCAAAAGAGTCTCTGGTGTAATTTTACTAGCAACCTAAGATGGCTTTCCGGAGACAAGATGATTTTTTTAGTTTGTTTCTTTGTAGGCATGATAAGGAAAATTTGTTGGCTAAGTTTCATTAGCTCTTGATTTGCCCTATGTTTAAGAATTATTTTTTTTTGTGTGTGCTCTATTTCCTGGTCATTTACTGCTAATTCTCCCCTGTGGTATTTAATATGAATCAGTCGTATGTGTCCTTATGTTAGTCTCTTCTGTGTTAAACGTTTCTCATTAGTTTGTAGGTTGATGCGGGCACGCTTTTCGGTCTTGTTTGGTAATATAATCACCGCCTGATTTCCTAATCAGTAATCCAAATCTGTTATTTTCTATTTTAGCATTATAAATAAAGTCTATCACTTCTCTGTACAAAATTTTGTTATTTTATGGGCATAGCGAAGATTTGTTGGGCTCAAAATTGCCTAATTGCCTAATTTGCTGATACTTTTATTTTTTATTTTTGTCTTTGATTATTTAAGGATCTGTAGTATAAAATTATATTTTTTGCTATATGGTCCCTTGCACATAGGACAAGGAGGGATGTTTGAGATTCCTTTAAATTTCAGGCTTACTGGATAGAAGAAAGCCAAACCAGAAAAGGTATATGCCCTGCCAGTGATATTCTGGATTTTCCTGACGTTTATTCAGTCTGGAAATATAATTTACTATTTATTTAAGTCCATGAGATTGAGTCCTCCATTTTTCCTATCTTTTTATCATGTGTATTTTGATAATTTGTGGATCCCATTTTGTATAAATTTTATTATTAACGATTCAAATTTATTTTGATATATAAATTCAAATCCGATACGTCAAATTCGTACCAAATCTAGTTGTATACATACGATTTCGCAATTTGTATTTTTCTAAATAAATTTATTTGACTATCAGTCCATATTATATCATGTTTCTCTAATTTGTTCCAAATTTGTAGAAAATTAGGCATTTTACTGACTTTCCCTAGATTTATTCCTAGTTCTTTAACTTGATTTCTTATGAGTTCTTTAGGGAGCCATTGATAATTCTCCTTCCATTTGCCTATACGTAGTAGGTTTTACACTCCTCCCTCATGTTAGTTACTCTTACTCCTCGAATTCTTTTATGATTTTGGACTGCATCATATAGTGCCTCTATCCCTGTTTCGTACAGTAACATAGATAGTAGAAAACCTTGTCTTACAGAACCGTTTATTGAGAACGGATTGGTTTTTGCATCAAATGGTCTGTACCAATGATTTATATTTTCTTATAAAGTGTTTTGATCCAGTTTTGGAATACATTTCCAAATCCAAATTTATGCAATATCTGCAAAATATAACTCAGTTCTACCATATCAAACACCTTTTCCTGATCAGTGAGGATTAAAGCGCCATCAATATTAAATGTTTCCATGTAATCTATTATTGTCTTTATTCTTGGTCTGTTTAAGTTCTACATGGGGTATTTTTTTCAAAACTTTTTCACGTGCCTGTCCACTTCGCGTGACTTAGCCCCACGATGTCATAGTCTTTACTTTCCCCATGTATATTTTGTCTTGAAGTTTTCTAAGTTAGGTAAGAATTGTATATATATATATATATATATATATATATATATATATATATATATATATATATATATATATATATAATAATGAAGAAGAAAAAGAAAGAAAAAAGCAAAGATAGAAAAAAATAATCACTCTTTTTTCCCCTTATACTTCTGTTTACCTCTTTATCACAATTATTTGACTACAGGACATCATGGTGTATACTATGTACTCTGTAATTTTGTATAAAGTTTGTTTTTTTTTGCAGTCTTCATATATTTTACTTTTTATATCTCCTCCCTTTGCTTATTTCTTCTATCACTTTCAATTTAAATGTCTCCTGCTCTCGCACTGTATCATTGTGTGTAGTTTACTAAAAGGGGCATTTTTTTAACACAGTGAACATTTTGGAGATACTCTGACCATGTCCCGTATCACTGCTACCTCTCCTAAAACCATGCATTGTGCATGTATTTGAAGCAGAGGCTTTGTATTTCCAGTTAATCTCTATGTTCTCCTGTTCTACTTTACATTTAGTGTTGTTTTTTTCTCCCTCTCTTAATGTATCTATATGTTAGTTTTTCCTCCTGGTCCCATAAACTTTTTATATCCCTTTATTAGGTTAGTATTTTTTATATGTCAAAATTTTCTTGGTATTTCATGTTTTCTTTTATAAACAAGTTTATTATTTTTATAACCCCCCAACCCCTCCCCCCTTTGTGAACCCAAACCAGTAGATGTATATTCCCTCCCAAATTTGATGTTGGTATTGCTTTAATCTTTTTTAAATCTATTTATAATATCTGCAGTCTTTATCAAAAATGGAGTTGGAGAGTGCTTGTCTATTGTACTCTATATAAAGTTTCCCTCTTGACGTAGCGGTTCTTAAAATCACATGTAATTAATAATCTCCTTATCTAGTTTTTCTAAATTTTTATTTTTTATGTCAATAGACTTGGTAATAAAGTTTATATTCGCGTACATGTACGTTTTGGCCACTTGGGCCCGTTCCATTAGACATAATGGCATAAGTGCCCAGGTGTTCACATTCGTTTCTAATTTCTGTTTCATATTTTTATAGTTTTCTTGTTCGTCTCTTTTCCCAAAATAAATGCACAATGCATTCACTCTTTCTTTAATTAGGTGTGGTGGTAATCCTGAGTGATTTCCTCTCCAGCTCCCTATTTTCAGTATTTCAGTTTTTTCATGATTTATTTATTACCCAGAGGTCTTACCAAATTTTTCAAATTTTTTCACTAGGTGTTTAAAGGAATTTGGTCTTTAATAAAGTTCGTATAATCGTCTGCATGCTGTAGCATTTTTATTTCGTACTTAGAATTTAAACTGCTGTATACAGTAAAACCTGTCTTGAAAGACCACTGCTATGTGAGACAACCTGTCTTGAGAGACCAAACCTTTTGGGTAAAAGAGGTGGTCTTTCAAGACAGGTTCTACTGTAATATATGTACATGTTCCATTGTTATCCCCTAACACATAATCAGTGTTTACTGCTTCCAACTTCTTTATTTTTCTGATGTTCATGTACAATATTTGATACTGCTTCCGTATGCAAGCAAATCATAGAGGTGTCATTTTAAAGCGTTGATAGTTTTCAGCATTGTAAGACATGATATTCTTTTTTAGTATCATTAAAAATGTATATGTTTAATATTTCGTGACCAAATTGAGCAAATATAAAGGACAACTCTTGTATACACATTTAAGAGACATGTAACACCAAAAATTTCCGGAATTATAAAGACGGAGAACTACATTACCCCTGTTGCTTAAAAACAGACTTGCCTATGCTAATATGGCGGCTATGTTACTTACAAAAGTCCCGTTTGATTTGAAACGCCAACAAAATGACAGTGCATGGCACTCTAAGGTGACAGGTTAGACATTATGAATAAAATGACTAAGTTTTGTTAATGTTTTGCTTTGCTTCATGCTGATGCCTTTTCGTTTTAAAATCGATGTGTGTGTGTTGTGAGGTTTGCAAATAAATGGGAACATGTACGAATCTTTTAGTCCTTAAAGAACCATGTATTGAAATTTGATAAATAGTACTGTCAAAGACTTAAAATGATAATCCACATTCGATACGTTTACCGCCGTACATTATAAGAGAAATTGTGTTTTCTTTGGTTTGTTTGCATGATTCTTTCATGTAGTGTATTTTTTCAAAATTAATTAAATTATTTCATAACGCAAAGCTTTCACACGGTAGAAAGTATATAAAAATATAGGATATTATTTAGAAACATATATCATATGCGTCTGAAAATAACCATTGCTGTTATTTTCGTTTTAATTAAATAATAGTTTTATTAGCAAATGCTGTAAAACATTATTTAAAAAAATGTCTGACAGTTTATATTCATATGGTATTTGCATCACTTAATAAAACGTCACACGTGATTGGGCCATCTCATTGTGCTTTGACCTCGTGCATTTTATTGACGTCATCCGCTTTCGTTCATCAGAATTACAAGCGCAGTTTGAAAATTATTATTTTCTTTTCCTGTTTGAAACTTTATTCGTTGGATATTTTTTTGGCGGCATTCCCTGCTTGCAGTCCTACGTCCATGTCCAGTGCAGCCGCATTTGGGGCATTTTCTGTCCATCTCACAGGACTTATACCAACTCTTTAATTTAAAACCAGTGAGGTAGAAGAACATGAAAATCTTTTTAGCTTCTTCCCTAGTCATGGTTAAAATGCTTGCTGCAGTTGATATTGGGGCGCAACCCCATATTGTCGCCAGTTTATGATACTTCACTGTGGCTCCCATTTTTAATTCTACCCTTTGTATAAGTTCTTCCGTACTTTTATTGTATGGTAGGCCATTAACATGGACATCTATCATTTTCGACCCTACTTCTCTCTGGAAAGGTGGTGCGTCCTCTACCGTTGCTAGTTGCCCTTTCACCTATATGTAAGTTATGTCCAACAATTTGACATTTTTGTCTTTGGGATACAGCATGTACCTATTCAACCCCATATTCTGTAAGGCTTCAATCTTCCCTTTATTATAGTTCATTGTGTGTAGGGTCTTTAGTGCAGCAGAAGCATATATTTTATAAGTTTATATATTCGTGTTTTAAATAGGCAGAAGTGTGTATTTTATTATTTTATCTAATTACCGTTTTTAAAAGATGAGTGAAATAAAATCATCAGTTGCAATTAGTGTTCTCATTTTTCACATATATAGCCATTTAGCCAACCTTGAACCAGGATTACCTATTGAGTTTTGTTCACTCTGAGCAATGAAGCTACCCTGAGTGCTGTCCATGCTGGGTTACTCTTTTGCATGACAAGTGGTAAGTAACTTTCTGATTGGTTAGTTTGCTACTTGTCTGTATAAACAGCATAACATGGGCAGCAGATTAGTGGTGGTCATTCCATATGAGTTGCTGAAGGGTGCTGGACGTGGAATTCAATTAAATGTGCTTCTGATTCTGTTGGACTTCAAGAAGATGTGACAACCTTTGTCCCATATGATAAGGTAAATAGATTTATAATAAATTTATAATATGGTCAACATAAATGGTTATTTTATATGTAGTCCGCATATTTATCTGAAATGTATATTGCATTTTAGTGCCTTTAACACATTAACCCCTGGAGGTTTTTCTGTTTTCGCATGTAATGCGAGTAGGAAACACATTTTGGGGACTATTTCTGAATACATCGTAATACATCGATTTCCAAACAATAATCCGTTAGACAAATGGTTACTAATGCTACAGAACATGTTTTTCATTGGTTAGTTTGCTGGCGCATGAGCAGAAGGGCAAAAATCGGACTTCTTTTTTTTTTTTTTTGTTTGGGCTTAACGGACCCATAATTTACGTATGTAGAAGACTCTTTATTCAAAATGTCCACCTTATCCTACTTTTTGCACAGGTTCACCTGTCTGTATGCGTCTCAGACCGGTCTGCCGTAGATCTGAGGTCATAAAGTCTAAAATGTGGACACAAATTCGGAATCCGACCATGGGCGATTTTTGGGTGAAAAATAAAACGGGTCCAAAAACTTCGGTTTTTCCCTCTGTATTTTGTAATGCAATTAAAATGTCCAGATTACATGCTATCATTGTAGAGCTACATCTGTCTACTTTTCAATGATACCACCCACTTTAGTGTATCATGTATGACCTTGACGCTACAGACCATGGAAGTAGGCTACTACCTCATACCCCGTAAAGTCGTCGCTAGGGGTTAATGTGTTATTAGGTTATTGTTACGAAATGCCCGATATGGCATAGTGGATACACCATACTCCTCTAATCTATATTTTAAGCTTATCAGTCCTGTTAATTTGGTTATATAATTTGTTTGTCGTTATTCTGTATTTAATGAATTATTATTTTTAAACTCGTTGTTATGACACTGTTACGCAATACCCGATATGGCGTAGAGGGTACACCATACTCCTCTAAGTGAGTTGTCCTATACAGCGAGTCGCACGTGCCGCGTATATAATGAAGGTTTCACGCGAATTACTTTTTACAAGTTCGTGAGACTACTATATAGGTACAGTGCAGGGTCATTTTAAGACACAGTGGACATTAGAGCAGACCTCTAAACGTTACATTTGTCGGATATCAGAGCCAAAAAGTTGGGTGAGTTAAATACATTCTTTTTGGTTTAATGTTTCAATTGAATGTTCAGTTTCGGAATAGCACGTTCGTTTTTATGTATTGTGTAAATTCATTTTTTTATTATTTGGAAAATTGTCCATTTTTATATTCAGCTCGCCGCTCGTGTGAATAGATGAGTATTCAAGACCAATGTTAACCGGTGGAATGGAGACGGACAATGAACTACTGTCGCACCGGAGGGAAGTGAAATGTTAACACTCGTAGTTTTGTTTTGTTGACTACTTTATGTAAAACACGAATAGCGTGTTTGTAGTCAATAGAACCCTACATTTGCTTTATTGACTATTTATGTAAAACACGAATAGCGTGTTAAGTCAATTGAATAGTATTGTTTGGTTTTTATTGATTATATTTGGTGTGTGTGACACGAATGGTATGATTATAGTCAATTAAACCTCATGATTTGATTTACTGACTATGTTGTGTGGGGTACGAATATCGTATCAATAGTCAATATCATGCTACGTTTTGGATATTGGTAGTGTATGTTTATATATATATATATGGTACAGTAGTGTACGACTACAGATATATAATGCAGTAGTGTATGACTGTGGATATATAGTACAGTAGTGTACGACTACAGATATATATATATATATATATATATATATATATATATATAGTACAGCAGTGTATGACTACATATATAGTACAGTAGTGTATGACTACTGTGTGCTCATTATATATCATGACTTTTTTTATAATATAAGTTTTATTTAAACAAACGTGTGTGTTATTTCTTCAAAACCCTACCTAATCTCAAAGGGTCGGCTCGACTACGTTACAGTTATTAACCCAGTCTTTTCTGAACCTATCATTATGTCCATACGTTTGTCTGTCTGTATGTCTACACTGATTGTTGTGTTTAGGTTCATTTGGTCAACTATCTTTCTAGATTAATAAGTAATAAATATGTGGTGGTAGTTATTCATATTGAATATACTGTGAAACAGAATCGATGTAATGCACTGATGATGGTATTTATAGTTGTAGCAAATGTATTTTATTGTATTTGCAGGGTTGAGTTGAATAAAACAGGAGCTATATATATTTAGCTAACGTTGCCAACCTCGTGCACAATAAAGTCGTATAACATATACTGGACTTGTCAATTGTCTATCATAGAAGTAGACCGGAAAGAACGGTAACAAATGCATCCAGTCTAGAATGGTGCGAATAAAAGTTCTATACAAATTAAGGAGGACCTTTTTATCAACACCCAATCAGTGTGCGCAATTACTTTAAATAAATTTAATGCTTTTAAGCATTTAGCTTTTAAATTCATGATGTGTGGTACACAAATCAGTTTTCTGTCAAAAATAATACTTAAAAACTTTGTTTCATCAACATTTGGAATAAGTGTTCCATCCAGCGTGAGTCTATGGTCATCATGATATCTTCGCCACTGACAGAAATGCATGTATACTGTTTTCGATTTAGAAAATTTGAAACCGTTATTACTGGCCCAATTTGGATCTTATTGATATTTTGCTGGAGTTGCCTTTCAATTGTATGCATGTGCTTTGATCGATAACAAATTAAAAAATCGTCTACATATAAAGAGCAATCCACACCGGGGGCTAAGCACTTGGTGATGCTATTGATTTTGATATTAAATAGCGTCACAGATAAAATACTGCCCTGGGGCACACCCATCTCTTGCTGGTGCATATCGGAAAGGGTATAGCCCACTCGTACTTTCAATTCTGTCGGAGACAAAATTGGAGATGAAAGAGGGCAGACGGCCTTTTAGACCCAGATCGTGCAGGTCATTTAGTATCCCGTACTTCCATGTTGTGTCATAGGCCTTTTCAAAATCAAAGAAGACTGCTACTAAATGTTCCTTCTTGATAAATGCATCGCGAATACACGTTTCCAGTTTAACCAGATGATCGTTAGTACTACGACCAGAACGGAAGCCACTTTGGAAAGGAGATATTATATTGTTACTTTCCAAGTACCATAAAAGCCGAAAATTAATCATTCGTTCCATTGTTTTGCATACGCAGCTTGTCAGTGCAATGGGCCGATAGCTGTTAGGATATTAGTTATCGTTGCCTGGTTTGGAAATCGGTATCACTGTTGCTTCTTTCCAGCTCTTAGTACATTACCAACAATCCATAAATCATTAAAGATTTTAAGAAGTAATGTCAGAAAAGATTCTGGGAGGTGTTTCAAAAACTGGTAATGTACTTCTTCAGGCCCAGCGGATGTATCATGGGCCTTGTCTAATGCCTCCCTACTTTCCAATAAAGAAAACAGCTGGTTATAGTTTTCAGTGTTGTTCGATGTAAATTTTAAACGTGACTTTTCTTTTTTTGATTTTAATCTTCTAAAGGCATTAGAATAATTAGATGAGTTTTTCGAAAAACTATCGGCAAGAATATTTTCTGTCACGTTTCGAACTGAAATTGCTATTGTTTGTTTTCAGGTGTCGAATACATTTTTTTCTTCTTTCCATTTATTTTTCGAATGGTATCCCAAACTTGTTTCAGTGAGGAACGAGAGTTTAAAGAAGAAATATATTTCTTCCAGGATGCACGTTTACATTCTTTGATTGTGAGTCGAACTTTACAATACGATATTTGTTTAAATGTTCGGGAGTTGGACGATTGTTGATTGTTTTTAATGCTTTTCGGCGTTGTCTAATGGCTTCTTTGCATTCCTTGGTTACCCAAGGTTTTTGCGATCTCTTACTGTTCGTTGAGGACTTTGGAATAGATTCATCTGCAATTGAAATTAGAACCGAGGTAAAATGCTGTATAGATTAACAGCGTTGAATACTGCATCATTATTTAGTCTAGTTTTACACAGTGCAGTCTGCCTTCTTTATATTCCATTGTGGAATTGCGTCATCAATTTTAGACTTATTTTCAAGAGTAATTGGAAAGTGATCACTGCTGTGAAGGTCATCAGCGACCTTCCATTCATATTCCAAAAGCAGTGAGGGAGAGCAACTTGTCAAATCTATGCATGTGTACGTACCCGTTAATGGGTGAAAAATATGTTGGTGAGTTAGTGTTATATAGACACAGATCGTGTCTAGAAATGAAATCTTCTACTTTATGGCCTCTGTCGTTTATGTGATTTGATCCCCATAGAATGTTATGGGCATTAAAATCCCCGAGTAAAACGAAGGGCGCGGGAAGTTGTTCAACAGGATTGTCTAATTCCTTTTGTACTAGGTTGGTGTTTGGTGGTAAGTAAATGGTGCAAAAAGTAAGCACTCGATGTTTGAGCAATGGCTTGTAAATTTGTATTTAAAGGAATGACTCTGTGAGGGGCTTTATTGTTCACAGCAATAGACTCATCCCGAGGTCTTGTCAGCGTTTTGACAGTACGCGTTAAACAGGGAAACGTTTTTAAAGGTAATTTTATGTCTTTTTCAGGAATGTTTCCTGTAAACATAGTACAGCAGGATCGTGTTCATTTAAAAGCAGAAGAATATCGTTGTAGTTAGCTTTAAGTCCTCTACAATCCCATTGTATGATGGTGTTCTTTATTATAATGTTATGCTGGAGATTCTGGAGTTAGGTTAGGATATTCGCGGAGGGAGTATGTGTTTTTATTTTTTCTGGAGAAAGTATGGAAGTATATTTAGTTTTACTAGATTTGGAGCTCCTCTGAGTACATGGAGCAGTTTCTTCTGCATCCATGCTCTCAAAGTCTACAAACCTGTTATAAAGTTGAATGGGGTCATCTGACCCCTTTTGCTGCTTGTTTGTGCTTTGTGTTTCTGTTTTGGTGATTTTGGTGGTGGATTATTATTAAATGTTGTCTGAGTTGATTTTTGCTTTTCTGTGGCTTAAATTCGGGATAATTTGGCACTTGTGGTTGAATCGGGCTGATCCGTCTGTGTTTGCGCGTCCTTCGTGCTTTTTGGATTGTTTTACGACTGTGGAGAAGGATGGGCCTGGAAGGGATGTTTTTGCCTGACAAGTTTTCTGGCCTCTGGGTAGGAAATGTTCGAGGTAAACTTTACCCTCTGAATTTCCTTCTCCTGTTTCCATGTATCACAATCCTTGAAACTGGCGTGATGTTCCTTGCCACAATGCGGATTGCTCTACAATCAGCTTCCTGATGAGAGTGGTCTCCGCATCGGCCATATATCTTGACTCTGGAACATCGGTCCTCGTGATGGCCGTTTTTTTACATTTATAGTTTTGAAGGGGGTTTGGTATGTAGATCTCGACCATTACTTGCAAAAACCCAACCTTGACCACTTTGGGCACTGTCGGTTTATTAAAGGTGAGAACAAATGTTTTGGTGTCCTGCAGAATGTTATTACGTTTAAAACATTCTTCGCACTGCAATGACACCTTCATGTTTCATTCCTTCGATGATATGTGTCGGTGACTCCAGCCAAGTCACGACATCGCATTACGCCTTTGGACGAATTCAGTGTAGTGTGGCGAATGAGGTCACTGGAATATCAAAGAATTTTTTCATTTTCATGATATTGTCTGTTTGACCCTTTTGCTCACACTCTACAAGAAGGCAACCCGATTTTATTTATTTTCACTTTTTGGTGTGCCAATAGAGTCCGAAATGGGTTTTCTCGATAACAAACGGAGATAGTGCAGCTATTGGTCTAGACTCGTCCTTTGATTGGATAACCATGAAGCGTGGAAATGATTCCATGCCACATGCTTCTTCATTAGAGTCTGACAGTGGTTTGGTGCGTTTATTGTTTGTTTTTTTTGTTGTTGCATTTGCCATGATTAAGAGTTAAAATTTCAGCACCCATGCTTTCCACCCACCACGGAACCCACCAAGGGGACACTTTTCAAGTGCCAGGGATACACAGATGCCATACTCGTTAGACAAAATTACCTGGGACTGACCCATGAAGCTTCCTTCTAGGGTCGGTAAAATTACCTCCCGATTGACCCGTTGAGCCGCCGCCTTCTCGAAGTCTTCTAAAACTTGGGAAAGTGAAAGCTAAAGGAAAAGAATATAGGGGCAACGGTGGTATCAAGAGAGATATAAGAAAGAAAGAGAAGTTGAATAAATAATATAAAAGACCTCCTAGGGCTATGCGTGACTAGCCGATTTGTCGAGACCGGGCCCATCTCGACCACCCATCTAAGAGAAGTAGAGGCCAAGGCAGTGTATTGCATCGGAAAAGCCCCCGCTCAACTACCACGATCCTTTCCTCCTCCGACACGGGTCGCAACCCACGGCAAACAGGTTACCTTTCTTAGTCGCCTTTTACGACACGTGGCGAGGCACGTCGGGCCAATTCTACAACCCCGAACCCGCAGGGGGACAGTTTGTTTCATTATCGTATGCGAAGCTTAAACTTTTCGTGTACCGTATACCGTATATATCACCTATAAGATGAATTTTTTTTTATTATTAACTAAAATTATTACGTCATAAAAAAACTTTAAAAAAAAAAAGTTTGATATTTATTGAAATATTTTATTTGTGACCATTTGTGCGCGTATTATTTGCCGAGGCGAATACTTTCGAATAGTACTGAAAACCGGATATTCGGCCGAAGCGAATGTCTGAGGCGATTTCTAGTTAGGCCCTAATTTGATGCAGGCTGCTTCCTTTGTTATAAATATATGAAATAAAACAGCAAAAGCTGTATCTTGCAAAAGTTTATTAGGAAAGAGTAAACAAGAACGATGAATACTGATTCCTTGTGAATGTAAAACTTAGGTAAACACCTGAAAAACATTCTGATTGAAAAGCTGCAGTATATAATAATCTATCATAAAATCATACAAGTTTCAAGGCAAACAGTTATTATTATTAAAGTGCAAGAAACAACCCTTACATAATAGATTTTCATGTATTCCATCTACCTAAAATAGAGTGATGGGTATCACTTTATTCAAATAATCTCAAAAATGGGTAATCCAGTAAAATGTCTTAAAAGACAACTGTTATTTGAGACCATCTTCATTAACACCAGATTCTCACTGCACATATTTATTATATTATATTGTAAATAGTAATAAGAGACCACCGCTCTTGAAGACCTCGATTTTGTGCCAGAAGGGGTAGTATATATGTACTGGGTTTAATGTTATTTCAGCACAATCCTAGTTAATTAGTGCTGATTATATGTAATGCTACAAAAATGTATAGGTAAAAAAAATTTTAAAACTTTTTAAAGATGAACATATTCAAATAAATAAATAAAGGATATTCTATAGCATAAAATCAAAAATTGTTAAAATTCTTTAAAAGATACACAAAATATAGATAAACAAATAAAATTACAAAATCCTTCAAGTACTATATCCATATTGATTTTAAAAACTGCATTCTTTTAGACTCTAAGCTTTGTTTTGGTAGTGTAGCAGGTGGTCTCTTACGAAAGATTTTATTGTATTATAACATTGAGTAAACAGACGATTCCTTTTGTATTTTATATGTGCTGAAAAAGAACTGGATGTTTGTCCTAACACTTCAATTTATCTGAAGATGTATACATTAAGAGGCCAGTTAGGTACAGAATTGAGCAGTCTACAGAGTTGTTCAATTGATTGGTACATAATAAAGCAAGGAATTACAAAAGTCTCCAGAGTTCTTTTGATTGGTACAAAATAAAGCAGGGAATTATAAAAGTCTACAGAGTTGTTCATTTGATTGGTACAGAATAAAAGCAGGGAATTACAAAACAGTCTTAAAGAGTTGTTCATTTGATTTGAACAGAATAAAGCAGGGAATTAGTCTCCAGAGTTGTTCATTTGATTGGTACAGAATTAAGCAGGAAATTATAAAAGTCACCAGAGTTGTTCAATTGCTTGGTACAAAATAAAGCAGGGAATTACAAAACAGTCTCCAGAGTTGTTCCTTTGATTGGTACAGAATTAAGCAGGAAATTATAAAAGTCACCAGAGTTGTTCAATTGCTTGGTACAAAATAAAGCAGGGAATTACAAAACAGTCTCCACAGTTGTTCCTTTGACTGGTACAGAATAAAGTTGAGAAATACAAAATGGTCTCCAGAGGTGTTCATTTGACTGGTACAGAATTAAGCAGTAAATTACAAAAGTCTCCAGAGTTCAATTGATTGGAACAGAATATAGGAGGGAATTACAAAACAGTCCACAGAGTAGTTCATTTGATTGGTACAGAATAAAGCAGTTATTTACAAAAGTCTCCAGAATTGTTCTTTTGATTGGTACAAAATAAAGCAGGGAATCCCAAAGCAGTCTCCAGAGCTGTTTATTTATTATGAACAGAATAAAGCAGTTTTTCACAAAATAGTCTCCATAGTTGTTCAATTGATTGGTACAGAATAAAGTCAAAAATCACAAAAGTCTCCAAACCTGTGCATTTGTTATGAACAGAATAAAGCAGTTATTTACAAAACAACACAGTCCCTAGAGTTGTTCAAATGACTGGTACAGAATAAAGTCAAAAATCACAAAAGTCTCCAAACCTGTGCATTTGTTATGAACAGAATAAAGCAGTTATTTACAAAACAAAACAGTTGTTCAATTTTTTGGTACAGAATAAAGCAGGGAATTACAAAACAGTCTCCAGTGCTGTTTATTTATTATGAACAGAATAAAGCAGTTTTTCACAAAAGTCTTTATAGTTGTTCATTTGATTGGTACAGAATAAAGCAGTTATTTACAAAACAAAACAGTCCCTAGAGTTGTTCAAATGACTGGTACAGAATAAAGTCAAAAATCACAAAAGTCTCCAAACCTGTGCATTTGTTATGAACAGAATTAAGCAGTTATTTACAAAACAGTTGTTCAATTTTTTGGTACAGAATAAAGCAGGGAATTACGAAACAGTCTCCAGTGCTGTTTATTTATTATGAACAGAATAAAGCAGTTTTTTACAAAAGTCTTTATAGTTGTTCATTTGATTGGTACAGAATAAAGCAGTTATTTACAAAACAAAACAGTCCCTAGAGTTGTTCAATTGAATGGTACAGAATAAAGTAAAAAATCACAAAAGTCTCCAAACCTGTGCATTTGTTATGAACAGAATAAAGCAGTTATTTACAAAACAGTTGTTCAATTTTTTGGTACAGAATAAAGCAGGGAATTACAAAAGTCTCCAGTGCTATTTATTTATTATGAACAGAATAAAGCAGTTTTTCACAAAATAGTCTTCATAGTTGTTCATTTGATTGGTACAGAATAAAGCAGTTATTTACAAAAAAAAAACAGTTGTTCAATTATTTGGTACAGAATAAAGCAGGGAATTACAAAACGGTCTCCAGTGCTGTTCATTTGATTGTAAAAGATTTAGTGAATGTAAGGTATGAAAGAAAGAAAAAAGAAGTGATACATTTCTGTATTCTGTCATATGCAGATATCTGCATTACAGTCTGTAGCTTTTGAAGTGAATTTAGAAGAATTTGAAATAATCTTTATTGTTGGTGGTTTTCTACATGGGTTGTCATCTACTTTGTCAACTTGACATCATGAGGAGGGATATTCAGTTTTTTAAACAGGAAGGGCTTTAATGGTTGCTGGTAGCGGGAGCCTGCCAGTTCCTTCCCAGGTGCAAAGTTCTGTTCATCAGTGTTCTCTATAGGTGGCATTGGACTGTAGCCAGAAACCATCTTTATCTCGGATGCAGTTACTTGTGGAGATAGAGGTCTTGGCATATCACTGTACAAGTTCTGCAGAAGAAATTGGATATTTATGAAATACAGTTCAATTTTCTGTCTATTGACACTTTTCTTGAAATAATAATAATAATAATAATAATAAAAATAATAATAATAATAATAACAGTAATAATAACTTATTTACAGAAGGTGACACAATTATTTGCACAGAACTAATTCTTTGTGTGTTTCTTCTGTTATATGCACTTTTACATACATAATACACAGAATCCCCCCCCCCCTCAATACACAACTTTATACTGAAACATTTTTAAAAAATGAATAATAACCTAAATTTATATATGGACTTGATAAACAGACAATTTTATAAGAATGTACTCCAACTAGGTACTGTACACAAAGACTTTCTCATTCACATTCTTTACCTCAGACAATAAATATCAGTCTCCAGAGTTGTTCATTTGATTGTAAAAGATTTAGTGAATGTAAGGTATGAAAAAAAAAATGAATACTGTACACAAAGACTCTCATTCACATTCTTTACCTCAGACAATAAATATCAGTCTCCAGAGTTGTTCATTTGATTGTAAAAGATTTAGTGAATGTAAGGTATGAAAGAAATAAAAAGAAGTGATACATTTCTGTATTCTGTCATATGCAGATATCTGCATTACAGTCTGTAGCTTTAGAAGTGGATTTAGAAGAATTTGAAATAATCTTTATTGTTGGTTGTTTTCTATACATGGATTATCATCTACTTCAGGGGTCACCAACACAGTGCCCGCGGGCACCAGGTTGCCCCAAAAGACCATACGAGTCACCCACAGGCCTGTTCTAAAAATAGCACAACTGAGCTGCATATAAAATTGTATTTTATTCTGTTGCTATTTTTTTTTTAATCACACTTGCATTTATATAGATTTAAAAAAATGACCATCTTAAAAATGTTTCTTATACATGAAGTTTAGATAAGTTTAGGTGAACTCGGACGTACTCCAGTTCGAAGGTCAGTTTTGTGCATGTGCCAATACAGTGCTCGTGGAGAGTAAGCTAGCGGGCACAGCGAAGATTGGCGCTGAACGCAGTTTCTTACCCCAAAAACATGGCAGAAAAAAGAAAGAAAACCTATCACTTTCACAACGAATGGGAATCAGAGTTCTTTTTTACGACTGTGAAAGAAACCTGCATGTGTCTTATATGCGGAGCGACTGTGGCAACAGCAAAGTGGCACAATGTGGAGAGACACTTTACTACGAATCACAAAAACTACAATGCTAACTACCCACTGGGAAGCGCACTTCGGGCAGAAAAAAGCCCTTGAGCTAAAGACAGCTTTGGGTAAGCGACAGGCTTTTTTCACAAGGCTGGTGAAAAAGTCACAAAAAGGAACCGAAGCCTCTTTTAGAGCTACGCATTTCCTGATCAAGAAGAAGGCATTTTCAGAAGTTGTCAAAGAAGCAATGATGATAATTGCTAACACTGTACATCAAGATGAGAAATATGGAACTGATGTAATCACCACTCTCTCAGACGTCCAACTGGGTGCATCTACGATGGCTAGACGAGTGTCAGCTTTGTCCAGTAACTTGGTCGATCAGCTGGACCGAGATCTGGCGAGGTGCAGGTGGTTTAGCATCCAGTGCAACAAGTCCATGGACAGCAGTAGTACAGCGCAGCTGATGGTTTTTATCCGGATGGTGTTTGAAGATTTCTCCACAAGAGAAGAACTCCTGACACTACTGCCTATAAAGACAACTATGAAAGGAGTTGACATTTATAACAGTGAAGGAGTTTTTGGTGCAGAAAAAGGTACCATTGGAAAAGCTGGTAGCGGTGAACAAAGATGGGGCTCCTGCTATGATTGGCCGACATGCAGATTTCATCGCTCATTGTAAAGGTGACCTAGACTTCCCAGAATTTCTGCATTACCACTGCATCATTCACCAGCAGGCATTGTGTGCCAAAGTGATCGGCTTTGGGCATGTGATGAGTCCCGTTGTGAAAATCATAAACAATATCCGCTCCAAAGCAAAACAGCACAGGATTTTCAAAGTGCTATTGGAGGAGATGGCAGCTGAATATGGTGACCTGATACTACACACAGAAATCAGATGGCTCAGCAGAGGACGAGTTTTACTTTGTTTGTTGTCACTTTTGGGTGAAATCAAAGAGTTCATTCAGTCCAAAGGCAAAGACGTCTCACTGCTAGAGGACACAGAGTGGACACTTGACCTTGCATTTTTGACAGACATTACTGGGAAACTAAACCACTTGAACTGCGAGCTGCAAGGTAAAGGCAAGACTGTTGTTAATATGATAAGTGCTTTAAATGCATTTAAAGCCAAAATTAACATTTTCTCTGTGGATATACAGAAAAAAAGGTGCTGCACTTTCCCTCTGTGCAGTCAGTGCTGAAAGACAATGCTTCTGCATCTGATACGTAACAGTTATGATTTTGTTAAAAATACAGCCGATTTGGTCATTAGTTCAAAATGTGACAAAATTTATTTAAAAATATTTAATTTTTTTTTTTTACTACATTACAGACATTACAATGTACATAATTGATAACTTTTTGAAACATGGTGCAACATAGTTCATGATTTGTTTAAAAGGTTTGTCAGTAGCTAGTGAAAATGGGACATTTTTCCTAAGAAATGTAATGTAAGTGATCATCTGAAAATTTAACAATTACTGAGATAAATAGAAATAAAGTGCTGAATATTGATATCTGTTTCCCACCTTGTCATTGTTGGTAATTATTGTGAGAAATCATTAACGTGATCAGTCTTCACATTATTAATAATGTATAAGGCAAACTAAGCAAATTTGTTATTTCAGAAAAGTGTATCAAACTGGTAGCTCTTCGTATGACTCAGTACCCATGAAGTAGCTCTCAGTATCAAAAAGGTTGGTGACCCCTGATCTACTTTGTCAACTTGACATCAGGGTGAGGGATATTCAGTTTTTCATACAGGAAGGGCTTTAACGGATGCTAGAAGAGGGACTTAGATTACCAGTTCTGTTTGTTTTACTTCAGCTCCAAGGTTTTCAAAGTCAGCCAGTTCCTTCAGAGGTGCAAAGTTCTGTTCATCATTGCTCTCTATAGGTGGCATTGGACTGTAGCCAGAATCCATCTTTATCTCGGATGCAGTTGCTTGTGGAGATAGAGGTCTAGGCATATCACTGTACAAGTTCTGCAGAAGAAATTGAATATTAGTGGAAATACAGTTCAATTTTCTATCTATTTACACTTCTTTTCTTCAAATAATAATAATAATAATAATAATAATAATTACTTATTTACAGAAGGTGACACAATTAGCTGCACGAAACTAATTCTTTGTGTGTTTCCTCTATTATATGCACTTTTACATACATAGTACACAGAATCCCCTCCATCAATACTCAACTTTATACTGAAACAATTTTAAAAAATGAATAATAACTAAATTTATATATGGACTTGATAAACAGACAATTTTATAAGAATGTGCTCCAACTAGGTACTGTACACAGAGGCTTTCTCATTCACATTCTTTACCTCAGACAATAAATATCAGTCTCCAGCGCTGTTCATTTATTATGAACAGAATTAATCAAGGAATTAGAAAACAGTCTCCAGAGTTGTTCATTTGATTGTTACAGAATAAAGCAGTTATTTACAAAAAAGTCTCCAGAGTTGTTCATTTTATTGGTACAGAATAAAGCAGTTATTTACAAAACGAAACAGTCTCCAGAGTTGTTCATTCGATTGGTACATTATAAAGTTGAGAATTACAGAACAGTCTCCAGAGTTGTTCATTTGATTGGTACAGAATACAGTAGAGAATTACAAAACACTCTCCAGAGCTGTTCATTTGATTGTAAAAGATTTAGTGAATATAAGGTATGAAAGAAATAAAAAAGAAGTGATACATTTTTATATTCTGTCATATGCAGATATCTGCATTACAGTCTGTAGCTTTAGAAGTGGATTTAGAAGAATTTGAAATAATCTTTATTGTTGGTTGTTTTCTACATGAGTTGTCATCTACTTTGTCAACTTGACATCAGGGTGAGGGATATCCAGTTTCTCATACAGGAAGGGCTTTAACGGATGCTAGTAGAGGGACTTAGATTACCAGTTCTGTTTGTTTTACTTCAGCTCCAAGGTTTTCAAAGTCAGCCAGTTCCTTCAGAGGTGCAAAGTTCTGTTCGTCAGTACTCTCTATAGGTGGCATTGGACTGTAGCCAGAATCCATCTTTATCTCGGATGCAGTTGCTTGTGGAGATAGAGGTCTAGGCATATCACTGTACAAGTTCTGCAGAAGAAATTGAATATTAGTGGAAATAGTTCAATTTTCTATCTATTTACACTTTTCTTCAAATAATAATAATAATAATAATAATGATGATAATAATAATGACTTATTTACAGAAGGTGACACAATTAGCTGCACAGAACTAATTTTTTGTGTGTTTCCTCTATTATATGCACTTTTACATACATATTACTAGGGCATAACCGATTAGCATTTTTCTACCGATTTCTGATTCCGGATTTAGGGCATAAAATTTTTCCGATTCCGGATACGATTCAATTAATCGGAATGCTAAATCCGTATTTTTTTTCTAAAAAATTTCGTCTTCCGTTTCCGGGTTTCTGGTATCTGGTTTTGCCGTGTCTAGCATGTTACTTAGTACTTTACCATATCCGGCTTCATTTCACCCGCTAATTCAAATAGATTGTCTCACACCGTGGTTGTGTTGACCATATTGGACTTTTCTGACTTCTTATTTAACTTTATTAACGCACTATCGAATGACACGCAGTGTTAGACACAGTGCTATAGAAATTCAACTTTTTTATTTTTATTATCCGAATCGGTCGTTCCTGCCTTGTCCGACTCCGATGAATCGGAAGTTCATACTATCCGGTGGAATCCGATTTCCGGATCAAAAGTCGGTTATGCCCTACATATTACACAGAATCCCCTCCATCAATACTCAACTTTATACTGAAACATTTTTAAAAAATGAATAATAACCTAAATTTATATATGGACTTGATAAACAGACAATTTTATAAGAATGTACTCCAACAAGGTACTGTACACAAAGACTTTCTCATTCACATTCTTTACCTCAGACAATAAATATCAGTCTCCAGCGCTGTTCATTTGTTATGAACAGAATAAAGCCAGGAATTAAAAAATAGTCTCCAGAGTTTTCATTTGATTGGTTCAGAATAAAGCAGGGAATTACAAAACAGTCTCCAGAGCTGTTTGTTTATTATGAACAGAAAGCAGTTTTTCACAAAATAGTCTTCATAGTTGTTCATTTGATTGGTACAGAATAAAGCAGTTCTTTACAAAAAGAAACGGTCTCCTGAGTTGTTTAATTGACTGGTACAGAATAAAGCAGGGAATTACAAAAGTCTCCAGAGTTGTTCATTTGATTGGTACAGAATAAAGCAGTTATTTACAAAATAGTCTCCAGAGTTGTTCATTTGATTGGTACAGAATAAAGCAGTTATTTACAAAATAGTCTCCAGAGTTGTTCATTTGATTGTAAAAGATTTAGTGAATGTAAAAAAGTGATACATTTTTATATTCTGTCATATGCAGATATCTGCATTACAGTCTGTAGCTTTAGAAGTGGATTTAGAAGAATTTGAAATACTCTTTTATTGTTGGTGGTTTTCTACATGGGTTGTCATCTACTTTGTCAACTTGACATCAGGGTGAGGGATATTCAGTTTTTCATACAGGAAGGGCTTTAATGGATGCTAGTCGAGGGACTTAGATTACCAGTTCTGTTTGTTTTACTTCAGCTCCAAGGTTTTCAAAGTCAGCCAGTTCCTTCAGAGGTGCAAAGTTCTGTTCTTCAGTGCTCTCTATAGGTGGAATTGGACTGTAGCCAGAATCCATCTTCATCTGGGATGGAGTTACTTGTGGAGATAGAGGTCTAGGCATATTACTGTACAAGTTCTGCAGAAGAAATTGGATATTATGAAATACAGTTCAATTTTCTGTCTATTGACACTTTTCTTGAAATAATAATAATAATAATAATAATAAAAATAATAATAATAATAATAACAGTAATAATAACTTATTTACAGAAGGTGACACAATTAGCTGCACAGAACTAATTCTTTGTGTGTTTCCTCTATTATATACACTCTTACATACATAGTACACAGAATCCCCTCCATCAATACTCAACTTTATACTGAAACTATTTTAAAAAATGAATAATAACCTAAATTTATATATGGACTTGATAAACAGACAATTTTATAAGAATGTGCTCCAACTAGGTACTGTACACAAAGACTTTCTCATTCACATCATTTAACTCAGACAATAAATATCAGCAACACCAACATTAAATTCACACATTACAAAACCTAGGTGTTACTCTGGACAGCACTCTGATACTGCACCCACATGTCATGAACATATGCAAGGCTGCATAACTTGGGCTGAGATGCATCAGTCCCATTCGCAAATATCTTTCAGTTGATTCCACTAAAACACTTGTGTGTTCATTAGTACTTTCAAGACTTGACTATTGTAACTTAATTGTGTCTGGTTCATCTCAATATCTACTCCAGAAACTTCAAAAAGTTCAAAACACAGCTGCTCGGATCATCTTTTGAGTACTATGATCAGAGCACACTTCCCCACTGCTCTGTATCCTACACTGGCTATCCATTTGATCCAGAATCAAACACAAAATTTGTTCTCTGTGCCATGTTTCACTGACAGATTCCAGGCCAGCATACCTATTTGGCCTCACCCATGTATATACACCAGCAAGATAATTATACTCCTCTTCTGTCAATTGTATATTCGTTATTCCCACTATGAAAATGACAATGTTCCTTTCCATACCAGGTCCCAGCAACATGGAATGAATTTCCCATTAAAATTAGACACATAGACACAGTGATCCTTTCAAAAGTGCTCTTAAAACTCACTTTTTTTTACTGCAAGAACAAACTTAAAGACCTAAAAATGTTTCCTACCTAAAATATTTTCAATATTTTTTTTTTTTGAATTTCATGGTCTTTTTTTTGTTATTCATATCATTATAGATGTTGTAAAATACTTAGGGCTTCTAGAGAAAAGGTGCTATACAAAGTTCTCATTTTTATTATCATTGCAAACTTTTGTATATCAGTACAAAATACATGCAAGTGAGGCTGCAAAATGGAAGCTTTGAGAATGAATCATTTTAGTCATGGGTCTCAAATTCAATCCACCCTGAGGACATTTTCGATGGCCCAAGGACAGCATCACCTCTATTATCTCTGATAACTCCTTGTGACACCAATCATAATGTGGATCACAAGATAAGGCTTGGTGGGGTGCTTGCTGCCTGTGGGCCGTGTGTTTGAGACCCTTGTTTTAAGTTGTATTTGTCAAATCAAACAGAATCCACTTCTCATCCACTGATTAAATTACAATCAAATGCGTTGCACTTCCTTAAATTTACTTTGTGATTCTGTTCTAAATTAATGGCCCCAAATAATGAAAACTGTTCTTAACGAGGTCTTTATTAAGTTTTGGAATGGAGAGGTTTTTTTTAAATTGGGAGTGCTGCTTTGTTCTTTTTGCATTATATAGTTTCTTGAGATAATAAGGCCATATTGTTTGAAATTCTGTGCAGTAGTTAGCAAAAAAATTTGTAAATACCCATGCCAGAAGAGTTTCTCCAAATAACATTAAAGCAGTCCATGCGTGATGCTATATAGCTTATGTAATATATTATTCAATGTTTAATTGATTGATGTGACCTTTGCTTAATAATCAGACATGAATTAAATTTTATGACATATGACTCGAATATGATCATTTCATTGTAACTATCATCCAAAGGATTTTATCATAGGCAGAACCTGTTTGTAGGCAAATTCTATTCCACTTAAAGGCTTGAACTGATTTTTTCCAATTTTTTAAATTATCTTTGTTGGGTAGAAATCATACCATTTTCCTTCAACAAGAAATCTAACTACGATTATCTGAATGGAGACCTCTAGGTCTGAATTAAGCTATCTGAAATCTGGTAGAGTGTTGTCATCTGCATATAGGTATGTTGCCTATTTCCAAATAAGAGTAGGCCCAGGATTTATCCCTGTGGTACCTACATATAACTGGTTCTTCCTAAACTAAAGTCCAATTTATCTGACACATTGTTTCTTCTTTGTTAAACAGAATGTAAACCAATAAGTTGTGGAATTATCACACTGGTATTCCCTTGATCTAAGTAAGTAATCCAGTTTTCATGGAGACTAAGGCAGTTTCACTAGCGTGGTTTTCTCTTAACCCTGATTGGTTTTGTTTTTAGTATTTTAAAGTGTTTTTGTAGAATCTTCTACTACATTTGCAAAGTGAATAAGCCAATAAGTACAATATTAACCAAATAATAATATTATGTCTGATTCAAAATCAGTTGAAATATATATAAAAGTTACCACTGGTTGAGTTCTGGCTGCTGCATGCTTCTTGCCTCTAATGTACCTATAAAAAATGTTACATTTGTGAAAACCTAAGCATAGAGAAAACATTTAGTTACCCTATGCATGAAAAATGTGCATAAATTGTCAATTAATCAGGTGTTAAAAAAAACCCCAGTCTTAATCTTTTTTTTAAATACAAAAATAGTATTTGTATGATACAAATACAAGTCCTAATAAAATAATCATGTCAACTGTGACTTACAAAAGTATGACAGGGAATATCCTATTCTATAAATGGCTACCTTAAAATAGATCTTTAATTTATTTACAACCATTTCCTTGACCATGTAGCTTTTGCCTAGAATTTTACTTAAATTGCAGCTGAAAGTTAATTGATAACTTTTATTAAGATCTTGATATAGGCCATATTACATAAATCAACAGGTATCTAAATTCATAAAACTACCATTATAGAGATTGACATCTTTATAATGAAACTAAAAATAAACAGTTGTTAATGCAGCTCAATACTGAGCAGCAAGTATATCTGACAAACATAAAAAGTGGTGTTTTATCTTTCTCAAAAATGAAGGATTTTTTTTATTAAGGTAGGTACATTTTTGTTATTGCAAAGTCTAAAATCATTATAATATTTAAGCTGGAAATTGCTTATGGTGACTGCTAAATCTGTGATAACTTTTCGCCTCTAAAATTTGCACAATAAACATGATTTATTTAAACACAAATGTATTTATATTTATGCTGGTTTTCTTAATCTAAACCCTAGTTATAAAACCTGTATTTATGGAATAGTTGTATAGGTATATTTTACTACTGTGTTTCTTCCAAATTAATAATACCCAAGCTTATTGCTGAAAAGTTTATATATTACTGTAGTAATAAAACTAGTATATATAGGTTTAAAGTACAGCATATTAATAATTGTACTTACTTTGCAAGGAAGAACACCCCTGTACCAACAACTGCCAAACTGAATAGGGTCATGAGAGCAATGAAGTAAGGCTGTGTAACACACTCATATCCATTTCCACTATTTTTACAAGTCTGGAATGAGTAGCAGGGGTTTTTGCCACAAGCGTTCACCTCTACGTCACAATACTGGCCCTTGAATCCTGGATCACAGTTACAATAGTAGTATTTCTCGAATCCCTGGATGCGTCGCAAGTCATTACAGCTGTACAAATTGGGATGCAAACCTGAAATATTTTGAGAGGAAATATTTTACTTCTCATTGACTAGGAATCAAACATTTTAACTTTATTAGTCTAAATTTTGTTTGAGAACTTAATATTTTTGTTATGTGAGAATTGACATTTTTCAGTTATTTAAAAAATTTATGTACTGAAGTGCCAAATTCACTTAAAGCTAAACAAAAAAAACTTTACCTTTATTCAGCATGATATCAGCATTATAAAGCTAATGTACAAAACAATTTTTTAACAAGTTTAACAGTTTCTCTGTTGCACATGTATAAATTATTGTTCCAAGTTAAATGGGCCCCCATCCAAGCATACTTTAGATGTGATCGATGGGGGGGGGGGGCATTATTGGAGTAAGCCGGAATCTGAGCATGTATATATTAGCATTTTCACCTAGGCGCTTGCTTGAGAGGTGCTTTTTAAAGAGAAACAAATCAAGTGACATAGTCATATATAACCAGCTGTATTTTGATCCGAGTCATATTTTAACCCTATTTTTGTTGGCTCATAATAGGGTGGGAACATATCACTGGGATGGTTATACATGCTCAGCCTCCAGCTTACTCCAATAATGCCTCCCCCCCACCATCAAATCTAAAGTATGCTTGGATGGGGGCCCATTATTTTTTGTAAGCCTTTGGCTTCACATGAATAAATTATCATGTTTAAAGAAGACAACAAAAACAGTAAAATTCAACACTTTCATTCCATATTTATAACTGCTTTTACAAAAGTCTTATTTGAATTTGTATCACGTAAGTAGATTTTGCGAAAATTCTTGGTCACAGACCAATTTGCTGTTCTAAGAATTTCTTGAAGGGAACAACCTCCCTTATATGCTGTGGATGTTGAAGATGAACGATATGAATGTTTTAAAATGCTGGACATTAATGCCTTAAAGTTGTAGCACCGCTTTCAACCACCTTGCTAATGTACTACTTGCAATTGCTTTAAAAGTATGAACAGACAATTAACTGATCAACTTCCTAAGAGTTCTATCAAGGTAGTGTAAATGTGTGCATAGGATACCCTTTCCTCAGGAAAATGAGGGATTTTTAAACAAAACCTCTTTCTTTGTCTGGAAGTTTTAAGTAGAGTTGAGAAATAAAAAACTGGATATCCTTGTTTGATATACACATTATGAATATTCATGGCAATCAATGTTTGTGCTCTTGCTGCTGTGGAAAGTGCTAGAAGAGCCACAGATTTAAATGACAGCAAATTAAAATCTAGATCCTGCAGGGGAAACAAATTACTTAAATATCTGAGCACTTGTCCCACATCCCAAGTGAAAGCATACTTTGCTTGAGGTGGATTCATAATGAAAATACCTTTCATAAATCTTGTAATTAAAAGTGGCTTATAACACCAGCTGACCTAGTAATTGTAGAGTTTGTAACAGCATTGGACTTGTGAGTGTTTATAACACTATATGATTTACCAAGGGATACAAGATAACTCAAGTTTGCCACAACTATTTCTTCAGATGCATAATAGGGATTGTTTTTCCCAACAAAGCACCAAATGATCCACTTCCTTTATGCAAGGTTACACTGCTTTTGTGTGCCTTTTCCCCCAGGAAGTGCAGATAAGTTCAACAGCTTTCTCTGGAAATCTTCTACTCTGGAGGTTTGCCCTGATACAACCACACCTATCAATTTCAACTTTTCCTTTAGAGGATGAATTTCTCTGGTGTGTGTGAGTATAAGCAGGTCCTTGTGTTGAGGCAGTCTGGCAGAAATATCAACAATACAGAAGTAAGGGAAACCAAGGCTGAAATGGCCAATATGGAATTATCATAAGTGCTTTGTCAACTTTGTCACTTGTGATCTTATTCACAGTTTTCCCTATTAAGCGGAAAGGTGGAAAAATATAAGTTGGAAAAATATAAAAAATGTAAGGTTGAAATTTATGCCAGGAAAAGGAAATGGCATCAAACTTAAATGCTCTTGGTTCTGGATACATGAAACAAATTCATCAATTTGAAAACTTAACCTAGAAGCGAGTAAATCAATGTCCGGTTGAAAAAAGTGAGTGCAAAGCCTACTAAAAATGTATCTATTTAACATCTACTCAGTCGAGTCTGAAAAATTTATAGAAAAGAAATCTGCAGAAGTATTATCAACTCTTGGTAAGTAATTGGCTGAAATGTAAATTGTCTCTTTTGATGCACCATTCCCAAATAGATTTTGAAAGCTCATCCATTTCTTTAGACTGTATTCCACCCATATTATTAACATATGACAATGCACATGTACTGTCTGTCTGAATACAGACATGTTTATTCATAACTAGGCTACAAAATGATCTCATGGCATGGAAGATAGCAAGAAGTTCAAGATAATTAATGTGACAGTTGGATTCTTCAACTGACCAACGATCCCCAACAGACTGATTGGATTCTGTTGAAACAGCACCCCACCCTAGTGTAGATGCATCTGTCTGGAGAAAAAAAATCAACTGGTTTGGGTCTCATACGTTTGCCATTACATATTTTTGTTTTCAGACCAGCATTTTAGCTTGTCCTTCCTATTGTCTGACAGTATTATATGTGCATAATAGTTGTGGCAATATGTAAGACCAAGAACTTTGTCTCTTTTCAAATAGCAATAATGCATTGGCCCTTCTAAAACTGCTTCAAAAGCATTAACAAGTAATCCAATAAATGATGCCAACTCTCTTATGTAAGTGGATGTCTTGACCAACAACTGATTGGCAGTATTTACAATTTTCTGGACTTAAACCTGTGTAAGGAAGACTTTAAACTGTACTGAATCCATAAGAAATCACAAAAAGATAATTTTCTGAGATGGGATAAGGTGAGATTTCTCATAATTAATAGTAAACCCTAGAGATAATATCTTTTTGAGCATTAAATTTATATTTTGAAGACATAACATGGGGCATGTGTTCATGTTAATGCAGTCAGTATGAAATAACGAATACCTAGTTTCTTGAAGCAGGAATACAGTGGTTTCAAAATTATTGTGAAGACCCTCGGTGCACTGGAAATCCCAAAAGGGTAAACAAACAAATTTATAAAGTATTCTGCTCAACTGAAATTTTAGATACCTTTGAAATTTTTTATGTATTGCAACACTGAAATATGCCTCTTTTAGATCAATAGACGTAAAAAAAATCATTTTCTTGTATTAGTTCCAAAATATATAAAAATGTTTCCTGTTTAAAATGTTTGTATGTGACAAATTCATTCAAAGCCTTCAGATTTATTACTGGTCTGAATTCCCCATTAGGTTTAGGTACAATGAACAAATTTGAAATAAACTCTCCCTTTTCATGAAAAGAAGGTCTAATAGCTCTTTTCCTTAACACTTCGTCTATTTCATTTTGTACCAGAATCTAATTCTAATTGCATCCAAAATAGTCTTTAATCTCAGGAGTAATGGACATTTGCGCCTTAACAAGAGCAGCAAGTGTAATTGTGGGCATAATGGTGGCTGAGACCAAACGCTGTCTCAAAAATTCTTGTCAGCAGACTGTACAAATTGTTCAATTCTTCCCAGATCTCTGGGTTAATTTTAGGGGGCCCCATTTGTTGCAATGCTGAGGAATTTTGTATTTGTCCACTGTTACGTGCTTAGGCTCGAATAAACAGTAACATAGAAAGAGTGAAATTGCAAAAGTCCTGGTAATAAAATGTCCTAATAATTCCCAGTTCAAATCTTAGTGAAGCATCCAAGATGGAAGACGATGTCACGTGATGAAGTCTGTCCCATACCTCTTGATCCAAATTAATTGAAATAATTTCCAGTACAAGGTAATTTAAAATAACTCAAAACAACACAACTTAATATTCTAACAACCCAACTTCTACTAAAAAGTTTGCTCGAAAACATAATTTATATACCTGTTTTTACATAAACAAGGAAGGGGTCACATGATCTTCTAGAATCTTTAGAACAAATTTACGTTTAAAAAATCTCGTGCACACCATATGATCCAGATGAAAATCAGTTATTTTTACTCTCAAGAACTAAAAATAGAAACATGTTTATAACAAAGCTCCATAAATGGAGCAGGAATCAACCAATCATTTTAAAAGCTTGTTTACAACTCTGAAGCCAGGTCAGAAATGAGGTCAACATCTGGTGTTTATTTGTAGAGTATAGGTTGTCCCACTTTTAAAAAAAAAATATCTCCCAATGAATGAATCTTAAACTTAAAATGTCAAATTTGAATCTGACAAACAATTTAAAATTAAAATAAATGATGTAAATCAAATATACGTAACACCACAATCTGATAAATTTATACACTGTGATGTAGCAGCGCTAATAAGCTGTGCTAGAGACTCTAAACGAAATTTTCCCCATATTGGGGAACTTAAAGTTTTGGCGATTTCCATGTCTCCTCTATTAAATTTTGATCATTCTCATGTATAGAAGAAGCAAAAAAACATTTTCATCATACCCTGATTCAAAGAGGGTTTCATTCAGATTTCTTGCCATGGATACATTTGAAATAACTCCCAGTGGAGTGCGAGATTTCTCAGGGACAGCAAATGACACATTTTGTCCTCTGTCCCAAATATCATTATCTGTTAAAGCAGTATTATCACCAGTGTCTTCATGGTTTGGGTTAATACCCAATAATTCACGTAAAACTGCAATATTTTTGGTGTTAACTTATTGAAGTCAACTAAATTATGCCCTGCTGACCTTTTCTTGGTCGCTTTCCCCACCTTGCTAGTGGATGGTCCTTCCACAACATTCTTGGAAGAATTATCTCCCTTAACATGCTCTTGCCTGTTTATATGTGTATTGCCTTTTTTGGCATTGGTTTTTCCAAATTTTGACAGTTTTATTTCCTTTCCTTTTAGAGGATATTTCGACATTTGCTCCAATATTGTTGATATCAAACCTCAAAAAGTCAGACGCAGTAATTGATAGGACATCGTCCATGTCAACTAGTGCTGAATTTGTAAAGTTTGGGCAATCTGACCTGAACAGCGTTTGAGGTAGACTCCTTAATTAACTTTAATTTTCAAATACACTCGATAAAATATATAGAAGACACGGCTTATACTTACTACCTCTCGTCTAGCACAAGTGAAAAGATGACATGGAGGGAAAAACAGCTGGTTATATACGACTGTCACGTGATTTTGTTTCTCTTTAGAAAGTGCCTCTCAAGCAAGTGCCTAGATAAAAATGCTAATATATAAATGTGAAGCCAAAGGCTTACTAAAAATAATGAACAACTTGTGTGACATAATCCTGTAACTAATACTATCACTTTTTTATTCTTTGATAAAAATTGTACATGTCCCTTGTGGTCTCATGTAAAAAATTTCTATAAATTTAACTAAATGAGTTGTACCCTATGAAAAAAAAAAGCATTATTATTATTACTGCTATACACACAGGTACCTTGTTTGTGAAATTAATCATAATTTACTTACTGGCACAAGTTCCATGGTAACATGGGTTTTCCATAATGACAATATTAAGGGTAAGAATAGAAGAGAGAGCGCCTGCGATGTCTGTCACATGTAGATATGCTTCATCAATACCAATAAATACTGCTGATTGGTTGTACACCACATCAACAAGGATCCATTTCATCCAGCTGGAAGGATGGTTGACTTCTGTAGCATAACACTATAAATAAATAAAAGTTTTCAGTGAATAAGGCTCCAACTCTATGTATTTTAAGTATGTTAAATAAAAAGAGGTTACTGTTGTTAAATAAAAAGAGGTTACTGTTGTTAAATAAAAAAAGGTTACTGTTGAATGTGTCTTTATCTCAAGATATATAAATATGGCTGGAAATAAAGTTAAAATTTAAGTACAATTTTGCAGTGTGTATTTTGGTACCCATATAATTCTGATTAGCAGAAGTTACCAAGAAAATACATTTTGAGAAAATTCAAGATGCACAAAGGTAAGTATAATTTTATACATCGTTATTACCAGTTAAAGAGGGACCAGAGTGGCCAAGTGGTCTAAAACACTGTCCATTATAGATCACTGCCAACTCACCTCTGTCTGCATGGGTTTGATTCTCAGATTTGGCCAATGTGGGTATGTGAGAAAGCTTACCAGTAGCTTCTCGTGAGTTGGTGGTTCTTTTATGGGTTTTCCTGGTTTCTTCCTCCACCATTAATACTGACCAACATGTATAGCTTATCTTGTGCTAAAAATGGCATAAAACCCTACAACAACAGCAACAAAAACAACCAGTTAAAGACAACACATGTTTGGTGGTATTCCAGATATTTACACTAGGCATCTTTTGTAGGACTCGACCAGGGCTTGAACCCACGACCTTTCGCTTCCGCGGCGGACTCTCTAACCACTAGGCCACCAGAGTTGTTGTTTCTATTCTGATTAACTAGACTCATTCATATCATTAGCTTTGTCATCTTTATTCAAATGAATCAAACATCTTGTTTAAAACTGCTCTCAGACTGGTAGCCTAAGTGGCAAGAGCATCTACCTTGGATATGGGAGGTCTGGGTTCATACCCTGGCCAAGTCATACCAAAGACTTATAAGCTGCCTTGCTGGATGTTCAGCATTAAGAGGTTAGTGTTGGGACTGGCTGACATGGTGTCGGGATAATGTGACTTGGTGGGACACAATGCTACATGTCTGGAGAATGATGCCCCAGTGCTAGACATCACCATCAACAATCATACTGCAGATATTGTTGTCATATAATTGAAAATGTTTTAAAGCTATTTAAAAAATTCAGATCACACACACACAACCTGTTTATATCATCTACAGACAAATGTAATAAATCAAAAGTTCCAGCATGTTACATAATGTACATGGTTTATTACAATAAAAGTAGTTCCTAACACATGATACCATTTTTCGAGACATGTCATGCAGTATGAAGCAGTACAGTTGTAATAAAATATACAGTAAAGATTATTTATAATGTTTCTCAAGGACTAGGATATTTATAATAGTATAACCCAAGAAATATTACATCCAAATTCATTTTGTACTTTTCAAAATATTAATTTTAAATAGATGTTGTTGTATAAGGTAATGATGTAATAAATGAGATTTGCATTTGACAAAAGTGTCATTATACTTAAACCATCTCATGTCAGTATTTTTTTAATATTAATTTGAGACTTTGTGTTGATATGTTTCTTAGCAACATAAAAAATATCCTGTGTGTCAATCTAAGCTGGTAGGTGAATATTACACTATTTAGAATGGTGAATGTTATATTTAGAATCTAGAATGGTGAACTATTTAGAATGGTGAATGTTACACTATTTAGAATGGTGAATGTTACACTAATTAGAACCTGATTGTTTAAGGGTACAACAGAGCACTAAGTCATCACCACAATAGTCACTTCCAGACAAATCACTTACTTCATGAACATCACTAATATCTCAAACAATACCTTCAATTGCTGATACTGTGTATGTGACAATCTCCTTACTGGAGTTAAAATAATCAGAGAAATCAACATTCTTGCTGGAGTTAATATAATCAGAAAAATCAACATTCTTACTGGAGTTAATATAATCAGAGAAATCAACATTCTTGCAAACAAACCAAAGCTGGAATTATAGCATATCATACGTAATAGCAAATACAATAGCCATATCATCATCATTATTATCACTGACATCTGTTTTCTCACTAAATCCTGCCTTAACAAAACAGTTTGCAATACAGCTTATGGAAAAATAATGTTTTGGAGTATATAACACCAATTACAAATTTGGCTTAAACATTCTAACAGAGAAAATGTTTTATTCAAGAAAGTAATAAACACTCTACACTGTAGACAGATTTGTCAAAGGCAATCTAGCAGTGAAAACTGTTCATATTAACATAACTGTGGACTCAGATGTACCTGATATTGCTAAAAATAGCATGCTTAATTATCTCACATAATCATAATAGCATGCTTGTATTGTAAGAATACAACCCCAGATGAACCATCTCCCAACCTCTACATGTCAATTTAACCTATTTTACCATAGTCTGGTGAAAGTTCTATCCTAAGATAAGATGTAAAGACATAAGCACAAACATAATTGAAATAAACTTTTCTAATAAATTTTTTTTTAAATCTGAGGAGAAAAAAAGTTATCATGAATACATGCAAGTCATACACAAATGCACACATACACACTCAAATACACATTAACACTCAAACATATATAGATAAATAAAGAAGAATTTGTTAATTAATGTCCAAGTCAGATACCTTGCCCTGTGGTGAACACTGATCCTTGTAGTGTTTGGGGATTTCTTCCCTTTGGTTAAGAAGTGTGATGGTGCCATTATTGGTGTCAGGAATGGTTGAGTTTATTGTTAAAATGTTGGACTCGCTTTCTACATCATACGCTCCAAAGTACACAGTTTGCGTTATATTCTCATCGGATTCATTCTTCTTCTGATTGAAGTAGATCTGTTGGTAGATTAACATTACATATTTTATTACATACAGATGACGCTGTTGTGTAAAGTGACAATAAACATGAGAGAGAGAGAGAGAGAGAGAGAGAGAGAGAGAGAGAGAGAGAGAGAGAGAGAGAGAGAGAGAGAGAAGTTATTTGAATAAATACTTAGTTTTATGCTTAAATTATCATTTTAATGCATCAATAATTTCTTGTATTAAGTGCAAACAAAAACAGATTCATTCAGTGTGACAAAAACATTCATTCCCATTACGAAGAATTGACAATTGTATTGATAAAATCGGGAATGCCAAGAATGTCACCAAATTTGACATTCTGAAAGGGTTTTGGCAGATTCCACTAATGGAATGAGCAAACAGAATCTCAGCATTTGTGACTCCAGATGGACTTTACCAATATAATGTAATGCCATTCGGGATGAAAGGGTCACCAAGTATATTTCAACATCTCATGAATATGATCACCTCTGGTCTAGAAAATTGTGATGCCTATATAGATGACGTCATCATCTACTGCGACACCTGGATAGAACATCTAGCAACAATTAAAAAATTCTTTGACAGACTCACTGATGCATGTTTGACAGTTAATTTATCTAAAAGTGAGTTCTGCCGTGCTAGTTTGACTTTCTTAGGACATATTGTGGAACATGGACAAGTTAAACCAATAGATTACTAAGGTGGAGTTTGTTATTGCAGGAATATAATCTTGACATCTGGCACATCAAGGGAAAAGATAATTTAATTGCAGATGCTCTTTCCCATGTATAACAATATATTATATCATATACACTGTGTAATTTATACAAGTTCTTTTAACCTCCAGTGTAAATTGGTTTGTGGTAAAAAGAAAGTTTTATCATATAAACCTTTCTTTTTATTTTATTAGGGAAGGTGTTACATATATTTGATTGAAGTTGTTTATTTTTTATTTTAATTGGCTGTTTGTCAGATTCAAATTTGACATTTTAAGTTTAAGATTCATTCATTGGGAGATTTTTTTTTTTAAAGTGTGATGACTTGTACTTTACAAATAAACACCAGATGTTGACCTCATTTCTGACCTGGCTTCAGAGTTGTAAACAAGCTTTTAAAATGATTGGTTGATTCCAAGGACATTATGGAGCTTTGTTATAAACATGTTTCTATTTTTAGATGGGTCATACGGTGTGCACGAGTTTTTTTATAAAACATAAATTTGTTGTAAAGATTCTAGAAATCATGTGACCCCTTCCTTGTTTACGTAAAAACAGGTATATAAATTATGTTTTGGAGCGAACCATTTAGTAGAAGTTGGGCTGTTAGAATATTAAGTTGAGTTGTTTTGAGTTATTTTAATTTACTGGAAATTATTTCAATTCTTTTGGATCAAGAGGATTTAATTTGTTATTCATCTGGAAAATAATTTTGTTTATTGAATTTCATAAGACCAGAACGGACTTCATCACAAGACATTGTCTTCCATCTTGGATGCTTCACTAAGATTTGAACTTGGAATTATTAGGACATTTTATTACAATGACTTTTGCAATTTCACTAGTGGATTATACTTTGAATTTTTTTGGATTAATTTTGGAATTGATTCCTAAAATCGTAAGTTTATTTTTCTTCAATACATTGTTTATTAAGTTTTTTTCAAGCTTGTTATTTTCACTCTTTCTATGTTACTGTTTATTCAAGTCTAAGTACGTAACACCACAAAGAGTATCTAAATAAATTATGGCAGAGTATGCAAGAACATATCGATTTATCATCCAAAACCTCAATTATCAAATATACGGAAATACTAAATCAGATCACATATGATATGGAACTATTTAACTTATGACTTATTTAAGCTGTATCAAATGCCAGAGTAGAATTCAGAGAGATGGTTCTGAGAGAGGAGAATTTGCGAAAAAGTATCAAATACGCATAGAGGATATTTCTGAATTTAAACTTCCCCTGTATGATATAGACGAACTAAAAAAATCAACCAATGATCTTCTCGATGAGTACTTCCAACAAATATTCGCTGCATGGAAACAAATACGACCACCACAAACAACTATCCTCAAACATAATAATGATCCAGACGGTGGTGGTAGGCATATTGCTCCTCAAAACGTCAATATATCCTCAGTGATTGCAGTGAATTTAGTATGTCATGTCATCAAAGGAAGTTACCAAATAAATCTCGAAAAGTCAAAGCAAGCCCAGCAAGGATATATTTTACACTCATTTGCACCAACAGCTCCTCCAGGGTTTCTAATCATTTAGGATCCAACTAATCCAGTGTATATGCGATGTCATGATTCATTAACAAGAATTAATTTAAAACTCACTGACCAGTCCAATAATTTGATTGATTTACGAGGAGAGATTTTACAAATCAGTCTGTTTGTGAAATCGTAAAGGATTTTCAATTCGTTTCCAAAACACAATCAGTGCCAGGTCTGTCTGGAGACAGTCTTAATAGCGTAAAATCCTAAAGGATTTCAACCGAAACCATTTCTCTTTTTTTTTGTCTGCCTGAATTGGTTTCGGTTTGAAATCCTTTAGGATTTTGTTTGAAATAGTTTCGGTTTGAAATCTTTTAGGACATTGTCTGAAATAGTTTTGGTCTGTCTATCCTCTTTGCTGCTAAAACATTCAGGGCAAATATAGACTAACAGTAATTAAATACATTCAGGGCAAATATAGACTAACAGTAATTAACAACATTAAAGGCAAATATAGACTAACAAGAATTAAAAACATTCAGGGCAAATATAGACTAACAGTGATTAAAAACATTCAGGGCAAATAGAGACTAACAGTAATTAAATAAAGTCACGGCAAATACAGACTAACAGTAATTAAAAACATTCAGGGCAAATACAGACTAACAGTAATTAAAAAAATTCAGGGCAAATACAGACTAACAGTAATTAAAAGCATTCAGGGCAAATACAGACTAACAGTAATTAAAAACATTCACGGCAAATACAGACTAACAGTAATTAAAAACATTCAGGGCAAATACAGACTAACAGTAATTAAAAATATTCAGGGCAAATATAGACTAACAGTAATTAAAAACATTCAGAGCAAATATAGACTAACAGTAATTAAAAACATTCAGAGCAAATATAGACTAACAGTGATTAAAAACATTAAAGTTTATACAGAAGCTTTAACCATTACAGATCACTGCCATCTCATCTGTCTGCGCTGCATGGATTAGTCTCAGGCTTGGCCAATGTGAAAACTTGCCAGTAGCTTTTCATGGGTAGGTGTATAAAACTCTTTGGGTCCATGTCTATGCTATCATCCAGATTTTACATTATGACACATGTAATATAATATTTATAGCAAATCTTATCCTCATTAACATCTGATAAAATATTTAAAGGTTATATTTATTAATGTAACTTACAAATTCGAAGAAAAACAATTATTTCTGCTTACCATTACTGGCTCCGTGGGGTCTGGTCCCAGGAGGGAATATGTTTTGTCACTGTAAACAAACATGTAGGGGGCATCATTGATGTCTTGTACAACTATCGTTATGTTGACAAGTGAACTGGCAGATTTCACTCCAAAAATGGATGGTATATCTTGTAGTTGTATAACAATTGTAATATTACCAGAGCAGTCCTGACATGGTGTGAATATAAATCTGAAAGTAAATTGTGTTTGTATAATTAATTCAACTGCATATAGATCAACAGTAGCTTGAAGAAATGGCTTTAGAATGCTGTGAGAAGGTGACCTTAATTTGAAAATAGATAATTAATATTAATTATATATTTAATAGATTCCAACGCAGACTACAGTACATCAAAATAACATTCATTCTGTATTGTAGACCATGGAAATTATAGATAATTGGACTAATTGCTGTTGTAACTTTGGTAACAGAGTTATCACTTATTGATCCTTGTTGGTCTAAGTAATCTCCCTATCCTACTAAAATATGGACAATAAAGACTTGAGTACAATTACTTACCAACCTTTGTCAGTCACAGTGATATTTCTTTCATCTGGTAAAGTGTGAGAATAAAGACGTGAATACAGTATTACTTACCAGCCTTTGTCAGTCACAGTGACATTACCCTCATCTGGTAAAGTGTGGGAATAAAGAAATGAACACAGTATTAGTTACCAGCCTTTGTCAGTCACGGGAATATTTTTTTGGTATGTTTTAATGGTTAAATGCCATTTTTCAGCACAATATAGGCTATACATGGCGGCCAGTATTATTGTTGGAGGAAGAACCTGGGAAAACCCCTGGAAAGAACCACTGACCCACGAGAACGGGGATATTTCTTTCATCTGGTAAAGTGTGAGAATAAAGATGTGAATACAGTATTACTTATTAGCCTTTGTCAGTCACAGTGATACTTCCCTCAGTTGGTAAAGTGTGGGAATAAAGACGTGGATACAGTATTACTTACCAGCTTTTGTTAGTCACAGTGATATTTCCCTCATCTGGTAAAGTGTGGGAATAAAGACATGAACACAGTATTACTTACCAGCCTTTGTCAGTCAGGGATACTTCTCTCATCTGGTAAAGTGTGGGAATAAAGATGTGAATACAGTATTACTTACCAGCCTTTGTCAGTCATGGTGATATTTCCCTCATCTGGTAAAGTGTGGAAATAAAGACTTGAATACAGTATTACTTACCAGCCTTTGACAGTCACAGTGATATTTCCCTCATCTGGTAAAGTGTGGGAATAAAGACATGAATACAATTACATTTTAGTTACCAGCCTTTGTAAAAAACGGTAATATTTCCCTCATCGGATAAAGTGTGGGAATAAAGACTTGAATTGTTATCACTTACTGGCCTTTGTCAGTCACAGTGATATTTCCTTCATCTGGTAAAGTGTGGGAATAAAGACATGAATACAGTATTAGTTACCAGCCTTTGTCAGTCACGGTAATATTTCCCTCATCAGATAAAGTGCGGGAATAAAGACTTGAATTATTATCACTTACTGGCCTTTGTCAGTCACAGTGATATTTCCTTCATCTGGTAAAGTGTGGGAATAAAGACATGAATACAGTATTAGTTACCAGCCTTTGTCAGTCACAGTAATATTTCCCTCATCAGATAAAGTGCGGGAATAAAGACTTGAATTGTTATCACTTACTGGCCTTTGTCAGTCACAGTGATATTTCCTTCATCTGGTAAAGTGTGGGAATAAAGACATGAATACAGTATTAGTTACCAGCCTTTGTCACACCAAGTGATATTTCCCCAGTCTGGTAAAGTGTGGATAATAAAGACTTGAATGTAGTATTACTTACTGGCTTTTTCAGTGATATTGACATTTCCCCAGTCTGGTAAAGTGTGGATAATAAAGACTTGAATGTAGTATCACTTACCGACCTTTTCAGTGATATTGACATTTCCCCAGTCTGGTAAAGTGCATAGCCATTACCAGCCATTTTTAGTGAGAGTGACATTTTCACTGTCAGACAAAGTGCGGAGAATAAAGTCTTCAATGTAGTACCACTTACCGGCCTTTTTCAGTGATATTGACATTTCCACGGTCTGGTAAAGAGTAGAGAGTAAAGTTAAATGGATCGTTTTCAGGATCAATAGCCTCCATGGTGTGAAGTATGGTGCCTGAAAAAGCAAACATTATTTAGTGAAATCAATAAAATCATGATCTTTTAAAAACTATTATCTAATCATCATTCCAGTTCTGAATGATGAGCATTTTGTCCAGGCAAATCTAACACTGCGTCTCCTGCATCCCATCTCTACCCCAGGATGGTAAGGAATCTATATTCAAAATAGGGCATAACTGAAAATAGCATAAGCATACTGATTGGCCAACATGCAAATCTCCAGAAGATGACCATAAAACATACCAAAAAGCACAAAGGCTGATTAAAATGTACTCTTAAGATACTGACCACAGTGATCCATAAAGAAACCCAAAGACATGTTGCATTCCCGATCTCTATCTTACACAGATATAAAAATGACTCTTGCACAACTGGCAACACAGTTATCTCTTAAAATGAGCTTCTCTTCAGATGATGGCCACAGTATGTACAAACTTCAATAGAGAGATATTTAAAACCATGAGACAAGTTACATTCAAAATATTCTGTTACACAGTACATTTAAGACAAGGGAAATAATACTACAATAAAAACTGGGTGGAATATAATTAGTTGAAATGTACATGTTTTGTACCTTATTTGTTTTCAGCATGTTTTATGTTTTCCAATTTCATGGTTTTTGTCTTTCTGTTGTATAGTGAAATCATTATAGATGTTGTAAAGCGCTTTGAGCTTCTAAAGATTAGGCGCTATGCAAAGTCCTCATTATTATTATTATTATTAACATTACGATAATAACATGTAAGACATTTCATGGATATCCACTGAAAACAACTGGATCATTAGTTGCATTTAGAAAATTGTGTGATGCTAAAAAATTAAAATTAAAAAATGGCAACAACTTTGGACAGAAGTATTGGACCACAATGATTTGTTGACATGAACATCATGCTAGATGATGATGATGATAACATTTCCCAAGTTTCTCTATGATCATTTTAAATTTGTAAGATTTGTTAATTTCACAAGATTCTGCATTACAGTACATCTGATAGAAGTCATAACTCTCATTCAAACTGTTGGAATAACCAGATTTGTTGATATGTTCAGGTGAGGACCATAATATTCCCCAAATTTCATGGCAATCCATACAAAACTGACTTCCTATCTGTGCTAATGATTGCGTCATGCATTACGTTAAGCTACAATACAAAAAGGTTGTTCTTATTTCTGTTGAAGGGTTTAACACCATTTTTCAGCACATGATAGGGTATATGGCAGCCAGTATGAATGGTGGAGGAAGAACCCAGAAAAAACCCAGAAAGAACTAACAACCCACAAGAAGATACTGGCAAAGCTTTCTCACATACCTACACTGGCTGAACCTAAGACTCAAACCCACGCAGACAGAGGTGAGATGGCAATGATCCGTAATAGTGAGTGCTTTGGACCACTAGGTGAGATGGCAATGATTTTTAATAGTGAGTGCTCTGGACCACTTGGTGAGATGGCAATGATCCATAATTATTATAGTGAGTGCTTTGGACTACTTGGCAAGATGGCAATGATCCATAATAGTGAGTGCTTTGGATCACTTGGTGAGATGGCAATGATCCATAATAGTGAGTGCTTTGGATCACTTGGTGAGATGGCAATGATCTGTAATAGTGAATGCTTTGGATCACTTGGTGAGATGGTAATGATCTGTAATAGTGAATGCTTTGGACCACTTGGCGAGATGGCAATGATCCATAATAGTGAGTGCTTTGGATCACTTGGTAAGATGGCAATGATCCATAATAGTGAGCACTTTGGATCACTTGGTGAGATGGCAATGATCTGTAATAGTGAGTGTTTTGGATCACTTGGTGAGATGGCATGATCTGGAATAGTGAGTACTTTGGATCACTTGGTGAGATGGCAATGATCTGTAATAGTGAGTGCTTTGGACCACTCAGCGAGATGGCAATGGACCATAATAGTGAGTGCTTTGGATCACTTGGTGAGATGCTAATGATCTGTAATAGTGAGTGCTTTGGATCACTTTGTGAGATGGCAATGATCTGTAATAGTGAGTGCTTTGGACCACTCGGCAAGATGGCAATGATCCATAATAGTGAGTGCTTTGGATCACTTGGCGAGATGGCAAGGATCCATAATAGTGAGTGCTTTGGATCACTTGGTGAGATGGCAATGATCTGTAATAGTGAGTGCTTTGGATCACTTGGTGAGATGGTAATGATCTGTAATAGTAAGTGCTTTGGACCACTCAGCGAGATGGCAATGATTCATAATAGTGAGTGCTTTGGACCACTTGGTGAGATGGCAATGATCCATAATAGTGAGTGCTTTGGACCACTTGGTGAGATGGCAATGATCGATAATAGTGAGTACTTTGGATCACTTGGTGAGATGGCAATGATCTGTAATAGTGAGTGCTTTGGACCACTCAGCGAGATGGCAACGGACCATAATAGTGAGTGCTTTGGATCACTTGGTGAGATGGTAATGATCTGTAATAGTGAGTGCTTTGGATCACTTTGTGAGATGGCAATGATCTGTAATAGTGAGTGCTTTGGACCACTCGGCAAGATGGCAATGATCCATAATAGTGAGTGCTTTGGATCACTTGGCGAGATGGCAAGGATCCATAATAGTGAGTGCTTTGGATCACTTGGTGAGATGGCAATGATCTGTAATAGTGAGTGCTTTGGATCACTTGGTGAGATGGTAATGATCTGTAATAGTAAGTGCTTTGGACCACTCAGCGAGATGGCAATGATCCATAATAGTGAGTGCTTTGGACCACTTGGTGAGATGGCAATGATCCATAATAGTGAGTGTTTTGGATCACTTGGTGAGATGGCAATGATCCATAATAGTGAGTGCTTTGGATCACTCAGCAAGATGGCAGTGATCCATAATAGTGAGTGCTTTGGATCACTTGGTGAGATGGCAATGATCCGTAATAGTGAGTGCTTTGGATCACTCAGCGAGATGGCAGTGATCCATAATAGTGAGTGCTTTGGATAACTTGGTGACAAAAAGGCAATAGCTTCATAAAACAATTTCCAGAGCAATGGGATTTGTTGATATGCAAACCTTCCAATCATGACCAAGTTTGGTGATACATTATAAACATGACACTAGCTGCATTCACAAGAGTTAGTTCTGCAACATGTGCATCTTCAGTTGATTGCTATAATATTTACCAAGACCATGGCAATCCATCAAACTCTGCAAGACTACTGTTGTACTAACAAGACTGTTTGCTAGATGAAGGGATTTTCAAGAATTCAAGACAATTTTTAAAAAACTTTCTGATTGTTGAAACCATTTTTGATCTTCTTTTCTGAAAAAAAGACTTTTACATTAGTTGCTGTGGTCACCATACTGGAAGTCAGAAAACATTCAAGGAAAAACAAGACACCATAAGTAGTTGTGATAAAGAGATTTTCAAGATGGCCACTGTGGCAGACATACTGGATTCAGATCAGCATCATTTTTATTTAGGACTCAAAACTCATCATAGAAGCCATTTAGTAAAATCCTATGTTGACATGACAACCCATTCAAAATAAGTGGTGATGACAGAATATTTTCAAGATGACCAATGAACTAGGGGGCATACTCTTTATTTAGAACCAACTTAACATTATAGGAAGTCTTCTGGCAAAATTCAAATGGCAATATTACTTTCAGTTCAGTATGACTAGTGATATCATTTTTAAGATTGCCACTGTGACAGATATACTGATCAATACCATTTTCATACTGGGTCAAAAATACATTATAAGAAGTCTTTTAGTGAAAACCTCATGTTAATATCAGAAGTCATAAGATTTTAAGATGGCCACTGTGATTGGTCATCAGCTCCATTCTTTTTTCACTCTGGACCAATTTTATACCATAACATGTCTTCTGGTGAAAATCTTGTATCAACACAACATTCTATGAAGTATGAACAGCAATAACGTGACTTTCATTATGTCTGCTGTGGTGGCCATGTTAGACATCTGATTGGCACTGTTTTCTTTTAGGACCAACTAGACATCAGAAGAAGTGATATTATGATATAACCATTCATTGAGGGGGAGTAGCAATAAAAATTCAAGACAGCTGTTGTTGTAGCCATATTGGATGTCTGATAATTGTAGATAATGGCATGAATGTGTGCGTAAAGTCTGATGGCAATTGTCCAAGTAGTTTATAAGTAGCAGTAACAAATGTGATAAATGGATGACAGACAACACACCTTGCCATAAGCACTTCTGGTCTATAATCAGGAGAGTTAAAACTTAAGACTATAATGTAGAAATGTTCTTACCCTCATCCTCAAGCATAACCATGACTTTTGTACTGGTCAGCACTGGGGGGTCATTGGGAATGGTGGGCAGAGCAGTAATGAGGGCAAACTGTGTTCCTTGGTAAAAGAAGGTGTCAGTGAGATTCGTAACTCCATTAAACAGTGGAAGCTGTTGTTTTTCATACTCTGTGTTGTTGGCCCAGGTGTCACATACCTGAAACAAGCATATAATACATGTCAGATTATATGCCTGTGTCTTACTAAATATTTGTGATTGCCAGGACTTTTAAGACACTAAATTCAATAAACAAAAACCATTATTTTCTTATCAGACTTATCATGACCATACCTACAGCAGCAGAGAGGGCAATAAGACCAAAAGTAATTCAGACAAAAGAACCAGGCAGAGGGGAAAAACCTACAACTTTTTTTTTAGAGGTGTCTATTTAGTAAACTAAAACCTCCTACAAAATCAAAAAAAATGTCAAAAAAAAAAACCCAAAGCTTCCATCTAACCAAGAGTATCTCTCCGAAGTACTCTCCAAGAGTCGCACCCCTCTGCTGCTACAGTTTTATCCAAATATCTTATAAAGTCCGATACGATATCTTGATCTAGGGTCATGTAAATTTATTGTTATAAACCCATGCGGGGTAGCTTGTGCTTTTGAAAAGAACTGTTTAAAATGAATTATAATCCGTATCACTGAATTATAATCCGTATCACTGCTACACCAGGTCTGATTAATGTTTCTAAGTGTATGGGTATCAACTCCGTTAAACACAGCAAAAATATTCAGTTGTCTCTGATCACTTTAGGGACTTGTGTATAATGCTGGGTTACATAAATCACATCAGTGTTTTTATGCCGACTGCGTGAAAATATCTGAGCAGGGTTTGCCGTTTTATCCAACATTGCATTTCATACTTAAAGGTCTAGATGGCCTATGTGGAAATATGACAATGCATTTTGTACCTTAAGGTTCATATGGCCTATGTGGAAATATGATAATGTATTTCATAACTAAAGGCTTATGTACAATGCATTTTGTACTTAAAGGCCAATGTGGAAATATGACAATGCATTTTGTACTTAAAGGTCTAGATGGCCTATGTGGAAATATGACTACATTTCATACTAAAAGGCATATATGGAAATACGATAATGCATTCATAATTAAAGGTCTAGCTGGCCTTTGTGGAAGTATGACAATGTAATGTTTGAAGTTACCATTATATTGACTGTACAGAACCTCTAGTTTTTCAATATCAGTTTAGTTTATCTTTGTGTAAACTTCTTAATCATACTGTAGTAGGTTAGCTTGTACACTTAATGCATAATCTGAACATTATCTTTGTCAATCATGTTTTAGTTGTACAATATCCTGTACTGTAATAATCTGAACACATATTTGTCAATCATGTCTTAGTTGTACAATAACTGTAATAATCTTACCCTTATTTGTCAATCATGTTTTAGTTGTACATTATCCTGTACTGTAATAATCTGAACACATATTTGTCAATCTTGCCTTAGTTGTACAATAACTTGCAAAGTAATAATTTGAATCTTATTTGTCAATCATGTCTTGGTTGTACATCAACTTGTACTGTAATAATCTGAACACATATTTAGCAATCATGCCTTAGTTGTACAATAACATGTACTGTAATAATCTGAATCTTATTTGTCAATCATGTCGTAGTTGTACATTAACTTGTACTGTAATAATCTGAATACATATTTAGCAATCATGCCTTAGTTGTACAATAACATGCACTGTAATAATCTGAATCTTATTTGTCAATCATGTCATAGTTGTACAATACCTGTTTGTCAAGGCTATACAATCTATCTTTAATATGCACTGACTGCAATTAATATGTGGCTTCATATTTGTAATGGTTTAAAACACGTATCCCTTGTAGAATGTTTCTACCTCCTCAGAACTGTAGGTGGAAGCACTTTTTGGCTTCAAAGGCTCTAAATCCTAATTATTTCCTGTTCATTCTGAACTTTTTCTATCAATTCTAGAATTGTTGCATATATTATCACTGTATTCATTTTTTGTTAATTCTGCTCATTGTTAAGCTCATTGATTTTCAACTTATTAAATTTCTGAAACTTTTGCAGTTTTCTTTTATCATTTACAACCAGGCAGTAAAATATGGTAAGCAAACTACAAAAAGGCAAAAATATAAAAAAAATCTCAAGAATAACAGGTTAAAAATGCAATTAGTTACATAAATTATTGTAAAAATTAGAAAAATTGTTTACTCATTCAATGCAGAGCAGATTCAAAATATTATTCAAAATATTATTTCAAAATTGTCAGTAGATGACATCCCAAATGAAGATTAATGCGGCATATTTATTTAAACATTCATATTTACTAATGATCATCAATTTCTGAATTTGTGAAAATAGTTATGGGTTATCTCTCTTTCTCAAGCATTGCTAAAAAAACATTTGTAGTGCAGTAGAGCTTTAAAAATCAAGAACTTAGTCTCTAAGTCAGTTTAATATATAAAATGGTTTTGAAGAGGTCAATTTTTGTACTTTCAAAGTATTTACAATATTCAATTATTTTTTTCCTGCCAAGAAATCAAGCTCTAAACTCTTACTGTATCAAGAAGGCTTTTTTAGTCAATGGAATGACTGATGTTATATGTGGAAAGTTACTTATTTTGTTAAGATAACATTGTTTTTAAGTATGATAATGTCTTGAACAGTTGAAAAGATTTATACTTCATTTACATTTGAGTTAAAGGCAGATATTTTAGGCACTATGTAATTAAAATCTTAAATTATGCTTAATATTTTAAAAAATATGAAATTATGCTTATTTATGAAGAACCATTAAAGCTTCATGGCACTAGTTCTAGCCAATGCTGGGACAATTCATGTTTCCTAGGCCAATGCTGGGACAATTCATGTTTCCTAGGCCAATGCTGGGACAATTCATGTTTCCTAGGCCAATGCTGGGACAATTCATGTTTTCTAAACAAAGCTTTGACATGCCATGTTTACCTGTGAAATCCAGAACAAGCCACATTTAGCATGCCAAACTAGGACAAGTCATGCTTTCTAGGCCAAGCTGGGACAAGTCATGTTTATCAGGGCATGCTGGGATAAGCTGTGTTTCCTATGCCAAGCTAAGACAATCCATGTTTTCTAAGCCAAGCTGGGATAAGCCATGTTTTCTAGGCCAAGCTAGGACAATCCATGTTTACTAGGCCAAGCTGGGACAAGTCATGCTGTGATAAGCTATGTTTTCTAGGCCCAAGCTAGGACAATCCATGTTATACTAGGACAAGCTGGGACAAGTCATGCTTATCAGGCCCTGATGGGATAAGCCATGTTTTCTAGACCAAGATAGAACAATCAATGTTTTCTAGGCCAACCTAAAACAATCCATGTTTTCTAGGCAAAGCTAGGACAATCCATGTTATTAGGCCATGCTAGGACATTCCATGTTTACTAGGCCAAGCTGGGAAAAGAATATTTCTAGTCCAAGCTGGGATGAGCCATGTTTACTAGTCCAAGCTGGGAAAAGTCATGTTTTCTAGGCCAAGCTAACACAATCCATGTTTTCTAGGCAAAGCTAGGACAATCCATGTTATTAGGCCATGCTGGGATGAGCCATGTTTACTAGTCCAAGCTGGAAAAAGTCATGTTTTCTAGGCTAATCTTGGTCAAGTCATGTTTTCAACTCCAATCTTAGAAATTAGAGACAATCCAGGACATACCCCTGCATGTGTATCTAAGAAAAACTCAATAATTCTTAAAACAAAACCTGACCTTGTTCCAGATTTTCCACATAGAACATACTGCTTCCATTCCAAAAATATTTCCACCAATTTTCATTGAAGTATATTCCAGGTAATAGCAGAATCTTTTGCTTGATTTTTCAAATTGGTCTAGCTTTGAAAACAATAGGATATTCTTACCTTCACAGTGATTGATCCCTCTGTTACATTGTAAACCTCTGTATTTATCTCATACAGGCAAGTTCTACTGGAGATTTTCCACAACTGTAATGCTGAGAACAAGTACACAAGAAAAATGAGAATTAAGCTAGGATCGGACAGGTAAGATGCATTATAAACATACTTTTGGAATACAACTTATTTATACAGTGCTTCATTGTTACCAAACAATGATTTCTATAGTTTTCTATTTTCAAATAGTATGTTAAATCATTTTAGTTTGCTTTAACTTTCTGGACTCTGAAAATCATTAAAAAGGCTATCTACTTTACAAGAAGTCATTACAATTCACAAAGCATTTTGTGATAGTCAAAGTATTAGGAATACTGCTGGTTTGCAGGGCCGAAGTGGTCCAAAATTACAGTGAGATCAGGAAGAAGAAATTAACTCAACATTATCACTAATGGTCCTTTTTAACTAGCATATAGGTACAGTTCTGAATACTCTTCACCATTATTTTCCTAAGTCTTCTTTTCTTTTCTTTTTAAGTCACATGAGAATGATATTATGATCATTATTAAGAAATTATTTCTTTGTTAAAGCATTTCTATAACTGTTTCAGATATTACCACCAGCAGAACAATAAACAAGTAGATTATTATGGTCAAATAATTTACAAAATCTGAAATGCCTCCCTTGACCTATAAAATTCACAAGGAAGGTCAGTCCAGGACCAAATAGTTACTATTATTAATAATACAAAAAATATATTTGGAAACTAGAATAGACAATGCAATAAGCACGGAGAGTCTGAGATGCCTCCAGGACAAACATAATTGTATAAATGTTACAACTAAATATTATTTTTTTTTTACACATTTGGGGATCTGGCTACAAATTCATTCTCATAGAACTTAATGTCAACATATTATAAGTAAAACTATTTTATACTTTAGGCTGACACACAAGCCACACGTGTACATTCATAAGAGTTAGAGAACAATACATCAGCACTGAAATACAGGTGTTATGCAGCATTTATTTGAGTTTCATGCTCCTAAACAGGGTGACTCTCTGATCAACACACAATACCATAGCCTATCACTATTTTGTCACTAGGAAATTAAATACAGGATATCAAAAGAAAAGTAAATATTTTTGTCAACTATTCTAAGCAGACTCAAGTTTATGAAATGTATAATAATATAAAAAAGTAGACTGGTTCTCTGACTATTAAATAAATAGTGGTCTGCTAGATTAGAGACAAAGTGTAAATATGTAGACTAGTTCTCTGACTATTAAATAATTACTGGTCTGCTAGATTTGAGACAAAGTGTAAATATGTAGACTGGTTCTCTGACTATTAAATGATTAGTGGTCTGCTAGATTAGAGACAAAGTGTAAATATGTTAAGTTATAACAATTTGAACTTACTTGGATTCCAGTGAACCAACAGAGTTAAGTTACCATTGTCTCCTACACTAAAGTCATGTGGAAACTTAACTAACAAAGGCCCTGGCATGGCAAGCTGGCCAATAGATACTAAAGAAAAGGATTTTGAGTAAGTTTGGACTCTGAAATAAACAAAGTTAAAGCATTAGTTATGTATTCTAATGGGTGTATACTTTAAATTCATAAATGATCTTGTATACTGTACTAAGTGTAAATCTTGGGACACTATAAATCTTGGGACACCTTAAATTATTTTCAAAAGCAAATTTTATAACCTACAAATGTTAGAACACAACATTAAACTGAATGTTTAATGTAGGAAGACCATAACATTTTGTCCACTAATTAATTGATGTGTGTGGGTGTGGGTGGTTTTGATTTTTAACATAGCTTTAACAATGTTTTAGTCAAATTGCTATGATGTCTGCAATCTGAGTTTATAGTTTCATCTAGCACTGGGTCATCATGCCACAGACATATAGCACCATGTCCCACCCATTAACATTATCCTGACACCAAGCCTACCAGTCCTAACACTAACTTTTGAATGTCATGCGCCAAACGAGGCAGCTGCTAGTGCCATTTTTAAAAATAAGTCCTTGATATTTTTTTTATGCCTTATTGCAATTTAGAATTTTGAATAAATGCACCAGTAATTACATTATTTTACCTTGAAAGTGTTAACGCAAAACTCATTAAAATGTGATCCTAGTTTGACAACAACAGTGTATGGCTCAATGCTCACATTAGTAAGCACATTTACAAATGGTGCACATTAAAGTTTTCAACATGTGCTTAATGTATTACATTAGATTCAAATCACATGCTTTACTGCCATAACTTAAATAACGTCTCCAAAATAAAATAAAGAGGTTTCAGAAATAATGCTTAAAAATTAATTGTAAAACTTTAAAAACTTGTAATTTTACTTTTATGTAACTGACCTTAAATCCCCTTTAAACATTCATGGTAATCAAACAATTATTATGGAGTAAAGGCAATAACACATCAAGGTACTGGTATAGCTGTCTGACCAAATTCTATCTTAACCAATGCCATTTTCAGAGTTTGAATGATTAACGTGCCTGGATTGCTGTTTGAAAACAAAAGACAAATCTGCCAATTATAGACAAAGCAGACTTTGCAAAGCAAACAATCGGATTTCCAATGAGTGGAAAATTAAAATTTTATTCAGCCAAAAGCCTTTTTTATGGTCATTCTTTCATGAACATTTAATAGTTATGATCATATCTGCAGATAATATGCCATGTACAATTAAACATGTGTACCTATTCATAAGGATTTTCTCTTGTAGGACTGCTTATATCATTGAAAAAAGTAATTAGTGAGCATTGGGATCAAGGTAAATGAAACAGCTATTTATCTCAAGCTGAAATGTATTCTGGAAGAGTGTGATTTGGTAAAAATAATGAAAGAAGAAAGATTTGCATTTAATATGTCAGGCATAAAACAAGTGATGCTAAGCAAGATTTACACTGTGCAAGTCCTGTACTGGTCTACTGGGTATGCTCTAACTGGCCCATTAATAACGAAGTCTTTATTTACCTTTTTTTAGTTTCATGTTGGAATTATTGGAAAATATGCACATACAAAATAAAAAGAAAAACAATCATAGTACATGTAGTTTGTAACAGCTTCCTGAAGTGGTAATCAAAAGAGCTGGTCACTGACGTGTGACATGTGTCAACCACACCAATTTTTTCTTGACAATATTTTGCATCTACAAGTGTAGGGAATGCCAAAAATGCTAAAAAAATGTTAACATGCATACAAGTCTGGAGACAGATATTTATTTTTTGTGTCCCAAAATTTACATTATTTTAATTCTTACAATCAGGTAGCATAAAAAGATATGGTACAGTTCATATTTCTAAAGAATCCAATTAACACATGCAGTCAGCTAAATTATTTCACTACATATACATATGAAAAAGTTGAAGAAAGCCAAAACTTTGCATAAAATATGCTAAAATCAAGATGCTTGATGCTGCATGGGTTTGAGTCTCAGATGCGGCCAATGTGGGTATGTGAGAAAGCTTGCCAGTAGCTTCACGTGGGTTGGTAGTTCTTTCTTGGGGGTTTCTGGGTTCTTCCTCCACCATCAATACTGGCTACCATGTATAGCCTATCATGTCCTGAAAAATGGCGTTAAACCCTACAACAAGATGCCTAATGAAATTCTGCCAGACCTATGATTATCACCTTTTTAGTAGTAATCTCTCCACAGTGCCATTGAGCAATGTTTTAGCTGGATCAACAATGTATGGGTTGAAGTCCGAGGACGTGGCTGCCTGGTATTCTGTGGATAATTCACTTGCTGTCAGTTCAATTAGTAAAATGGCCTGATTATCTTGTAAACCTGAAATAAATTGGTTGATATTTTATTAGGCCAAAGTTTCACTCTTTCCTAGATCAACTATTGACATTCTTTATATGCACCTCTGATGTCCCAGCTTTAATTGGCAGATTAAAGGGCATGAAGAGGCCAGTCATCCAAATCAGCAAATCAGAGAGAATACATATTATGCTGATATCTGATACATACTTCTCACATTTTCTTAAGTTAGTAGTACATCTTTCTAAATCTTATTGGTAGAGAATGCTTGGCAACTGTTGAGAAAATCCGTTTCACTTGACAAGTTTACACACCATACAACAACATAACTACACCATATGTATTACTGGTCAAGATGGCAACAACAAAATTGGTACCATTTTCATTTCAGACCAATCAGATATCTTAAGAAGCAGTGACACATTAGTACAACTTTCTGTATTGGAGTCATTACAAATAGATATAGCCACCATCACAACCATATTCTGTCAGATAATACCACTTTTATATAGGACCAACTAAACATCAGATGAAAAGCCCAGGCTGAAATGACTATCCCTTCAGAAGTTGTAGCAATAAATAGAACTTTCATGTTGGTCATTATGGCACCAATTTCGTTTAGGACCAAGTAGACCATGTGAATTTCTTTCGTTTTGTGGGATTCCAAAGGCTGCATAATAAGACCATACTCAAGAAAAAATTAAAACCTTGCAAAAAATGTGAAATAATCATGATGATGCCATCTAACTTCAGGAAAAATGGTAATACTTACCACTAGGTGTTGTAATCGTTAAACCACTAAATGATGCAGCTCTCTTCTTTCTTGATGAAGGCAATGACACCACTGCAGTAATTTCAGTTCCATTTTTAGATGTAAAAAGTTGACTTCCATCACTTTCAATCACCACAATGCCTGATAGCTGGTATGTGCATTTCATTGCATGGTTACAAATTCTAATGTATACAAACATTGTTCTTCCTGGTTCCATATGAAATATATTGCCTTCTTTGGTTTCATATTTAGGATCTGAGAAATCATTGGTAGGCACCAGATTTGATATCCTCCATATTTGTTGATGATTGATTGTGACATATCCATTCTCAATGGCAGCTTCACCAGACTGGTTTGTTGCCACCCAAATACAAGGCACGATATCGTCACGAGTTTCATCCGTATCACCACTACCAACACACAGGTCTGAAATAAATTATGTAGTAAATGAGTGAGATACTATCTGCAGAAACAAATTCTGCATTTTTTCACTGCAAACAATCAACTAAAAAGAACTAACCAAAAATGTTGGAAGATAAACACAAGCAAACAAATGAAAACATGAAGTACTACAAAATACATGTAAGCCAGTAAAGATATTAATATTCTGCATAATATATATAAGATAAAAGCAACAACAAAAATCCTAGATATTCCTGTTATGAAAGCTTCCATAATAAATGCTTCCAGTCTGACAAGATGGTCTAATGTGGTTCTCTGTCAATTTGATCATCCATTTTGGAAGCATAATTATAACAATTTTGATGATTGTTGCTGTGGCAGCCATATTTGAGGTCAGACATAATTTATACTTAGGTCTTTTGGTATGACTTTCCATTCAGCAATAACAAGTTTATTGATGGCCATATTAGCTATACAAGAGACACTATTTGCATTAGTAGCAACCAGACTTCATAACAAGTCTTTTGGTGAAACCCTCATGTCAATATGACTTTTTCTTCATGAGAAGTGACAACATTTTCAAGCTGACTGCCATGACAGTCATATAAGATGTCAGAATGGCACTGTTTTTATTTAGGACCAACTACATAGCTTAACGGCACCGTTTTCATTTAGGACCAACAACATAACATATGAATTTCTTGAGAATAGACCTATGTTAATGTGAACACCTATTCTGGAGAAGTTGCAATAACTAGATTTTCAAGATGCCAAGCAATAACTAGATTTTCAAGATGCCAAGCAGTAACTAGATTTTCAAGATGCCAAGCAGTAACTAGATTTTCAAGATGCCAAGCTGATTGGCATCTTTCCAATTAGAACCAGCTAGACCATGGGATGAATGTGTGTGTAATGTTTTATCGCAATCCTCCAGACATCTTTGGAAGAGTAGTGAACACAAACCTGTGCTAATAGATGGTCAGTTAAAGGACATCTGACCGTCAAATAAAAGATAAAAAATAACACATGCAATATCCTTATTACATATGGTAAAATTGTTATTATATATACAATGCATTCCTTCCAACACTCCAATATTTTTCTATTATTTATAAGAGCTAAAATTCCTGATAATTATTTTTCTATAGCTAATGTTTTATTATGTTAATTAAGTTGAATATTAATAAATCCTTTGCATTGGATCGTATCAGTCCATGAATTCTCAAAATTGTTGCACCAGTACTAACAAAGTCACTAACACATATCATAAACTTAATTATAATGAGTGGTAATTTTACAGAAAAACTGAAATTTGCAAAGGTTACACCTATCTTTAAGAAAGAGAAAAGGAGGATCCAGGGAATTACAGAACAATATCAATTCTACCTGTATTGTCAACATTATTTGGAAAGCATGTAGCCATTCAGGTCAATAAATTTTTCGAACATACTCTCTATTTCATAAAGCGCAATTAAGATTTAGAAAGTAAAAATCATGACAAACAGAGCTTACCACATTAATTGATCTTAAGCTGAAGGAAATGGATAATAGAAATATGACTGGGATTGTTTTCATAGACTTCAAGAAAGTCTTTGATCTTGTTATTCATGAAATTATGCTGCAAAAGTTTAATTGTTACAAATTCGACAATCCTTTAAACTGGTTTATAGTAGCCCCCCTGACCAGCGGCCACCCGCTTCTTACATCCAGAATTTCTTGGCACTGACGAGCTTGTATTCAAAACTACCCATCAAGAATAACCACGACTCTAACGCGACCAGCGGCCAGCATTTTAGTACAACAAATTTCAAATGTCCCCCTCATGAACGACCACTTTTGTTTCTTCAAAATCCACAACCAATAATTAATTCAAATCTTGACGCAAGGTAATCAATTTTGATTATCTCTATCGTAGATACATGTCTCCAAGTGTCAAGTTTCCATTAAAATTGTTGACTAAAAATTTATAGTACAGTCCTATCCGTTTATCTTTACATCCTTGGGCCCAAGGAAATATTGTCGACATAGACGAATGTCGAGATAAGTGAGGGGGGGGGGGGCTGAAAAAAAAATTTAAAATAGGTCAGCAAAGGGAGACCCGTCGTCAGTGAATAGCATTTACACTTTGAGAAAGAAAAAAAAAAGAAAATTTTGAGTTCATGAAGACAGAATCAGTGTGAAATACACTTGTTTATTGACAAATTACATTTTGGTTACCTTTGTGTAATAAAATCCAAATTAAAATATTGCATTGATCACATCCTGATATAAACAACATTATGATATTCAACGTCGGCATTAGCATGTGGTTGAGAAGTTGTCAGTTACATGCTTCATGTACATGTACTTAAATTGGCCTTGATTTTGGTCAGTCTGTACCCATCTTATTGAGGCTACCAAAAACTGTCAACAGTGCTCCACAAATACTTTTGTATCTGATGTTATGATGTACATTAAAGCGACTGAACCAACCACTTGTTGCAGCAAAGTTCTCCACACTAAGTTTTTTCGATAATGCTATATTGAACCATTTTGATGCTTCCTCCATGTCTTCAAATGTAGCAGTCTTGCTTCTTCCTTTGGGGAGTGCAGTTACCTTCAACTTAGTCTTTCTTTATAGAATCGGCAGCTTTCATCCTTCCTGGACGTGTTATTTTTAAGTGAAAAAATTTCACAGACCTCTTTGCGAGATGTTCATCCCTTAACTTCCTTAACAGCCAGATATTTAGTTTCCAAAGACTGTAAATTTAATTTGCATTTAACCCTGATGTTGGTAGCCATCGTAAATTTAAATAAAGTTAAAAACTAAACTTTCACAGCAAAAATAAAACCGATCACTTGCAAAGGTCTCGAAAACGCGTAATCCAAATTTTCATGGAATTTTTATATATGGGATTCAGAAAATCACGTATACAGGAGTCCTCTGTATGCATCAATTTCCTGGACGGCTTGCTAGTCCTGCTTCGACCACCTGTTGATTGGGAAATTGTGTTCATCAATTGATCCTTTTAGCTGTGCTGATATTTACAATCAGAAAATTCATTGGCTGTAAGACCAACAGATGTACATATTGTCATTGTAAGAGTACATCTGAAGAACATGACCCACAAGCTAGGCGGCAAGATCAAAAACTTAACTAGCTGCAGAGTGGTGAGAAAATGTGCTGCTTTGTTTTTTTTATCCGAATGCGACATCAAAAGCCTGGCTGCAAGATCAACTAATTGTTGAACAAAGTATTGGTCTTAATTGGCTGCTTGTCGAAATAAATGTTTTGAAAACAAAGGATTTGTTCACGCTGGGACCAAGGGCTTCTGTCTTTTCTTTTATCTCGACGTCGATATAAGCATGACAATTTGATAGTAATAGTAGACCATGGGACTGGGAATTTGCATTTTTTGTCGACATAGGCAGCTTGTTGAGATAAGCGATGTCGATATAAATGGGTAGGACTGTATATCACTATCTATAAAAGTTGATATTTACAGGAAATGGGCTCAATAATGTTATGATAGAGTTTGGTGTTTAACAGCTATGTCAAGCTCTTCTCTTTGATGATTATAACCAGATATAATTGATACAATCATAACAGGGTCAGCATAGGCTAAAAATAGATTTTGTACATTGGCACACACAGAAAACCTTGAAGAAAAAAAACAGGGTACCAGAAAAAGACCGGAAAAATCATGTGACAACACATTATGGCTTCCTTTATGAAGACTGTATTTCGTACACTCGACACAAGTTTTGTCTGCATAATTAAATTGCATACAGTCAGCAACAACCAAATAAATCATTACCAAACATTAAAATGTCATCACGTTAACAGATACATTATTTTAGAAGAAAGTCGGTTATTCTACTCGATAACATCGAGGAGGTGGGGGACTTGCTGAACAATTTTTATGTAGAAAAGATTCAAAAAACAAGTTTGTTTAAATAATTTGAATTTATAAAAGTCATAACCGATAAAAAGGTTATTCAGCAGCAGTGGAAAAATGGAGCAGATGGAAAGATAATTATGTATGTACCAAGATGTAAATGACGTTTTTGAATCCATTTGAAATGTGCATGACAAAAATACCCACTTGCAAATCACACTTACGGCAAGAAAGAAAAAATAGTAATGTATATTCAGTTGAAATAAATTTGTTATTGTAACAAAAATAACCTTTAAATGATTAATGTTAAATTTAGATGAAGATATTTAATGTTTTGAAGTATATAGCTTTTTTACTATGTACATTACATATACTTCTCATAATAAATTTAGCCCCCCTCTGGAAAGGCCACCCATCCTATAAAGCCACTTTCCCAGTGCAAAAGGGGTGGCCGTATAAGAGACAGACTACTGTAGATCATAGCTAAACCAGAGGTCTCAACAAGTAAGCATTAGCAATATTAGCTCTCAAACTTGCACTATTCATTCAGGGGTCCCTCAAGGCTCAGTTTTGGGTCCTCTCCTCTTCCTTATCCATACTGATGATCTACCATTAAATAATGAATCCATAAATACAGATTTGTTTGCAGACAATGCAACCTTGTACACTCAAATGGTTTACAATATATGACAGGATAGATTTTCACCAGACAGTTCATTTATATAAATATCTACATGGAACCCCACCATAGTATCTTCATGACTTATTCAGGCCTTTTCTGAACACAGCTGAGATCAATATCACATGGAAACCTTCTAACACCAAAACCAAGAACAGAGCAATTTAAAGAGCTTCCAATACTCTGGTACAGTTCTGTGGAACAAGCTTCCACTACATGTAAAATCTGCTGAAAATATTAGAGTATTTCAGAAGAGATATCATCAGCATGCATGTGTTTCTAATAGATAATGGAATTTAGTATTTTAATACTAAACATTTTAAACACTAATTATTACTATCTTCATAGAAGGTGCATTGTTATATTCTTCATAAAGAGGGCCTCAAGGGAGATAAGTACATAACTAATGAGTCATCTTCTGTAAATAAAGCATTATTATTATTATTATCTTGGGTTGTACATTACCATCATTATTTCTTTATGTTTCCATCAAAATACTTTTGTTTCACAGGCTGAAGGTCTACCTACTTGATATGAATGTTATACTGTCAGTGGACACTAGCAGGTATGCATTCAGTTGAGGTTCACCTTCATAACATATGCACGAGTCTGTATGCGTCTGATAAATGATTGACACAATTCCGCCATCTCTGTGATTTGTTCTATAGGAGGGATGCCACTGTGCAATAGTGGGTTTGATGTTCTAAAGTCTGTGAAGTTTTCATTCCACATATTTCTCAAGTATGAGAACATATAGATGGACAGATGCACAGATAATGCCATAACAATATGACCCACTTATGAGATGTGTATTAAATGAATCACACAACATTAATGACATGATGTTATGACACTTACAAATAAGAATGTGATAAATTACCATATCTCATAATGGATGTATCTTTGCTGATAGTCCAGGAGGAACCACACGTGTCAGGGTTGGTAGATTTTCTGGCTGTGCTTGGTATGACCTTTTCCTCAAATTCTTCCGTACCCACTGGTACTGTATTTACGTCATCAACTTGAGGAGGTAACAGCAAAATTCTTACACCTGTAAACAATGGAATATCAAAAATAACAGGATAAGAATGAAGTATATAATCTTGACTTTGAAGCCATCTGTATTAAGCAACCATCTGTTAGAAATAGCCACTTTTTTCACTCATGGGAACCTATAAACCAAACAGCATTCACTATTTGTTGTTATGGTTACCAATTGCATTCTATGTTGATTACATTCCACCCATTAAATAAATATCTGTAAAAAGCAATAAACTCATTTCACCAATCCATAATTTTAGTACCATTTAAAGTGTTCTCTTGTTAAAATAAAATGCCCCAAACTGACACCCATGAAACTAAATGAAACAAGATTACTATAATGGTACTTTATATTTCTGCTTAGGTGCTAACAATATGTCGGCTCTCAAAACACTAAATTTAATGAAACTATTATCTTCTAATCAGATATACCATCACCTTTGACCTTTTCACCTCAGAATCTACAGGTTTCTATACTACCCTAAGTGCATGCCATCCACATGGTTTTATTTAAACAGTCACAGCAAACCTGATCTTTTGATATTTTTGAAATCATTAAACTGATAGGTTTCTTCTTAACCCCAAACAGAAGCTATCCACAATGTCTGGCAACTGTATTTGATTGAGTTATGGTGCAAAAAAAACAATATTATTCTTTCTCTGACCATTTGTTTCACATTCGACCTGTTAAATCCAACAATGACAGGAGTTTTTCTTATCCGATTTGCAAGCCTTCCAGAAAGTTTGGAAAATGCAGATGGTGGACAACTTGAGTTTTAGACAGATAGTAATACATATAATATTTCTTTGTGATTCATTGACATACTTTTTATAAGGCCAATTCAATATTTGTAGAATACTGTTTAAAAAATTAAACTCATGATGTCCATTTTAATAAATATTAATCAGAAAAAAGTTTCCTGAATTTAAGTCAATACAGGCACACATTTTTTCAGTCTACAATTTTGTACAATTGTTTTGTCAAAATCCTAAACTTTAGGAACTTTGTACTGATGATATTCCTAAATGATCAATCCGAAACAGATTCTGTTAATGGCTGACGTATCTTAACTCGTGTGTGTGTGACATGGATTTTTAACAGGGCTTCAAACTATTTTCTATCATATCATTTCCATATCTGCAATGTGGCAGTTTATAGTGATGTCCAGCACTGGGGCATCATGCTGCAGACATGTAGCATGATATCCTACCCAGTCACATTATCCTGACACCAGGCCAGCCCATCCTAACACTAACCTCTTAATAAGGAGCACTTAGTGAGGCAGCTGTTAGTATTTTTATATGACTTTGGTATTACTTGGTCTGGGGTTTAAATCCAAAACCTACTGCTTCTGAGGCTGATGCTCTAATACTAGAAAACTGAAGCGGTGTACAAAATTAACGATTTTTGACGTTTATGTTGTTGTAGTAGGGTTAAACACCATTTTACAGCACAAGATAGGCTATACACTGTGGCCAGTATAACTGGTGGAGGAAGAACTTTGGAAAATTGCTAGAAGAACCTCTGACCCATGAGAAGCTACTGGCAAGTTTTCTCTGATACTCATGTTAGTTGAGCCTGAAACTCAAGTTCATGCAGACATAGGTGAGATGGCAGTGCTCTATAACGGTGAGCGCTTTAGATCACTTGGTCACTCGGGCTGATTCATACTTGTATGAAACTATAAGAAGCAGCATCAGCGAATTTGCAAAATATATATCCCCTGCCTTTTTTATATTAAAGTCTGCTGCCCTTTGTCTTGAAAATATATCATTGATTATGGTACCCAACTAATATGCTATAATTAGTGATATATATCAATACAAAGTTTGAAGTCTGTATCTGATATTTCTTCTGAATTATCAAGCTGAAGGGAAAAGAAGTGGCATGATGACAAAGATCGCAACATGACCTTTAAGATATGATCTTCCATTATAATAATGATAATTTTAGTGTACCAAGTTTCAATAACTGATCTCCAATTCCAACACAGTTGCAGACTGAGCAAAAAATGTGACAGACAGGTGAATGAATGGATGGATGGAAGAAAAAGAATGAAATTATAAGAACTTTCCTCCGTCCCTCTTTCTGTGTAGGATACAACAGCAAAATTGTTTGATGGACAATTTTGAAACACATCAATTTCTGATATTTATCACATAAAAATATTCATGCCTCAAAATAACTAAAACATGTCATGTTATATAAAGAATGACAAAAACCAAGATAACAAATACTAACCCTTTGTGTCATTCCATTGAGTCTCCATATTTGCTCCATTTCGGCAACGAATGCTGGCATAATATGTCACATTGTGCTCCAAGATGCCCTCTAGCTGGTCATTCTTACTCACTGACTCTCTCCCAGTTGATGTAAAGTTCTGAAGTTCCTCTCCTCCAACTGTTAGTCCCAGAGCCCACTGATACTCCTGGAAAGTAATAAGTTCTTTTTTGTATCTCAACTTGGTCAAAAATCCCATATCAGTGCTGTGTGTGTGTGTGTGTGTGCATGTGTGCGTGCGTCTGTCTGTATGTATGTATTTATGTGTGTGTGTGTGTGTGCATGCATGCTTGCATGTGTACTTACATAAGTATGTATGCATGCATGCATGCACATACATATGTACTGTGTGTGTGTGTGCATATGTATGTATGTATGTATGTATGTATGTACGTACGTACGTACGTACAGTGTTTAATGGCACAATTCTGGTTATTTTTGTATTTTTTGTGTAGAATTTTTTTATGTTATGTATGTTGTGAGGAAAAGATCATAAATGAACACGGTTTTAAAGCTGATGTCTCTCTCTATGGGCAGTTTTAGAATATGGCCAATATTCTATGGCCAATATTCTACGTACGTACGTACTTACGTACGTACGTACATACAGTGTTTAATGGCACAATTCTGGTTATTTTTGTATTTTTTGTGTAGAATTTTTTTTATGTTATGTATGTTGTGAGGAAAAGATCATAAATGAACACGGTTTTAAAGCTGATGTCTCTCTCTATGGGCAGTTTTAGAATATGGCCAATATTTTATAAGCATGATTGTATCCAAACCAGTAGAGATCAAGACCAATAGATGCTGTGCAAACCACTGGATATTAGGACCAATGGATGCTATGTAAACCATCGGATATTAGGACCAATAGATGCTAAGCAAACCATTGGATATTAGGACCAATGGATGCTATGCAAACCATTTGATATTAGGACCAATGGATGCTATGCAAACCATTTGATATTAGGACCAATGGATGCTATACAAATCATTGGATATTAGGATTTGTTTTGTTTTGTTTTTATGGTTTAACGCCATTTTTCAGCACAAGATAAGGCTATACATGGCGGCCAGTATTAATGGTGGAGGAAGAACCAGGAAAACCCCAGAAAGAACCACCAACCCGCGAGAAGCTACTGGCAAGCTTTCTCTTATACCAACACTGGCCAAATCAGAGACTTGAACCCACGCAGAGGTGAGATTGCAGTGATCCATAACGGACAGCGCTTTAGACCACCTGGCCACTCGGGGCCCCTTGGATATTAGGATCAATGGATACTATGCAAAGCAGGGGATATTAGGTGCAAAAGATATAATTTTGAAGGAAAACTAAGACCTTCTGGCTATAATTTCATTTAAAAATTCTTTACTGATGGCATGTTATTTACAATTTGTAAATCCCTTTTACTGAAATAAAACGATTTATTTACTCAGTATGTAATTTTGTCCTGTCAATATTAAACCAGTGCTCTTATAATTGATTGTTATGCATGTCAGAATATCACAAATATTCCATTTTGCCAATGGGATGAAATCTAATATTTCCTAATACTTACTGATGCTAAAATGATGGTATCTACAATATAAAGTAAAACCTATTAAAAATTGAATGTACATAAAAATATGTCATCTATAAAGAGTTTAAATGTACAAAGGCAATTAAGTATGATATGTTTTCAATGTTCAATACGAAGGTGTTCATGTGTGAAGTGTTCTATCAGTCAGTTTTCTATGTACTATTATGTATCAGAATTAACTTTAAAGAACACCAGAGATTATCTAGTTCAAGTGTTTTTCAGCAATATATATATATATATATATATATATATATATATATATATATATATATATATATATATATATATAAAACAATAAACAAGACATACATCAATAAAATTGATTCCTATTTTCTATTTATGAAGAAAAACCATGTGGATTCCAACTTTACAATTGCAATAATCACCATCAACTGCAGCAATACTGTAAATTTAGTTGTAAAACACCACTAGAGAAAACCATATCTTTTGATAATTTTAAGAAACTTAATTTAGACTGTATTAATTTTCAATTAATTTGTTAATTCTGTATTTTTTCTTATTGTCTTTGGTGCAAAATCTGAAAGTTTTATATAAAAACATCTATGATTTTTTACTATCAATGACGGATACAAGACCAATGACATTATGAGCTGGCATGTGAGCTGACATCACAATATATTAATGTCACAATGCAACCATGGCAATTAGACTGGTACTCTTGTTCTTGATGGGGTGAGTTAATGCCTGCATTCTTAAGTACTAATCCATGAAGATGATAAACCAAGGCCAAGATGACCAAGCGGTCAAAATATTGTTGTGGCAGTGATATATTCTGTTTGAGTACCAGCCGAGGAGCACATAATGTTATTATGAAGTCAATGAGAATTTTAATGAACCATTCATACCAGTCAAAATGGTAGTTGACTGCATCATACAGAGACCATCAAATGCTATTTAGTCCTACAATATCAAGCATTTATTACTTATCAGTTTAAGAACAGGATATGAAAACTGACCTACTTATGGTACATCTTGTTCATAACTCAAATATAACCATTAAATGAAATTATTATTGAAATAATGCAGCATTTGTCTAATAAAAAGCCCTTAGAGCCAGCCTAAATACCTGTTCAAAAATAAAGGGTGGGCTTATCCAAATATAAAGATATTTTTATTAAATATATTCGAAAATTTTCTAAAAACGGTGGTTTATTCTTATCAAACATGAGATTACCAATGGAAACATGCATTGATTTTGCCAATTCAATTTTTTTGTTCTTACCAATGTCTGTTTTTTCCTGAAATTGCTTAAGTTTAAGAGAGAAATTTTGTGCCTGTATTTTATTTTTAACTGAAAAAGTAACCTAAATAACTATGATGTCCTTTAACAAATGTTAACTACTGCATCAGCAGAATTCCCCTTATAAATCTGCATAATTTTTAACTAAATTATACAGAAAAAATTAAATTTACAAAAAAAATCATTAGACACGAGCCTTTATGAACTGAATGTTCACTACTTTCATTAAGTCAAGTATAAACGAAAAAAAATGACATTTACCATTATTTGACTCTCATTATCAGCACACATCCAAAAACATTTAATTGTAGAGTTTGATCCAATAAAGTCTGATGGATAAGCCTCTCCTTGCAGAACATCAACATAATAGAAGATGGATTGTTCAAAGGCTGGAGGTGAATCATCCACATAAAACCCATTGGATGATGCGACTGCTGAAGCTCCTGAAGCAAGGACTGCCTTCACTGTAGATAAAAACAAAACCAATTAGGCCTGAGATCATTCCTGTGACTGACATGACTAATGGCCAAAATGCAAGAGGCAGAAAATCTGGGACAGTAGTGAGGTTTCTTAACAAATTTCATTCAATACTGGAGACCTTATGAAAACAATACTGTTTCCAAGTTTGTATGTTTGTATCTTCATCTATTTTTGATGGTGCATCTAAATCATTTGTCCAGTGCTGAGACATTTATGGCTGGGGTTTTCTGTCAAAGTAGGCCAAATTGTTGATTTTTATTTCTTAAGACAAAATTGGTACGATGTTTCATTATTTGAGGTAATGTGGCTGTATATAATTTAAAATTGGCGTAATATGTATAAATTTAAAAATGTTTTCATTGCAGGACATTTAATATCAGATTGGTAAAGTTCAGTTGAGCAGCTTATGTGAGGTTGTTTTTAACAAAAATTTCTTTTACATCTTTGGTACAAACTATAAAGTCTCCAAGTTCTTTTCTGTCAAATTTGGTTAAATTTTGTTCAGGGCATTTTGAAAAGTCATTTTTAAAGTTTCCATTTTTATTAATGGTGTCTAAATTTAGTGCCAGGTTGACATTCTTTGAAGAAATCTGAACATCCTTTATGCCTGGCTTCTGTATTGACCAATGGTCATTTGTCCACTTACTTTTAAAGTCACTTTCTGTATATGTAGGTAGCCAAAATGTTTTTGTTTTTCTTTAACACTATTTTTCAGCACAATATAGGCTATACATGGAGGCCAGTATTAATGGTGAAGGAAGAACCTGGACAACCCTCGGAAAGAACCACCGACCCATGAGAAGCTACTGGCAAGCTTTCTCACATAACTAAATTTGCCGAATCTTACACTCGAACACACGCAGACAGAGGTGAGATGGCAGTGGTCCGTAAAGGACAGCGCTTTAGACCACTCGGCCACTTGGGGCCCCCTAGCCAAAATGTTGTAAACAAGGGTCATTTCATAGATGAAGACTTAGTGACCACAGCCAGTGAAATTGAACTTGTTTTTCATGAAATTGTTGTTGTTGTAGGTTTAACGTCATTTTATCAGCATACGATAGGCTATGCATGGCAGCCAATATTAATGGTGGAGGAAGAACATGGAGAGAACCCATGGAAAGAACCACCGACCCACAAGAAGCTACTGGCAAGCTTTCTCACATACCCACAATTGGCTGAATCTGACACTCGAATCCATGAAGACAGAGGTGAGATAGCAGTAATCAGTAACGGACAGCACTTAATTTAGACCACTCAACCACTCTTGGCCCCCGAAAACTTGTTAAAGGTTTTCTAATGTGATCAATGTGGCCATATTTTATGGCTGATTTGCATCACTTGTACAAACATCAACTCATTTTTTAGAAGAATTTCTCAAATTCTCAAATTTTATTAACTGAAACACTATTTGAGGGCAGATCAGCATAAATATTTATTGTTTAATTTGGTTAAGTTTTGTTTAGTGACTTTTCATATTAAGTCTTGACAGAGTTTTTCCTTTTTAGTTTGAGTGACCATACATGATGGTGGACTGGCATCTTTTTCATGAATTCCAGAGTTCTTTATGCTGTGCTGATCCCTGCCAAATTGGTTGAAACTAGTCTGGTGTTTTATGATAAGTTTAAAACAACAAATGCTCACAGATGGACAATGGTCAATACATGCTTTATGCAGGGTATTAGTATGAACTCACTTGGCATAATTGCCACTTGAACTAAAAAATAGAAATAAGTTTGAAATTATATAATGAGACAAGTAATAAAAACATAAATCCAAAATCAAAATGTTAACTTTAATTTCCTATTAGCTACTTCTTTGGTTTTAACTAATTTGAGAACACCACATTATGTCAAATAATAAGCCAGTTCAAAATATCAATTAAAACTGAAAAACATATATAAGGTTCAATATAGCAGCAATGAACAATAAATAAGGTTGTAAAGTATGTGTAAACTTAATTTATCACTTGTACAGCGCACAAACTTTTGTTCTTAACCCTATGCAACTCAATAGATTGGTGCTATCTCTCAAAATGACATAATTCTTGGAAATTCTTTTTCCATTTCACATGACGATGGCAGTCATATCTCACACCAGAAATCATACTCAAACTGTCATGTGATGTCCTATAAACATAATTATGTTCTTTCCAGCTTTTATTCACAAGAATCTGATTACTCTTTTTTTTTTTTTTATTCTTCTGAGATTATTAAAACTTTTCTAGATGCTTATTTTTCCTTTTGTCATTAACACATTAACCCCTGGCACCGTGTTTACGGGGCAGGAGGTATTAGCCTACTTCTAAGCTCAGTAGCATCAAGGTCATGCATGATACACTAAAGTGGGTCGTACTGTAAAAAGTTAGACAGACTTAGCGCTACAACAATACCAAAAAATCTGGATATTTTAGTTGCACTACAAAATACAGAAGGAAAAAACTAAATTTTGGACCAGTATTTTTTCCCCTCAAAATTTGCTCATGGTTAGAATCCAATTTTCTGTCAAGATTTTAGACATTTTGGCCTCGGCTCTAAGGAAGACTGGTTTGAACTGCACACAAACATGTGAGCCTGTGCAAATGCAAAAGGGAGATTAAGTTGGTCATTTGGAAAAAAGAGTGGTCTCAATATGAAAATGATGGGTTCATTAAACCACACAAAAAAAGAATTTTTTTTCTCTCCACTTTTTTGCATTTTGCACAAGCAAAATAACCAATGGAAAACAATATTTCTAGCACAACTAGGCATTATGCTAATGGACAATGACTTGGAAGATGTATTTATTAGGATGCATTCAGAAATATTACCCAAAATGTGTTTCCTACTCACATTTCATGTGAAAACAACAAAAACCTCGAGGTGTTAACATCACTTTCTGGATGCCATTTTAAAAAAAATTATATAATCAACAGTTTAATCATATAGATGCTTTACACGAACAAACGGGTGCAGTTTAAAGCATCTGGGGAGCTATGTAAAGTTAGTCTGGTTCCCAGACTAATTTCATTAATTTTAAAACCCTGATTCAAATCAAACATGGTCAAACCAATTATCCGGATTTTTGGCAATGATCATTGTTCTTAGTTTTTGCTTGTATGCCATAAGTCTTTATTTAAAGGTTATTTTCTTAAGAATTAGAGCAAAATCGTGAGAGTTGGCCGGTCTGCTTGCTTACTACCAGTAGTCATAAAGTCAAAGTAAAATAAACTGGGAGATAATATTTACTACTGAAGGATTTTGCGCACTGATGGTTGTTTGCTGAGCTGCTTTTTCTAGCATAATATACGAGGTGTGTATTCAAAGAGAATTTGAATATTTTCTGTGAACTAAGTGAAGTCATCAAGTTATTGAAAATGTCCTGCCCCTTCCCAATGCTGCCAGGCTGCATTGAAAGTGGTTTGTTTGTTGTGCTTTAGGGCACCTCAGCACAAAATGGCTATACAGTGCCAAGATAAGATAGATGTTCCAAACATTTAAAACTTAATTGCACAACAATCAAAGGAAGAAAAAAATGGAGTCATAAAACTGAAGTTTATGACGGTTTATTGTGATTTTATTTAACTGTCACAAAAGTTAACTAATCAAAAGCATGCTTAATATAAAGAAGCAAAGGAATGTTTTGTGTTATATGAATGTGTACACGTTCTATACAAAAGTACCAGACTGGTGCACCATTATACCTGTCAGGTAGTATGCCACAGAGTCACTGAGACCAGTCTCTGGATTTAAAGCCACTGAGGGAAGTGAAATATTTGACAGTGTAATGTTCATAAGCTGGACAACTGTCGCATTACACAATGGATCACAGTTGTATCTGGAGCAGGCATCTGTACAAGGAATACAGGGAACAAGCACCTATAGGAAATAGAAATACAGGACAAACTTTAACAAAGGTAAAACTGACAGTCGATCAAATACATACATCCTCAATCCAAAATAAGTATTCACGATAAAATGAATGTAAAGTATATTGATACCCCTGATTGATAGCTTATGCAAATAATACATGTATGATGGCATTCTGAATTATAAATTTTCAAGTTTCAAACTTTGGGATGATTCATGTCTACATTTTGTTTTGTGGTCATCTGGTTCTTATCATTCTAAAATAAAAACTCTAAAGTTTTTGTAGTATTTACATTTTTACATGTCAATAAGGATAAGGTTCTGTGTGACCTCTGATCTCTGTCACAACCTACAGAGGTAAAGGGTCTCATAAAAGATGCCAAATTAAAAACAAAAAATATCTTTTACCTCAAAATCTAATATTTTGGGGAAAAATGAAAGGTTTTATTGATGCTAGGCTATAAAGTCAAAATAAATCAATAATTAAAAAGAATTTGTGTGAAATTTTGTATTAAAATTAGTGACAAAAATATAACAATTTCCATGGAACAATAAGTTGCCAATAACATGGCAAGTGCTCCATGCCATCTAAAAGACTGGAGAAATGGCAACTGGGTACAGCACCAAGTCATTCATGGACAGCAGTTCAGAAAAATATGGTCAAAAACTAGCACACAATTGTGATGTTGACCTGTCTAGAGTGTAACAGACGCAGAGGTGCTAGTTAAGTGATCGTGGCGGTAATTGTGTATCCTCAGGTATCACTTGTAACTGTTCACATGTAAATCCACGCTGAGAAGCAGTTGAATCTAATTTGTAGATTGCAGGTCTACCAATGGATCTTGTTATGCTAGATATTTTATGTGATGTGACACTCCAAAAAGGATCAGTAGATCTTTTTTACCACTTTCAAGTTCACCTGGTTCATATAAATATCTCACAGTGACATTACCGAGTATTCATTGTGTTGAAAAATCATTTCCTGTATTTTGTACGGGTATATACTTTTTTTGATCACGTTAATAGGTTTCATATTGATTGTCTGAGTAATTTCATTATTTAGTGCAGTTATCACACTTGGTAATCTTGCAACCCATTCATGTGATTGTTTATCCCCGATAAATTCCTTTACGTATTGATATCCAAATAACCGCTCACCAAGTGTTCAATTTAATCATTCAACAATTGCCTGATCGCGGTGTATTGCAGTATGTCCTTGTCTGATGGTGACATTATGATGCTTCATCGTTGATAACACTGCACCCTGAAATTCCTTGCCAGGATCAACCTATAATAGATTTGGCCACTGTAAAGGTCCTCGTCGATAAATTCGTTCAAACGCAGAAGCTCCCTCTGATGCTGCCTTGGTCAACAATGGTTGAGCTTCCTTGTATCTACTCGCAACATCAACTACAGTTAATGCATACTTGTATGTCCGTGTATTGACAGTATCATGCGACAGAAATAATATATCAGCCTGATGAACTTTATTTGGAATGAGGACATCAAAATGTGCGAAGTAAATTTGTTTAGGCGGTGGTAGATAAATCTGCCATATTGCTCGTCTTGATAACCAATCTGCTGCAGTAACTTTTTTTTACATTTGCCGGCCACACTGGCATGTTTATTAATAGCTGATTTACCTCTCCAGTATCCTCTTGGGAAATAATAAATAGATTCCATATTAATTACCAGCACCTAATACAAACTAACTTTTCATTGCGGATTTTATTAACCAGGAAGCTAATCTTTCAGTGATAGAATTTAATGCATGAATTAATTTCACATCAGCGAGATGTTGCTGTTGAAGATACTTACTTTTATGAGAAACATCATGAGCATGACAAGCCGTATCGATAGCGTTTATTTGATATTCGCCTGGTTGGGGTTGGTCTTGGCGATCAAGTTGGATATCGAGTTTGGTTGTTGGTCCACAGACAATGTCATATATTAGTTTATCTGAAATAGTTTAAGTGGGTTCACTGCCTCGTAGAGGCTTTATTTTTGTCTGCAAACTTGGTCTGTTCACTGTCTCTCTGATTGACAAATAGACACTTTGTATGAAAATTAAACTGTCATATATTAGTTTATTTGAAATAGTTTCGGTCTGTTCACCCATTCTACTACTGGGGGTAATTTTTTATAGGATTTTTTAGTGGTAAAGAAAGTGCTCATTTGACTATAGTATCATTTTGGAATTATCATTTCTGGCAGACAGTACAATGCCAGTTCTGTAATTTATACAGAACTTTTCATTTGCTGGGACTTTAATATAACCATTTTAGAATTATTTATTATTGAGTAAATTGTCCATTGGATTTCACAACATTTTTACTGCCCCATATAATTTTTAAACAGATATTACAGCATAATGAGAATGCATAGCATTATACATGAAAATTGCCCCAGAATTTATCAAGAACCTCTTCTTATTGAACCAACTGTTTGCAATCAAAACATGATCTTACTTGCAAACCTCAGCTTTAACCACACCTTGATGATAGACTGGAGATGGCTTCAATGAAGTTTAAACAAGTTAATCTAAGAACCAATTTATCAATCATAGCTATGTGCAAAAAGAAGTCTCTGATAATGAAAACTGCTTGTATTTTGTTTACAAAGCTCAACTTTTAAATTCAACAAATTCACGTATAAATATGATGATAAATTCAATTTCAGAGGCTAATGATGTATTTTTAGTCAGCATGCATCGACCAACATTGTTGCTACTTCATACTGAAGAAACATGTCCGTCTACAGAAACCATTACATTTATTGGAATATTTAGCGAATTCATGGATTTTGCTTATATTACTAAGTTAATCAATACATTCATAGTGGAGTTCATCGGCATATACTGTTAGCTCTCAAAAGACCATAAAGATAAAACTGTACCCCTCTAAATGGTGCTGCATCATCAGAAAGTGGTGATGTTCCAATTCCAGCCTCATATTTTACAATTGGAATTTCCCCTCCTCGGAATGGCTTTCCATAGCGACACAGTGCATCAATGGGAGGTGGCATAATTAGGTTTCTAAAGGATGCAAGACCTTTCCAGAAAAGATGAGGCTTGTTAGGTATTGGAGCCAAGTAGTTGTTCCGATTCCAGACATGGAGAACGAGTTTTGTAGCAATGCTTAGGGGTGGAATTCCACACAGGGTACACAGTCCAGTTTCATTGACAAAGGCATATACACACCATGTGTCCTATTGAATAAAAATGAGATGAAATTACAAAGAATTGTTGTATAATTATGTGTAAGAACTAAATATTCAGTTCAACCGAAAAGAAAAATAGGGTGAAGAAATCTTTGTCAATAGGATGCATTTCTGTAGGTATTTTTTCAAAGTTTTTACTGCAAGTGTTTGATTATAAAAACCAATTATTTCAGTATTACTCTTATAGCTGCATATACATTTAGTGGTGCACCCTCATAAAAATGTGAAAGGCCTATAGGATGCTTTCTGAAAAATGTCATCAAATTTTGTATAGTTTCGGAAAAAAGATTGTGAAAGAGAGATTTCAACTCTTTGTGATTTTCTTTTTTGTTTTTATTCTTGTGCAGAAAAATCTCACCAATTCCCACAAGCTGCTTATAATCTACACATGGGAACCTTGTCAGAAATGTAAAATAGGGTTTGCAGACTCAGTTTGTTAGATCTTGTGAGCCAAGGTAAAAAGTACCTGATTTTCTCATGTGCTGATTTTGCTCACATGAGAATCTAAATTTTCACATGTGAAAGCAGAAATTAGAAAAAATTCTTATCCATTACATATAACCATGTTTGAAAATAAGTTCTAATTTCTCATGTGACTTATCACATAAGAAACTTGGACTTTGATTGTGATGAAACACTTCTTTCAAATTTATTCAAAGTTGGATTTTCTCATGCGAGTTATCACTTGAGCAATTTGGACTTAAATATTTTGTGCAAATGTTGAATGTCGATCATCCTGATTATTGTCATAAAGACATCAGTTCTATTTTGCATTTGCTGTTGCTTCGTTTTTTAAATAATTTTAAAACATGTCAATTTATTTTCTCACAGTGAATTTTTGTCTTATTCTGACCCAACAGTCTCATTGTATTTGAGCATATTGTTACGTCTATTGGATTTAAATTATTTATTTTTTAATTGTTAAATCCAAATTTGTCATTTAGGGTTTAATATTCATTAATTGGGAGATTTTTCTGGAAAATTCAGGCTGACCTAGACTCTAGCTGTAAACACAGGTTGACCTTGGCTTGTTGACCTAATTCCTGACCCTGCTTTAGACATTGTCAACAAGCTTCTAAAACTATTGGTTAATTTCATGGACAATTTTTTTTTTAGTTCTTGGGGGTAGGAAATATCTAGATCTTTCTTTGAGTACGTGATTTAGTGAAGGTAGACTCTTCCTCTGAAATTCTATCAATTTCTAGAAAATCACCTGATCCCTTGTACTGGAAGAGAGATTCAGTAGAATCTGGGCTTTAATAAAGTTAATAGTTGTGTTTTTATGTTTGAGTGTTAATTTTAATTACCTTGTTCTGGACATTGTGTCAATTCATTGAAGCAAGAGGAATTATTTGGAAAAGAACCTGTATTCATAATTTCATTTGGATGATTATAAAATAAGAACTGCATCACGTGACATCGTCAGCCATTTTGGATTACATCATCAAGATTCGAACCTGGAACTATTAGAACATTTATTTATCAGGACTCTTGCAATTCCATTAGTGGATTACTATTGCGAATTCTATATTGGATTAATGTTGGATTTGATTCTCTAAAACCGTAAGTTTATTTATTTTATGAAAATAATTGTACTTAATAAAATCATTGTTCAAGTTATACAAGCTTGTTAGTTTTCACTCTTTCTGTGTTGCTGCTTATTCGAGCCTAAGCACGTAACAATATTAATATTCATTTCATTGTTCATAATGAGAAACAATTCAGCATTAAGGTCTCGTATAACCAGACTACCCAAGAAACTTAAACAGTTTGCACTTACATAGTTCTATGACCGTAAGAGTGTGGACATTGTTAACAAAAAGAAACCAATATCAACATCTAGTGATGTCCATGTCGGTACTGATGTTAATGTAAAACACAAAACAGTAGACATCAACATGAGTTCATTGGGATGCATTTTAGAAAATTCAAGGATTATTATATATTACATGCCATAATTGCAGAAAACTTATGAAAAAAGTACATTTAATTTTGCTACTTGCCTGGATCTGCATTGATTTTTTTTTCACAATTTGCTAAATCCATGTGGATTAGTAGTAAGGGCAAGAATAGACACAAAAGAAATGGATACATTTTGTATGCATAACACTGGCTTTAACTGGTTTACATGTCTACAGTAACTTTCTTGAATAGTAGTCAAGTCCACCTGCCATGGTTTGTCCCATAATGACAGTCCAGTGCAAAATGTTTTTAAGTAAAACAAAATCTTGCTTCTCTAACATTTTCCAGTCATATAACATCCATCAGTCGCATCGATACATCTCGGAAGCATTTTCTGTCGTTTTTATCTGGTTTTTTTTAATGATATCCGGTGCCATTTTTTTTCAATGTAGACTGATCTGCTATGTGTGTAGTATCATAATAGAATGAATCTACAGCAAGTGGTTAACATTCAAGAACCCATCTGTTTTCTTAGAACTGTTTGATGTAAAATTCATAAAGTTACCACATTTACAAACCTGGTGACTTTTTATTTAATTTATTTACAATGTTATTAAATAAGAAAGGTTTTTTTTCTTTATATTTAATTATTCAGTGAAAAATTTCAGCCTGTATAGTTGTCCATTGCGTTCATTTTTTCCTAACATGCTGTAAGAAGTGCATGTTACAGTAGCCAAGTTTTTGTGTTTCCTTTGCTGTGACAAAAAAATTGTCAGGTTTGCTGCTAATAAAATGGGTCCAGTAAACCAACAAGTAAACAGCAGCCCTGACTTGAATATCAAATGCTCACACCAGGGCCACAAACTGGTGCAAAAATGGCATTAGTTAAACCAGACATTTATATTGTGATTTCTTTTATTTGAATTGTAGTATGCATTAAATTTTTTTTTGTCAAATATTTTTTAATCAGTACTTAATTTTGCTGTTTCAGTAAGGTATTGACTTAGTTAATGTCATCAGGATCTCAAAACAACAGTCGCAAGAAAAATGGCCCATAAATCATGAACAGGCTAACTAAAAGTTAGGACAGTCAAGCTTGAAATATCAGCATTGATTTTTAAATAGGTCATGGAAGAATGGATTGTACTATTGTATTATTATATAGTACATATATGACACACAAAAAATTGTGAGCAACCATGCATCATGATGATTAAATGTGTACATGACACAAACCTTGAACCGTAATTGTTAGTCTGTCTCGATCTTAACTTGAAAACTTTTTTCACGGGTACCTAGTTGTTCATTTTATCATGCATTATTTTCAAGGGAAAGTACCCACGTACCCATTGGCATCAATACACAGAAGCAGTCAAATTTGGAATATGTAATGTGACTTGCAGGTATCTCATCAATAGTGCAGCTTATATGTTTGCTACTGAACTATGGTAGCTCTTTTGGTACAGCAATTAGACTCATAGTCCAAGGGATGCATTTTCAGACTTGGTTGGCTGCCTAAGTGTCTTTGGGAAGACAGTTGGTTTCTATTTTCACAGCAACTTTTCTGCAGTATCTTTCACTATGACCTTAAAGTTTGTACAATGAATGTGGTGTATTAAATGTAATATTTGTGAAAAGGTGGACCTTATTAAAAGACCAATAAATGCACTCAAATATGCGTATGATTACTAGATTTGAATGGGATCTTATTCTGAGTAAAAGATTTATGTATTCAATAAAACTAAATACTAGGGTTGTATTTTGTTGTTTTTGGTCATGTGAGCAAGATATTGCTCATGCGAGCAAGATGTTGCTCATAAGCATGCAATTTTCACATGAGCAGACTAATTTTCTTATTAGAATCGGTTTGTTCAAGTGAGTTCTATCAAATTTGCATGTTCAAATGCACATGAGACTAACCGGAGTTAGATCTCATGTGAGAATCTTGTGTGCACAAAGGTAGGCAGTTTTTGTGTGGGTTTACCTTAATGACCCTGTTTAAATGAAACTTTTGTCAAAGAAAGAAAACAAATAATAAATTAAATAGTCAACTATGAAAATACATGCAATACTCCTTCACAGTCATTATATCCAAATAGACTCCATTTAGGTTAAATCCCAAGAATGATCATTTTGTATGCTAATTATTTTTGCTAGCATAATAACCTTTCCATTCTCAACAAAAAAGATTTTTGTAAGTGCATGTACTCTTCCCATACTTAAGCAGCAATTAAAATTTAAACATCACATATTACATACAATATATATTACTAGTGCATGCTGCTTTAGTGCAAATGCATCTGATGATGTAAAATAAATTTTAATACTCACGGTAATTGTTTTATTAATGACTGTAAGTGTTTTAATAATGACTAATTGTTTAAAATCCTTCTCAATGCATTGTCTTATACATTTTCATCAACGATCTCTTCCCCAAAATGATTTTTTTTCCACATTATTTTTTGAACTTTTGGAGAATGTTTTTTTTCTATACACAAAATTATGTGACAGATAATAAAATAGATGACATGGTCCACTTATAAGTCAATTTAGCGTATAAGATGAAGCTAAGATTTTCTGGTAAAAAAGTATGGTCTTTATAGGTAAGCAAATACAGTAATTTGCAAGAAAAAACATTAAAGCTTCTAATCACAGAATTCTGTTATTCAAATACGGTCAAACTCTGTTGAATAAATTTTATGAAAAGAGCAATGCAAAGCTTTCTCAGTTATTATATTAACTATGATGATTTTTTAAAATAAAAAATCTTCACTCAGAATTCATGTGGAATATGCAATTTTGAAAGAAAATCCAATTTTTAAATTCTATGAAAAAAAGCTTTTGGCATTATTCCCGTGATAGCTGAGGATATACACCACCTATTTGAGATAATAATAATAATAATAATAATAATAATAATAATAATAATAATAACAATAATAATAATAATAATAATAATGGAGACATTGTATAGAGCCTAATCTTTACACCAAGCTCTAAGTTCTTTACACTATAAATAATGATACGACTACACTACGGAAAAACAAATGACAAAAACAATGAAATTGGGAAACATAAAAACATGCTGAAAACATATAAGATACAAAACATGATTAGGTTGCTAAGTTTGTCCCTGCAGTTGAAACAGGTGAGTCTTATGAGCACTCTTAAAAGGGACCACTGTGTCTTTGTGTCTATTTCAATGGGCAATTCGTTCCACATTGCCGGGCTCTGGTGTGCAATGGAACGTTGTCCATATGACTTTGTTTTCACCTTGGGAACAATGAGTATACAATTATCAGAAGAGCGTAAGGATCTAGCTGGTGTATACACATGGGTGAGGCTGGATAGGTATGTTGGACTGGAGTCTGTCATTGAAACATAGCACAGAGAACAAATTTTGTGTTTGATTCTGTATCGAATTGATAGCCAATGTAGTGTACAGAGCAGTGGTGAGGTGTGCTCTAATCGAGGTACTCTAAAGATGATCCGTGCAGCTGTGTTTTTAACTTTTTTAAGTTTCTGGAGTAAATATTGTGATGAACCAGACAGAATTGAGTTACAATAGTCCAGTCTTAAAAGTACTAATGAACACCTGAAAGATAATTACGAATGGAACTGATGCGTCTCAATTCAAGATATGCAGCCTTGCATATGTTCATGACATGTTGGTGCAATGTGAGTACTGTCTAGAGTAATGCCTAGGTTCTGTACTGACTGTGAGAATTTAATGTTGGTGTTGCTGATATTTATTGTCTGAGGTAAAGGATGTGAATGAGAAAATCTTTGTGTTGTGATCAGAATAGCCTCAGTTTTATCATCATTCATCTGCAGCTTGTTACATGTCATCCATGATTTCACATCAGAAATAATTACACGACTACAAAAAACAAACACCATGAAATTAGAAAACATAAACAAATGCTGAAAATATTTAAGGTAGTAAACATTATTAGGTCTTTAAGTTTCTTCTTGCAGTCGAGAAAGGTGAGTTTTAAGAGCACTCTTAAAAGGGATCACTGTGTCTGTGTCTAATTCCAATGGCAATTCATTCCACTTTCCTGGGCCCTGGTATGCAAAAGATCGTTGTCCATATGACTTCATTTTTGTAGTTGGAATAATAAGTATATGATTGTCAGAAGAGGCGTAAGTATCTTGCTGGTTAACCCTTATTGTATGTACATGTTTTACTGTACTAACATTCATAACATCTGATGATTAGTAAAGTATAATAGGTATCATACTAAAGAAAACAGAATATTTACTGTTTACAGATTATACTACATTAATTATTTAGGCATTTTTGAATCCTTTATTGAAGAATTAAAATTCTTTGCATGGATTTCAGGACTGAAACTTAACACTGCCAACATGACAGTAGTCTGGATAAGAAGCAACATGTGCAGAAACAGTTTATGACAGTTTAAATTATAGTGGGTTACATCAGAGGGCATAACATATTTCCTGGATTGGGATAAAATGGTAAAGATGAATCCTGAAAATAATGTGGAATAATACAAAATTGTTTAAAACATTGGAAAAGCAATACAGGTACTTAACACCAAATGGTAAAATAACATTTCTGAAAACCATAATTATTCCAAGCTTAATTATATGTTCATCTTATTACCAAACCCTCTACAAAGTTTTATCAGGAAATTAAATGAATTAGTTTTCACCTTTCTACGGAATTTGAAAGTGGAAAAGTGAAAAGAGATGTGACAATTCATGCTTTTTCTTTGGGATCCATGACATGTTGATCAGAGATATCGATAAATTTATATTCGTTCAGAAAATAACATGGATTCATAGATTTGTTCCACCTAATAGTCAATTTTTTTACTATGAAATATGCGAGAAAATGTGATGACTTCATCCCAAAAGACAAAAATAGTTTTTGGCATTATGTTTTTATTGACTTGGGAAATTTGCTAACAAAGAAATATATACCAAAAACAAGAAAGGATCTTAAGAAAATAAGTTTATGGATTAACTCCCTATTAAGGATGAACAGCGTACCAATTTTCAGAATGAAAGAGGATATGATTTGAAAGTTCTACTGAAAAACAACCACCATTTTGGAAAAATGTATTTTAATAAAATCTGAAAAGAAAGAAGCATTTATGTTGATTTGGGAACAGTGTGAAACCATTAATCCACCAGTACCTAAGAAAGATGTGTTTGTAATAGAAGCTAACTGCATTTATTTGGGTAATAAACATACACAAAAACTGTAATATCACATGACAGATATTGTATATTTGTACTTGTCTAAATTAGGCATTGAAAAAGAGACTGCATACTATAGGCATGTGTGTGTGAAACATCTTTGATTGTGATGTGACCTTTGGATGGTGTTCCCCTACCCACTGTCAACCTATTACAGGATAAAAAAGGTAATTGTTGACATTAACAAAAAAGGCGGAATGCTCATATAACATAAATAGAGCTCAGCTTACAGTAACATCCTCCTTTGTCACTCTAAACTCAATTCTGTAGGTGCTAAAGTACTGTGCAGGGTTGTAGTCCAGGTTGATACTGGCTGACTGAGGTTGCATTGTATCATTGAAGGATTTGCACCATAAGATCACAAAAGGGTTTGAGCCTGAAAAACAGAATGACACTAATCCCAAAATCTTTTCTCTTTTAAATACTGATGATCAATGTCAGCACGAGAGTTCTCATATTTTACCAAAAATTCATTACTTTAAGGTTAACCATTCAGGACAGATGCAGGGGTCAGGTATGTATGCCCTATACCAGAGTCACATAGTACCACCTCATATCTTTAAGTTGTGTTTCATGAGGGGTGCCATTATTCAATTTTAGGTTTTATGTTTTGAAGCTCATTTGTACCTTATTTCATTCGACATATTTTGTCAAGCATATATGCCAATTTATATAGTATTTTTAGTCACTATATAGGATCTTGCATTCAGAAATGGGATACTAAAAGAGCGCTTCAATCGAACTTTCCAGTACTCTTGACACCAAATGACTAGGTAGCCAACAGTACTGGATATTTTTTCACTTTATCAGCAAATCATGTTTCTGTATATACGTTTTACAGGGGTGTCAGTAGTGAAAAGTTATCTAAAATGAGGATTTGATTTTTCAGACATTTCAGTGTTGTTCAAATGTTTGAGGATCACCAATGCAATTTCTGCATTAGAAATGGAGGCCTTATCTGTTAACTGGCTCAAGATGGATTTGTGAATTAATGAACAACAGCTTCAAACCTGTCTCAAATGATTAACATCTTTATACAGGACTGTATGGATAAATCTTACACTATTCACATGTCTTTTAAATACATTTGCAAAATATTCATTCTCATCATTAAATTTTAAAAACTGTACCCATAGGAAACTATTAAGAATTTTTGTCTCCATCCATGATAAATAAAAAAAGATTGAAAGCAAATTTTGTAGTAAATTATGTTTCTCCGAGAATACTTACCCAATCACATTACTTTAGGGATATTAGCCTGCTACCTCGCGAATCCAGCCCTACCAAAAGACGAAAATTCGTCTTTCCTGTCTATGTCATATAGACAAAGGGCAATAACTCTTGCCCATTACCTCCCCTTGCCGCCCGTTAGGTGTCGCTTTTTTAGTTTTTAAGCTGAGCGATATATAAAACACGAGGATGCTCGCATGGCGGGGTGGTTGGGAGGGTTTCTTAGTAATGTGATTGGGTAAGTATTCTCGGAGAAACATAATTTACTACAAAATTTGCTTTCTCCTTTGAATACGTTCCCCAATCACATTACTTTAGGAGAATAAGTAATAGGAGGAGGGAATGCGGAGCATCCGACCTCCACACGGGTATCCTCAAGGGAATGATGGTTGGATTCCCCATGTGAATGATAACCCGGTCTCCTAATTTTCAATCAGCAACACAGCCCAGGGTCACGTGATATGTGACCCTTTTATACGGTTAAGAAGATAGATATTGAAATCTTCTTACCTACGAAAATTTATCTGGCGAATCCAGCGAAGCTAATAGGCTGTGCTGATTGTTGTACATGAGTCTGGTGGGCGTCTGGGCTGCCCAACACCGGACCTACTAGAATCAATGTTTGCCTCTGCGAGTACAAACTTGAAGATAAAACTGTAGAAGGTTGACTCGGCATGTCAGCCAACAGCTTCTATAAGGTGACTGATTTGCGAATTCTCAGAGTACGCCGAGCGTATAACCCACTACAGCCATGAAGCAAGGGCTTGAATGGTGATGTCTCATATCCCAGCTATCACCAGAAAAAAAAAAAGAGGTGCTTGTATGTGACCTGACTCACCTCTATGCATTGAAATGGTGCTAGAGTGCTCAAACAGGATCTTACATGGCTGTTGATCCTGACTTATCTATAAAGAAAGCGAGCTAATGACGACTCGTTGATCGCCAATGTATGGTAATCTATTTTGGACTACGAAGCCTGGCTGCGTCAAGAGGACCATCAAACCCTCTGATCGGAACGGAAGAGAGTTCGGGTCACTAGAAAGGACATGTAACTCGCTCACCCTGCATGCTGAAGCTAAGGCTATCAAGAAACCCAATTTGTATGATAGTAGCTTTAACTAATCGTGGGTTAAAGACTCAATACTGTCTGAATTGAGTCATGTTAAAACCCAGGACAGATTCCATTTGGAAACAGGGTGAGGGATATAAGTCGATTGAATTTTTTTTTTTTTTTTTTTTTTTTTTTTTTTTTAAATGTCTAAAAGATCTGACAAATCTTTGTCATGGCTGATAGCACATGTACCAGAATGGCGGAATGTGTCTGATATCATGGAGCGGTAACATTTGAGAATAACTGGAGCCAGATGTTTCTCCTTGAAAAGCCAGAGAAAAGTTGGCCAGTTGAGGGATTGTGACACTCAGAGGAACAATGTGAATGATATGGTACCAGTCTCTGAAAACATGCCACTTGCCCTCGTAAACCTTCAGAGTAGAGGGCCTTCTTGCTCTCGAGATTCTCTCCGCAATCAAAGATTTAAATTGTTTGTCTTGCAAGGCTGTCTGGACAAGAGCCAAGCTTGAACAAAAAGACGGTCCGGACAGGGGTGGAACACCCCTGGCCGCGGTTGCTTGTGAATACTTGTGCTGACTGTAATCTTCCTGGGTAGATCTATCGCCTAGATTGAGTAGATCGGAGACCCAGTAGTTGTTCCATCTGAGAAGGGTAATCAGAACCATCTGACAATTCTGACCCCTTAACTTCTGGATTAATTCCAGTACCAAGACCGTGGGAGGGTAGGAGAATGACCACAACCCTTCCCAGGTGATTGATCGAGCATCCACGACCCAAGCTTCTGGGTCTGGAACCTGTGAGATGAAAGGTGGAGAATTTGCTATTCCACCTCGTTGCAAAGATCAATCATCGGACGTCTCCAAAGTGTGTCGATTGGAAGAAAGTCCGATTGATGGAGTGACCATTCTGTGTGTCTGAATTGTACATTGAGGTGGAGATTGTCGAACCAATGTAGAAACTGCCAGTTCAGATTGCACAGGTCTGGTGATTGGTGTCCCCTTGTTTTGAGGCAAGGCACCACCACAATGTTGTCTGACATAATGAAGGCAGTTTGTAATAAGAGTTGATCCTGCCCGAAATGAAAAGCATTGATGACAGCCGTTATTTCTGAAAGGTTGATGTGGAAAGGGCTCGCCCCTGGCACCCACGTGCCGCTGACAGTATCTAAGTCCGGCAACAGGTGGGCACCCCAACCGTAGGTATTAGTGGCGGAACATACCGTTATCCCCTTGGGGTATCTCCAGAGTAATCCCTGTGGACAGCCTACAGGGGTTGTGCCATTGACTCAAGAATGATCGTATCTCTGGCGTGAGCATGACTGTTTTCTGGGATCGAAGGGACTTGAAAATGGCGCAATAACGCTAGCAAAGTCCTTTGTAAAGGGCGCCTAAAAGGACGGCTGAGAGGGATCAAGTCTGCTGTCGCATTGAATAATCCGAGGATCTGCAACTCTCTCGCTAAAATGCGCATCCTGCCGGAAACGGACTCTACGAGTGCAATTATCTGGATGATCGCAAACTCGAAGAAGCCTTACCAGATTCAGATCGGGAGAAACTCCACACCCAGATGGACCAAAATCCGGATTGGACAGATCAGACTTTATCCAGTTCACGAGAAAGCCTATATGACGTAAAGTGATATAAGATCGTTTCTGCCTTTGAGCAGAGTAGAACTTGACAGATGTTACTGGAGGATGTCGTCCAAATATACTGCCGACGCAATAGATGAAGTCGAGCGGAACAGGGTGACGACGTAATCCATAACCTTGGTACTAGCCCAAGGGCTTAAATTTAGGCCAAAAGGTATGACATGGAACTGATAAGCCTAGTCCCGACAAGCACAACGGAGAATGTCCGCAACTCGTGGGATAGGGACGTGAAATGTGCGTCACGACGTATCAGGTCTAGGTTGGCAGAAGCAGTCAGCGCATTGGCCATGGAATGGTGAGCTGCCCTGTTAAGAACCCTAGCTAACCGGGCCGTCGAATCCCAAGCATGTTCATTGCCAGATTTATCAGCGATCCTGAAAATGGCTAGGGAGGCTAGATCTAACAGTGAAGACGTAGCGACTACATTTCGAACCAGCTTGGACTTGGCATTGAACACCGTTTAGTCCACTTTATAAGACAATGGAGCAGACATATGGACTGCTGCCATATTTTTATCCAGAGCCGGGACCTCAGTACTGAACGCACCAGAGTGAGTTTTGTACCATCGACCTGAAAACGACGCTGGTACTTGGCTTTCAGAAAAGAAAAACCTTAGCAATTCCTGGATCCCCTATGCGTGTCGACAGACGGTCAATAATTTCCTTAATTTTGTCGACTGGGGAAGGAGGCGGAAGGATAGAGTCTCTTCCCCCTCATCCAGATCGACCGACGCTCTAACCTTATAGTCGGTAATGGCAGCAGGAGGTGGAGGGCATTCTGAAGGGGCCAACACCTTATAAATTTCCTCCACTGCGGCTTTGAAGCTGAACTCAGTCCGTTCCATAGTTGGATCTGCATACCGCTGATTTGCCTGTGACTCATCGCACTCACTATGTACATAATCTTGCTCTGGTAAAGTATCCATATCGGGGTAATGCATACCAGGTGGCATAGATGACTCGATTCCATCATCTCTGATAAAGGCATTCACTCTCCCTTGTGGATGAGCTGTTAGCCTATGGACGGCCAGCAATGCCGAATGAATTGATTGGCATATGTTTGGCCTGAATGACTGCGACGGGCCGGCTATGACCGGCACCGACCTCTCGAATGGTCGGGTTGGATCGAGAGATTCCTCGCCAACTATCTGTGTCATGGTAGTGATATGTAACCGGTAGTACGGATTGACAGAAGGAAACATCATTAGAATCTTCGTCAATCCGATTTGTGCGGATTGCGGTATGATAAAAGTCCCCGTGCTGGTACAGCGGTATAGTCGGATGGACTGGTATAAGACTAAAATCTCCATACGGTTGGACGACCGGTGCCTGTTGGGCTGGACGGCCGGAGCCGGATGAACGGTCAGTGCCGGCAAGTGTCGGCTGAAAGCTTGGCTGGACGACCGGTGCCATATGGGCTGAACGGTCATTGCCGGATCGCCCGGTGCCGGTTAGTGCCGGCGGTAAGGTCTGCTGGATGACCGGTGCCATATGGGCTGAACGGTCATTGCCGGATGGACGCCCGGTGCCGGATGTTGCCGACTGTAAGGTAATAACAATTACATAATGCTTATGTAGTGCATCCAGCACTACGCGCCCATCTACCATTCGCTCAGAGGGAATGTTGGTTCTGGTACAGCTTGCATATCTGTACAGCATACAAGGTGACTTAGATGACGCAATTCTGTCATAATTGACACTTTCACTAAATCTCCCTTGTGGAGAAGCCGTGAACATATGGACGGCCGGCACTGCCGGCTGATTGAACTGGCGGATGGTCGGCCTGAAAGACCTGTTCTGGTAAAGCTGTCATATCTGGGTAGCGCATACCAAGTGGCATAGATAACTCAATTCCGTCACCTCTGATAATATCACTAATTCTCCCTTGTTTTAAAATCACACCGTCACGTATTTGACATGACGGGAGGTGTACACCGGCAATACCGACTAATTTGTCTGGTATATGGTCGGCCGGAATGTCGGCGAAGGTCCGGCTATGACCGGCACCTGCCTCTCGAATGGTCTGATTGGAGGGAGATTCATCTATAACATTTCTCTCATGGTAGTGATATGTAACCAGTAGTGTAGATTGACTGACGGGTACATCACTATAATCTCCGTAAATCCGATGTACAGCCGGTGCAGGTTGATGCCGGCTGGAAGACCGGTGCCATTTGGGCTTAACGGTCGTTGCCGGATGGTCGGCCGGTGCTGGTTGATGCCGACTGGAAGGTCGGCTGGACGACCGGTGCCATTTGGGCTGAACGGTCGCTGCCGGATGGACGGCCGGTGCAGGTTGATGCCGGCTGGAAGGTTGGCTGGACGACCGGTGCCATTTGGGTTGAACGGTCGTTGCCGGATGGACGGCCGGTGCCGGTTGATACCGGCTGGAAGGTCGGCTGGACGACCGGTGCCAATTGGGCTGAACGGTCGTTGCCGGATGGACGGCCGGTGCCGGTTGATGCCGGCTGGAAGGTCGGCTGGACGACCGGTGCCATTTGGGCTGAACGGTCGTTGCCGTATGGACGGCCGGTGCCTGTCGACGCAGGCTGGAAGGTCGGCTGGCCGGCCGGTGCCATTTGGGCTGAACGGCTGGTGCCTGTTGATGCAAGCTGGAAGGTCGGCTGGCCGTCCGGTGCCATTTGGGCTGAACGGACGGTGCCGGATGGACGGTTAATGCCGGTTTGCCTGCTGAAGTGCCGGCTGAACTGACGGTGTCGGCTGGACTGACAGCTGGAAGGCCGGCGAAAGTGCATATTAAAATGGATCCAATTGATCCAGCATAGACTCCATGCGTCCTGACTTACAGGCCCGAAAGCCATGTACGGATCTGCGGTGAAATTTACACCCACTGGGCAGCCTAAGCCATGTCAACATAATTTCCTCCATTTCCACATTGCCAACACCCATTTTGCCATTCATGCCTTCGTTGTCGACTTTGCTTACTGAAACGACAAAAGAAGAGAACAAAGCACAAATTAAAAAATTCAGCATATTATTAATTCGATAATACTATAACCGTTATTAACGGAGTAGTCAAATTATTCCGTGCCATGTTAACTCTTAATGACAACACTAGTTATCGCCGTGAGCGTGTTGCAATGGTTCGTTCAAGACGAAGTCTACTGAAACGAAAAAGATGATAAACAAAGCACAATTAGCAATTCAGCACGCTATTAAGTCGCTATTACCATAACCGTAACTAACGGAGGAAGTGAAATGATTTAGTGTTGCGTGAACTCATGACTTCAACATGAATTCCGCCAAAGCACAAATTAAAAATTCAGCATATTATTAATTCGATAATACTATAACCGTTATTAACGGAGTAGTCAAATTATTCCGTGCCATGTTAACTCTTAATGACCACACTAGTTATCGCCGTGAGCGTGTTGCAATAGGTCGTTCAAGACGAAGTCTACTGAAATGAAAAAGATGATAAACAAAGCACATTTAGCAATTCAACACGCTATTAAGTCGCTATTACCATAACCGTAACTAACGGAGGAAGCGAAATGATTTAGTGTCGCGTGAACTCGTGACTACAACACGAAATTCCGCCATTAATAGTCGCAACTGGTCGTTCAGAGATGAAGTCTACTGAAACGAAAAAGAAGATAAACAAAGCACAAATTAACAATTCAGTACGCTATTAAGTCGCTATTCCATAACCGTAACTAACGTAGGAAGCGAAATGATTAAGTGTTGCGTGAACTCGTGACTACAACACGAAGTCCACCATTAAAGTTGCAAATTGGTCGTTCAAAGACTTTTTTTTTTTTTTTTTTTTTTTTGAAGTCTACTGAAACGTCAAAGAAGATAAATAAAGCACATATTATCAATGCAGCACGTTATTAGTCGCTAATATCGTAAACGTTACATACGGAATAAGCGAAATTATTGAGTGCTACATGTATTACATGCTAGTACCGCCATAAGCGTGCTTTGACCACGTTGCAACCTGGTCCGAAGTCTAGAAAAGGTGACAAAGTCACTCAAATTGGAAAATATTGTAAAATAATGTATACGACCTGTTGGGGAATGATTATCCAACACAGTAATTCCAAATTTAACTTCGGATGGTCAGAATTTACACTAAGATGGCTTGGATTCATTGGAGGTCTAATTGTACGTGTTTACACACAACAAGCGAAGCTAAAAAACTAAAGAAGCGACACCTAACGGGCGGCAAGGGGAGGTAATGGGCAAGAGTTATTGCCCTTTGTCTATATGACATAGACAGGAAAGACGAATTTTCGTCTTTTGGTAGGGCTGGATTCGCGAGGTAGCAGGCTAATATCCCTAAAGTAATGTGATTGGGGAACGTATTCAAAGGAGAAACATCATGGCTGCCTGGCATGTACCTGCATAGATCTGTAAGCCACATGACTTTTTAGTGATATAGTCAATGGTTTCTCCATCTGGTGGAATCTCATTCACTATTGTATAGCTTCCCCCTGTGTCAGTTTTATTTGGTAGTGTATCTGTGATAGGAGCTGTCATGTTGTCAACCTTCTGAGTTGGGTTAGACTCCAAATAGGCTGAACAATTGCAGATTTCATAACACTCAGCAGGCTGGAAAAAGAAGAATGCATAAACATGAACTGAAGAAAGGAACGGAGGAAGATTTTAACATGTATGGAGGTATGGATGCATACATAAATAGTTGAATCTCATTGGATCAAACAAAGGATATTGAGGTAAAATTGCCAAAAAATGACCAAAAAAATGACCAGTGATCTTGGCCTGTAAGATGAAACCCTGTCCCTGATACATAAGATGCCATCAAAATGATAAACATAAACTAGTGTAAAATGGTCTTCCCTTCACGTAAAAAATATTTTAAGTTGTAAATTAGAAGAATAAAAACATTAAAAATGTTAGCAAGTGACCTTGACCTTAAAGAACGGAACAATATATGATATGCATACATCTTTCTCAGAGAATATACTAAGTTTGATTCATTTAATTAAACAGCTTGAAAATTATATGACACAGGATATGACTGAAAACTTGAATATTAACCTGTGTCAGACCCCACGTGTAGTAGATAACACAACCTTTTGTGATTGAATAAAAACATTTCATCACTTGTCAACAAAATCAGGGTACAAAAATCTGGTTGAAACTATCACTATTTGTTCATGCAATTTTCCAACTGGTATGGATTGTATAACAGAAAACATGGGTATCAAATTTCTCTGCAGTATCAAACAATTTCTTCCTCTTTTTATTTTGAAGAATTGCATTCAGTTTTTCTTCTAACATGTGTCTTACAAAATTTTGCATTTCTGAATCAATTTATTCCTACATTGGGAAGAACCACCAACAACTGGGAAGCTACTGGCATCAACAACAACAACAACAACAGCAAGCTTTCTCACATACCCATATGAGTATTACACCACTCAGCTACCTGAGGCCCCTTTGATATTTGTAGTTATTACATCAAATATTTAGTGTTTATATAGAAATTGAGATTGTCATGTGACCATACTGTTTCTAGTCTGGTACTCTGTTAAATACTTTTAATAATCTATGAGAGAGAGACCACAACAGCTAACATACCGTTTTTACTTTATAGGAACAGATTGTCAGGCTGACTTAAGATGAACAATACTATGCTTCTCTGACATTTTTGTTTTCATCTTGATAATTATCAGTGTAACAGTCAGTAATTTTTAATACAGTGGAACCTGTCTTGAAAGACCACCCTTTCTGCCAAAACATAATGGTCTCTCATGACAGGTGGTCTCTCATAAAAGGTCATAACACTATATAATCAATAAATCTGTACATGGAGAACCTGGTCTCTCAAGACAGGTTTTACTGTATGAAAAAACCTATAATCAAAGGAACACACAGAACTAAGGACAATCAAACTATTGACCTCTTGATATTGAATACTTTATCATCATGTTGGAAGAAATGACAATGTGCTGAAATAAATGAATAATTGTGAGATTTCTAACTGTAAATCTGAACATGAACATGTCAGTGCCAAGGTTAGTTTGGTCATAATTAACATGGGTGGACACTGGTCAAGAGGAGCCATTCAAGTAAAAGACCAAACTGAAAACTAGAAATCTCTGTGAAATGAGATAAGGAATTCCTAATTTATTTGAAATATTTTTTTATCAAATGTCCAGAAATATAGAAAAACATGTCCCTGATTGCTTTTCTGGAAAATATCCCATGTATGTAATTTTTTTTCACCTTTTTTTTTCATCACAGACATTACAACTCACCACTGGCTCAGTGTAACAGCAGGCACAAACTCCTACTGAAAAGTCTTGTAGCTGCATGTAATTATAAATCCCAATTCCTTCCTCCTCTGAGTCATAGAACATGATACCAGTAACAGCCTGGCCATTTCCATCAGCCGATTTCACTGAAATCTGAAATAAACAATTTTTAAAATTTAAAAGCATATTGAAACACCAACTATTGATAGCTGCAAAATGTTCATTATACCATCCAGTATAACATGTAGGTAATGCTATTTACTGTACTGTATACTGAGACACAGAAATACAAGTGTCCATTTCTAACAATTTCTAAAGTTGGTATGTTTGGTAATTTAATTTTTATCTTTCAACTTTATTTATTTTTATCAATTTCACAACAATTATCATAATATAGTCAGTAAATTTATTACTTTTTGTGGGCAACAAATTTTTGGAACTTCTGACTGCATCAGACCATAAAGCAAGTAAATTAAACAGTAAAGACAAAGTGTGTGTGCATGTGTGTGTGTGTGTGTGTGCATGTTTTTATTTTTTAAAGTAGCTTTAACAAATTTTCATTCACATCACAATTTGTAATCCAAAGTATAGACCTTCATTATGGACACATTTTACATTGTGGACACTAAATGTTGATCATGCATGCATGTGTGCACGTGTGTATGACATGTCAGCACAATCCTGGCTATGTAATTCCAAGTTCAGTTTAAAAAATATAATGAAAAGTTTGCCAAAGCACTTTGACATGAAAAACCCTTTAAATTGAAAGTAACTGTGTGATCCTTTAAGACAAAATGCAAAGATCTTAAAAATCTTCAGGAAGATAAACCCTTTCAAATAAAAGTATGTATTAAATCCATCTTTTAACTTGTGCCCCATTTACGATGCACATTCCTTGTACAAAACACTGTAACCCTTGCACCATTTATTATCTGATAGGCTCTTCTTACGGCCATCACAGTTGAACAAACTCCCCAAAGCCACACTCTGTACAAAACACTGTAACCCTTGCACTATCTATTACCTAATATGTGCCTCCAATAGCCATGTAAGCTAAACATGTATGCCTCCAATAGCCATGTAAGCTAAACATGTATGCCTCCAATAGCCATGTAAGCTAAACATGTATGCCTCCAACAGCCATGTAAGCTAAACATGTATGCCTCCAATAGCCATGTAAGCTAAACATGTATGCCTCCAATAGCCATGTAAGCTAAAGATGTATGCCTCCAATAGCCATGTAAGCTAAACATGTATGCCTCCAATAGCCATGTAAGCTAAACATGTATGCCTCCAACAGCCATGTAAGCTAAACATGTATGCCTCCAACAGCCATGTAAGCTAAACATGTATGCCTCCAATAGCCATGTAAGCTAAACATGTATGCCTCCAATAGCCATGTAAGCTAAACATGTATGCCTCCAATAGCCATGTAAGCTAAACATGTATGCCTCCAATAGCCATGTAAGCTAAACATGTATGCCTCCAATAGCCCCCATCCCAACCCATATTAGTAAGAAACACTGTAACCCTTGCACAATTTATTGCCTGGTATGTTCCTCCTATAGCTATGTAAATTAAGCAAAGCTCACTCCTTTACAAAACAATGGAACCACTGTGCTGTTTATTACCTGGTTTGTTCATCCCATAGCCATATCAGTTATACAAAGCACTTACCCTGTACAAAACACTGTAATCACTGTGCTGTTTGATTACCTGGTATGTTCCTCCCATAGCCATATCAGTTACACAAATCACCCATCCTGTACAAAACATGGTAATCACTGTGCTGTTTATTACCTGGTATGTTCCTCCCATAGCCATATCAGCTACACAAATCACCAACCCTGTACAAAACACTGTAATCACTGTGCTGTTTGATTACCTCGTATGTTCCTCCCAAAGCCATGTCAGCAGAACGATAATAAGCAGCAGAGTAAACTTTCTTCTCTCTAGTGTCTCGCATGATCTTGATACGCAGCTCATCAAACTCTTCATCTGTCTGTATAAATTCTTCCTGATATTCAATGACCCAGTTGGTACCATCTGGCATCCGAAATCCATTAAACGTATAATTGAACCAATGAGGATCATGCAGCATTGAGACACTCCGAGATGGGCACGCTAGTCCCTCATGGGAAGCCAGGTGTAGGAAAGTACCTGTACAAGTTTAAGGATTCAATGAGATGAATGCATACTGTGTGTATGTGTGTGTGCATGTGTCAGACATTACTGGTAATTTACCTCAAATGACTATTTGTTAATTGATATATCAAATACTGGGAATAATAATAATAATAAATAATAATAAATAATAATAATAAAAATGACTTTTAATAATGACTTTATTTAAAGAGGGTGACAGTTTTATCTAATCCTTTATGGGGTCCTCTATTATATGCATATTTACATTTTAACACACACACACACACAAACACACACATCTAAATTTATATATGGACATAATAAACTGAAACTGTTAAAGAAGATGCTCAAACTATTTACATTGTGTATATATAGTACAAAAAATAAGACAACAAAATAGAAGGTTATTGAATTCATACTCTTAAGTTTTAATGTATTTGTCAAATTGATCTGTTTCATAGTTCATCCACCATATCTGATTATAATTTAATGGATTTGTATTTGTACTTTCTCTAATTTCCTTTGGGATTCTTTTCACATTAGTGATCCTAGATATCAAAAAACGTTTCTGAAGAGTTCTTTATTTGGGATGGAACTATGGTTAGCTGAAATGATCTTAAATTGGGATTTTTTTAAATATTTTCTATCATGAAATAGTGTAATGAGATGTAATCATATATGTTTGAAACTGTGCATAATTCTTCTAGTCTTTCTCAAAAATATTTGTATGAAATTGTGCATAATTCTAGCCTTTCTTTTGTTTGAAACTGCACAATTCTAGCCTTTCTCAAAAATATTTGTTTGAAACTGTGCATATGTCTAGCCTTTCTCAAAAGTTGAAACTGTGCTTTGTCTAGCCTTTCTCAAACATATTTGTTTGAAACTGCACAATTCTAGCCTTTCTCAAAAATATTTGTTTGAAACTGCATCAATCTAGCTTTTCTCAAAAATATTTGTTTGAAACTGTGCATCATTTTAGCCTTTCTCAAAACTATTTGTTTGAAACTGCGCATAATTCTATCATTTCTCAAAAATATTTGTTTGAAACTGTGCATAATTCTAGCCTTTCTCAAAAATATTTGTTCACTTACTGTTAACATTTTAATATCATTCATTGCATTTGGGATGTTTTCAGCATTATCTAAAATGAGGCTGCAAGCTCTTTATTTGCAAGCAGAAAAATATGTAAATATTCTTGTCAGAAGTGTTTCCCTAGATAGCCTTACAGTAGTGATAAGTTTCCCACAATGCAACTGGCTGGCCATGATCTTTTCCCAGTTGTTCAAACACCATACAATACATGCAAGAGTTATGAAAGCTCATCTCCTGGAATTGTCAAAACCTTATAATTTAACGACTGTCCTAGGATCCACTATACACAAGTCCCTCACCTCACATGCTTTTCAGCTCTAATGTTCTGGTGAATCAGCACATATAAGACCATTTAAATGAAATATGTGTTGCCTAGGCCATTTTTAATATCAGAAACAATACAGTGATAATTAGCTTTTGTTATTATCCTCAAGCCTCTGTTTTAGTACCTGATCAAATAAAACCTCCACTGGACATAGCCAAAAATGCCTGTAAACTGTTTTATGTATTTTCAAGGTTGTGACTACGTTGGTGGTCAATAATTAATATGTAACAAGATGCCCAAGTAGGCCTGATATCATTCATTTGTCTTAAATAACTTAAAGCATAGAAGTTTTTTTTTTTAAATAGTACTATAGGAATATAACCTAGATCAGTGGTTTCCAACCTTTTCAAATACAAGGACCCCTTCTTAACCTCCAAAAAATGTTTTTCAGATCCCCAAGATGCTAATAGTTCTACTTTTAGGCTCCCATGAAAAAACCCCATGGACCTCTGAGGATCTGCAGCTCACTGGCTGAAAACCACTGGCCTAGGTTGATTGATTGATTGAATGTATTTTTATGGCACACCAGCACTGTTAGGCTTTCTAGTGCCATGCAAAAGGTTATATGTAGGATCATTTAAAGACGATGAAAGGTTTCCTATCAACCAGCATTAAACAATCAAACAGTTAAAAGTAAAGCAACAAGATAGTAAGGGTAGCTTCCTGATCAACAAGGAATATAAAGGGTGTATGTTAATGAAGACAGATAAAAAGTTTTTGAATATAAAGGATTGTATATACATTACATAAAAATTCTCAGGGTGATAACATAATAGTTATAACTTATAATAAATGTTTACTTCTTTCGGGAATTTTAAAATACAAGAGACATTTATTGCATGAACAAGTTCCTTGATGTCATGTCGATTTTATATATTTCATGTCGATTTTATATATTTCACAAATCTGTTTTAAATATAATGGTATAATTAACATGTAAAGTCTCTTAAATGAAGTCATCTGAAATCTTGATGATATAAACCCATTTACCATGTGTTATAAACTTTTGGTTATATTTAAATATAAATTGACTATCAATTCTTGAAATGTGTGCAAGTTGGACTTCTGACTTGGATTTTTAACATACCTTTTAAAAAATTTCAGTCAGATTGCTATGATGTTCACAGCGTGTCAGTTTATTTGATTTCTAGCACACTGGGCATTATGCTGCAAACATGTAGCATGATGTCCCCACTGGGCCATCATGCCACAGACATGTAGCATGATGTCCAATCCAGTCACATTATCCGGACTCCAGGCCAACCAGTCCTAACAGTACTAACCTCTTAATGCTGAATGCCTAGTAAGCAGCTGTTAGTACCATTTTTTATATATCTTCGAGATGACTTGTCTGGGGTTTTGAACCTATAACCTCTCACATCTGAGGTGGGTGCTCTAACCACTTGGCCACCAGAACAGTTGAAATATGACATCAATATTCCTAAACAACTAAGCAGACCCCGCTGGAACAGTCATGCAAATTCAAGAACATGCAACATCCTACATTGACAGGATCATCAATGAAACATATGAGCCTTTACTGCCAAGAGTCTATCAGGAGTTTATTAACATTACCAATAAAAAAAAGAAATAAAATAACTTTCAACTGTTTATGGTAAACATATATTTTGTCACCTAATCTGCCAATGAACCTGTAATAGTTGGAGTAATTGTTTGATTATATGAAGAGCATTAAATCTCAAGTCAAATCTGGGTATTAGCTCTCCTTGTGATTACTTTAAATCTAAAGTAAAATATGGGTATTAGCTCTCCCTGTGATTACTTTAAATCTAAAGTAAAATATGGGTATTAGCTCTCCCTGTGATTACTTTAAATCTAAAGTAAAATATGGGTATTAGCTCTCCCTGTGATTACTTTAAATCTCAAGTCAAATCTGGGTATTAGCTCTCCCTGTGATTACTTTAAATCTAAAGTAAAATATGGGTATTAGCTCTCCCTGTGATTACTTTAAATCTCAAGTCAAATCTGGGTATTAGCTCTCCCTGTGATTACTTTAAATCTAAAGTAAAATCTGGGTATTAGCTCTCCCTGTGATTACTTTAAATCTCAAGTCAAATATGGGTATTAGCTCTCCCTGTGATTACTTTAAATCTAAAGTAAAATATGGGTATTAGCTCTCCCTGTGATTACTTTAAATCTAAAGTAAAATATGGGTATTAGCTCTCCCTGTGATTACTTTAAATCTCAAGTCAAATCTGGGTATTAGCTCTCCCTGTGATTACTTTAAATCTAAAGTAAAATATGGGTATTAGCTCTCCCTGTGATTACTTTAAATCTAAAGTAAAATCTGCGTATTAGCTCTCCCTGTGATTACTTTAAATCTAAAGTCAAATATGGGTATTAGCTCTCCCTGTGATTACTTTAAATCTAAAGTAAAATATGGGTATTAGCTCTCCCTGTGATTACTTTAAATCTCAAGTCAAATATGGGTATTAGCTCTCCCTGTGATTACTTTAAATCTAAAGTAAAATATGGGTATTAGCTCTCCCTGTGATTACTTTAAATCTCAAGTCAAATCTGGGTATTAGCTCTCCCTGTGATTACTTTAAATCTAAAGTAAAATATGGGTATTAGCTCTCCCTGTGATTACTTTAAATCTAAAGTAAAATCTGCGTATTAGCTCTCCCTGTGATTACTTTAAATCTCAAGTCAAATCTGGGTATTAGCTCTCCCTGTGATTACTTTAAATCTAAAGTAAAATATGGGTATTAGCTCTCCCTGTGATTACTTTAAATCTAAAGTAAAATATGGGTATTAGCTCTCCCTGTGATTACTTTAAATCTCAAGTCAAATCTGGGTATTAGCTCTCCCTGTGATTACTTTAAATCTAAAGTAAAATATGGGTATTAGCTCTCCCTGTGATTACTTTAAATCTCAAGTCAAATCTGGGTATTAGCTCTCCCTGTGATTACTTTAAATCTAAAGTAAAATATGGGTATTAGCTCTCCCTGTGATTACTTTAAATCTCAAGTCAAATCTGGGTATTAGCTCTCCCTGTGATTACTTTAAATCTCAAGTAAAATATGGGTATTAGCTCTCCCTGTGATTACTTTAAATCTAAAGTAAAATCTGGGTATTAGCTCTCCCTGTGATTACTTTAAATCTCAAGTCAAATCTGGGTATTAGCTCTCCCTGTGATTACTTTAAATCTAAAGTAAAATATGGGTATTAGCTCTCCCTGTGATTACTTTAAATCTAAAGTAAAATATGGGTATTAGCTCTCCCTGTGATTACTTTAAATCTAAAGTAAAATATGGGTATTAGCTCTCCCTGTGATTACTTTAAATCTCAAGTCAAATCTGGGTATTAGCTCTCCCTGTGATTACTTTAAATCTAAAGTAAAATATGGGTATTAGCTCTCCCTGTGATTACTTTAAATCTAAAGTAAAATATGGGTATTAGCTCTCCCTGTGATTACTTTAAATCTCAAGTCAAATCTGGGTATTAGCTCTCCCTGTGATTACTTTAAATCTCAAGTCAAATCTGGGTATTAGCTCTCCCTGTGATTACTTTAAATCTAAAGTAAAATATGGGTATTAGCTCTCCCTGTGATTACTTTAAATCTCAAGTCAAATCTGGGTATTAGCTCTCCCTGTGATTACTTTAAATCTCAAGTCAAATATGGGTATTAGCTCTCCCTGTGATTACTTTAAATCTAAAGTAAAATCTGCGTATTAGCTCTCCCTGTGATTACTTTAAATCTAAAGTAAAATCTGGGTATTAGCTCTCCCTGTGATTACTTTAAATCTAAAGTAAAATATGGGTATTAGCTCTCCCTGTGATTACTTTAAATCTCAAGTCAAATCTGGGTATTAGCTCTCCCTGTGATTACTTTAAATCTCAAGTCAAATATGGGTATTAGCTCTCCCTGTGATTACTTTAAATCTAAAGTAAAATATGGGTATTAGCTCTCCCTGTGATTACTTTAAATCTCAAGTCAAATCTGGGTATTAGCTCTCCCTGTGATTACTTTAAATCTAAAGTAAAATATGGGTATTAGCTCTCCCTGTGATTACTTTAAATCTCAAGTCAAATCTGGGTATTAGCTCTCCCTGTGATTACTTTAAATCTAAAGTAAAATCTGCGTATTAGCTCTCCCTGTGATTACTTTAAATCTAAAGTAAAATATGGGTATTAGCTCTCCCTGTGATTACTTTAAATCTCAAGTCAAATCTGGGTATTAGCTCTCCCTGTGATTACTTTAAATCTCAAGTCAAATATGGGTATTAGCTCTCCCTGTGATTACTTTAAATCTAAAGTAAAATATGGGTATTAGCTCTCCCTGTGATTACTTTAAATCTCAAGTCAAATCTGGGTATTAGCTCTCCCTGTGATTACTTTAAATCTCAAGTCAAATCTGGGTATTAGCTCTCCCTGTGATTACTTTAAATCTAAAGTAAAATATGGGTATTAGCTCTCCCTGTGATTACTTTAAATCTAAAGTAAAATATGGGTATTAGCTCTCCCTGTGATTACTTTAAATCTCAAGTCAAATCTGGGTATTAGCTCTCCCTGTGATTACTTTAAATCTAAAGTAAAATATGGGTATTAGCTCTCCCTGTGATTACTTTAAATCTCAAGTCAAATCTGGGTATTAGCTCTCCCTGTGATTACTTTAAATCTAAAGTAAAATATGGGTATTAGCTCTCCCTGTGATTACTTTAAATCTCAAGTCAAATCTGGGTATTAGCTCTCCCTGTGATTACTTTAAATCTAAAGTAAAATATGGGTATTAGCTCTCCCTGTGATTACTTTAAATCTCAAGTCAAATCTGGGTATTAGCTCTCCCTGTGATTACTTTAAATCTAAAGTAAAATATGGGTATTAGCTCTCCCTGTGATTACTTTAAATCTCAAGTCAAATCTGGGTATTAGCTCTCCCTGTGATTACTTTAAATCTAAAGTAAAATATGGGTATTAGCTCTCCCTGTGATTACTTTAAATCTAAAGTAAAATATGGGTATTAGCTCTCCCTGTGATTACTTTAAATCTAAAGTAAAATATGGGTATTAGCTCTCCCTGTGATTACTTTAAATCTCAAGTCAAATCTGGGTATTAGCTCTCCCTGTGATTACTTTAAATCTAAAGTAAAATATGGGTATTAGCTCTCCCTGTGATTACTTTAAATCTCAAGTCAAATCTGGGTATTAGCTCTCCCTGTGATTACTTTAAATCTAAAGTAAAATATGGGTATTAGCTCTCCCTGTGATTACTTTAAATCTCAAGTCAAATCTGGGTATTAGCTCTCCCTGTGATTACTTTAAATCTAAAGTAAAATATGGGTATTAGCTCTCCCTGTGATTACTTTAAATCTCAAGTCAAATCTGGGTATTAGCTCTCCCTGTGATTACTTTAAATCTAAAGTAAAATATGGGTATTAGCTCTCCCTGTGATTACTTTAAATCTCAAGTCAAATCTGGGTATTAGCTCTCCCTGTGATTACTTTAAATCTAAAGTAAAATATGGGTATTAGCTCTCCCTCTGATTACTTTAAATCTTGAGTCAAATTTCGGTACTAATTCTCCCTGTGATGACTGTAAATTTCAAAACAAATTTGGGCATTAGCTCTCCCTGTGATGACTTTAAATCTCAAGTCAAATATGGGCACTAGTTCTCCCTGCGATTACTTTAAATAACCTACTCTCTCCTATATTCTGAAACGTTTCTTCCTTCTACATATAAGTGCCAGTTATTTAAGGCTTTATTTCAATCGTGGACAGAAAATTGCAAAATTGTAAATGACTTACCCTCCATGACAAATGGGTCATTCCACCAGACCATATCCTGTAGGAATTGGTTGCCATCAACAACGTAGCCATCTGTTGGGGATGAGCTGTCATAGAGAACTGGTGTTGTTTCTGACCGTACCTCTAAACCAGCACCATTTGTCACAATCAGTTTGGCAAAGTATGGCGTGGACTTCTGTTCAAAAAGTCAGGTAATGTCTTTACTAAATGCATATACCACCAATGTAAAACAATCAATAATAAACTGACCAATTCTCTCTCATAAAAGATTCATGTCATCTCCTTTAAAAACAAAAGTGCATATTGTGTAGAATTAACCTACAAAAAAAATATAAGACCTGTTTACCGTATCAGTAATTTTTCATGAATTTTCTCTGTTATTTCATACATATATGGGCCTCAAACAATGACATTATTTCTAACATCATCAACATCACAAAGCATAATTATACAGTATCTATTTTTAATGTTGCAAAAATCCTCTGATCAGCTGATCCTCCCCTGCCCTTAACATCCAAATTTCATGATAGAATCCCAAATGTGTCGTGCTGTACACCCTTTGTCAGATTATACATATGTGCACAAATAGTCATCAACAGAGAAACACATGGAAAAATGAATAGACATGACAAAGATGTGAATAATTAATGTCCCATGTTTATTCCAGGAAAAGTTGCAGGACAATAGGGTCTTCATACCTCTAGTTTAAGCTCCACAAATTCATACGATGAGTAATTTCCAATAAGTTCAATCCAGTCCACTACCACTTCTTTTGGCCCTGTGTCACCACACCAATTTTGTTTCCATAGAGACATGGTGTATGAGTAGATCCTAGAGACATCATCTTCATAACCCTCCCAAACTATTGTGAGGGAGTCATTCTTGGATGTGTAGCTTATGGGCTGAAATTAAACACATTTTACTGACAGTTTCTTGAAAGGATTACTTATGATTGTTTAAAATAAACAGTGATGAAAACAAATTAGTCAAATTATACAAGAACGAAAACCATCAAAGATGATACAGGTCACAACACAAACTTCTCCCGAATTATTCCACACAACACTCACCATATCAAAGTAAGGACCAGCCCTAAGTCTACCAAATTATTCCATACAACACTCACCATATCAAAGTAAGGACCAGCCCTAAGTCTACCCATTTATTCCACACAACACTCACCATGTCAAAGTAAGGACCAGCCCTAAGTCTTCCCATAACAGGTAGAGTGATGTCAACTGTGAATTCAAAGAAAGTCATTCCACATTCTCCAGACTTGTCAGCACCTGCAGTGCAATCAGAGAAACAGTAAAATCTATTTAAATATGTAACATAATATACTATTTTTGGAGAAAATTTGTAATTAGTTTTTTCTTTTATCACACACACACAAATGGAAAAATACAGAGAAAGATTAAATTCACTAGTATGTAACCCTTCATTGAAGATTTAAATGCTACAATGAAATTATAGAAAATAAGCTACAATGAAATTATAGAAAATAATATAAATTCAAAATTTTTTTGTATAATGCACATTTAGATTCTTTACAATGTTGAATTACTGTCAAGTACACACAAAATTACTCCCCCATTAGGAAACAAGTTTTACTAGTAAGAAAAAGACTGAATATCTATGTTCTATTATTGAAAAAAAAACAATTTAATATTCTTGAGCAAGTGCCTTTTGAAATTTTTGTAATTTGCTGAATTTCTTGTAAAAATAGCCTAAGAAAACAAAATATACATGATGAGGGAGGATGAGAGTAATGGATAACAGGTTTCCATGAAGGTAGCTGGCAGACAATTTATCTTGGGTTTAAATTAACTAAGTTACAAGAAATAGTTTGACCACTCCAGTGGCCTAGCGGTTAGAGCATCATACCAAATACTTTAAAAATATGGTACTAACAGCTGCCTCGCTTGATGCTCAGCATTAAGAGGTTCGTGTTAGGTCTGGTCAGCCTGGTGTCAGGATAATGTGACTGGGTGGGATATCATGCTACATGTTTGCGGCATGATGCCTCAGTGCTAGACATCACTATAAACTGCCTCACTGCAGACATCGTAGCGATATGACTGAAAAATTGTTAAAGCTACGTTAAAAATCCTAATTGTTAAAGCTACGTTAAAAATCCTAATTGTTAAAGCTACGTTAAAAATCCTAATCACACAAACAAACAAACAAGAAATAGTTTACATTATGTATAGATAATAAATAATCTTACCCATGACCCAGGCAAAGTAAGTTTCCCCCTGGGTAAGCTGAAGCTTAGTCAGCTTTTTAAATGTGTTTGTTCCAACATTGATAATGTCCATGACATCAAAGAGTAGTGCCCTCTCTGCTTTGGGAACAGTCCCACCTTCAAGCTATAAACCATTAAAAAAAAGGTTTTATTAAGCAAAATCTTATAAAAAATACATAACTGCAGCTAGCTTTGAATTTAACGGAATCAGTAATATAATCTGTGTCATCAGTTACATTTAACGGAATCAGTAATATAATCTGTGTCATCAGTTACATTTAATGGAATCAGTAATATAATCTGTGCCATCAGTTACATTTAATGGAATCAGTAATATAATCTGTGCCATCAGTTACATTTAATGGAATCAGTAATATAATCTGTGCCATCAGTTACATTTAATGGAATCAGTAATATAATCTGTGCCATCAGTTACATTTAATGGAATCAGTAATATAATCTGTGCCATCAGTTACATTTAATGGAATCAGTAATATAATCTGTGCCATCAGTAACATTTAATGGAATCAGTAATACAATCTGTGCCATCAGTTACATTTAATGGAATCAGTAATACAATCTGTGCCATCAGTTACATTTAATGGAATCAGTAATACAATCTGTGCCATCAGTTACATTTAATGGAATCAGTAATACAATCTGTGCCATCAGTTACATTTAATGGAATCAGTAATACAATCTGTGCCATCAGTTACATTTAATGGAATCAGTAATACAATCTGTGCCATCAGTTACATTTAATGGAATCAGTAATACAATCTGTGCCATCAGTTACATTTAATGGAATCAGTAATACAATCTGTGCCATCAGTTACATTTAATGGAATCAGTAATACAATCTGTGCCATCAGTTACATTTAATGGAATCAGTAATACAATCTGTGCCATCAGTTACATTTAATGGAATCAGTAATATAATCTGTGTCATCAGTTACATTTAGCAAGTGACCATGTAGTATTGACTAATGAGTTGGGTAAATTTACTGTCAATACATGAACTTTTATTAGTAACAGAAAAGACACTGCACTGCTAACTGCAAAGATAAGTACATGTTCTAAAGATAAGTAAAGGTTCTAAAGATAAGTAAAGGTTCTAAAGATAAGTACAGGTTCTAAAGATAAGTACATGTTCTAAAGATAAGTACATGTTCTAAAGATAAGTAAAGGTTCTAAAGATAAGTACATGTTCTAAAGATAAGTAAATGTTCTAAAGATAAGTAAAGGTTCTAAAGATAAGTAAATGTTCTAAAGATAAGTAAAGGTTCTAAAGATAAGTAAAGGTTCTAAAGATAAGTAAAGGTTCTAAAGATAAGTACATGTTCTAAAGATAAGTAAAGGTTCTAAAGATAAGTAAAGGTTCTAAAGATAAGTAAAGGTTCCAAAGATAAGTAAAGGTTCTAAAGATAAGTAAAGGTTCTAAAGATAAGTACATGCTCTAAAGATAAGCACATGTTCTAAAGATAAGCACATGTTCTAAAGATAAGCACATGTTCTAAAGATAAATAAAGGTTCTAAAGATAAGTAAAGGTTCTAAAGATAAGTACATGTTCTAAAGATAAGTAAAGGTTCTAAAGATAAGTACATGTTCTAAAGATAAGTACATGTTCTAAAGATAAGTACATGTTCTAAAGATAAGTAAAGGTTCTAAAGATAAGTAAAGGTTCTAAAGATAAGTACATGTTCTAAAGATAAGTAAATGTTCTAAAGATAAGTAAATGTTCTAAAGATAAGTAAAGGTTCTAAAGATAAGTAAAGGTTCTAAAGATAAGTACAGGTTCTAAAGATAAGTAAAGGTTCTAAAGATAAGTAAAGGTTCTAAAGATAAGTACATGTTCTAAAGATAAGTAAAGGTTCTAAAGATAAGTAAAGGTTCTAAAGATAAGTAAAGGTTCTAAAGATAAGTAAAAGTCCTAAAGATAAGTACATGTTCTAAAGATAAGTAAAGGTTCTAAAGATAAGTACATGTTCTAAAGATAAGTACATGTTCTAAAGATAAGTAAAGGTTCTAAAGATAAGTAAAGGTTCTAAAGATAAGTACATGTTCTAAAGATAAGTACATGTTCTAAAGATAAGTAAAGGTTCTAAAGATAAGTAAAGGTTCTAAAGATAAGTACATATTCTAAAGATAAGTAAATGTTCTAAAGATAAGTAAAGGTTCTAAAGATAAGTACATGTTCTAAAGATAAGTACATGTTCTAAAGATAAGTACATGTTCTAAAGATAAGTACATGTTTTAAAGATAAGTAAAGGTTCTAAAGATAAGTAAAGGTTCTAAAGATAAGTAAAGGTTCTAAAGATAAGTAAAGGTTCTAAAGATAAGTAAAGGTTCTAAAGATAAGTAAAGGTTCTAAAGATAAGTACATGTTCTAAAGATAAGTAAAGGTTCTAAAGATAAGTAAAGGTTCTAAAGATAAGTAAAGGTTCTAAAGATAAGTACATGTTCTAAAGATAAGTACTTGTTCTAAAGATAAGTAAAAGTTCTAAAGATAAGTAAAAGTTCTAAAGATAAGTAAAGGTTCTAAAGATAAGTAAAGGTTCTAAAGATAAGTACATGTTCTAAAGATAAGTAAAGGTTATTAAGATAAGTAAAGGTTCTAAAGATAAGTACATGTTCTAAAGATAAGTACAAGTTCTAAAGATAAGTAAAGGTTCTAAAGATAAGTACATGTTCTAAAGATAAGTACATGTTCTAAAGATAAGTACATGTTCTAAAGATAAGTAAAGGTTCTAAAGATAAGTTAAGGTTCTAAAGATAAGTAAAGGTTCTAAAGATAAGTACATGTTCTAAAGACAAGTACATGTTCTAAAGATAAGTAAAGGTTCTAAAGATTAGTAAAGGTTCTAAAGATAAGTACATGTTCTAAAGATAAGTAAAGGTTCTAAAGATAAGTAAAGGTTCTAAAGATAAGTAAAGGTTCTAAAGATAAGTAAAGGTTCTAAAGACAAGTACATGTTCTAAAGATAAGTAAAGGTTCTAAAGATAAGTAAAGGTTCTAAAGATAAGTAAAGGTTCTAAAGATAAGTAAAGGTTTTAAAGATAAGTAAAGGTTCTAAAGATAAGTACATGTTCTAAAGATAAGTAAAGGTTCTAAAGATAAGTACATGTTCTAAAGATAAGTACATGTTCTAAAGATAAGTAAAGGTTCTAAAGATAAGTAAAGGTTCTAAAGATAAGTAAAGGTTCTAAAGATAAGTAAAGGTTCTAAAGATAAGTACAGGTTCTAAAGATAAGTAAAGGTTCTAAAGATAAGTACATGTTCTAAAGACAAGTAAAGGTTCTAAAGATAAGTAAAGGTTCTAAAGATAAGTACATGTTCTAACGATAAGTACATGTTCTAAAGATAAGTAAAAGTTCTAAAGATAAGCACATGTTCTAAAGATAAGTAAGGGTTCTAAAGATAAGTAAATGTTCTAAAGATAAATAAAGGTTCTAAAGATAAGTAAAGGTTCTAAAGATAAGTACATGTTCTAAAGACAAGTACATGTTCTAAAGTACATGTTCTAAAGATAAGTAAATGTTCTAAAGATAAGTAAAGGTTCTAAAGATAAGTAAAGGTTCTAAAGATAAGTAAATGTTCTAAAGATAAGTACATGTTCTAAAGACAAGTACATGTTCTAAAGATAAGTACATGTTCTAAAGATAAGTAAAGGTTCTAAAGATAAGTACATGTTCTAAAGATAAGTAAAGGTTCTAAAGATAAGCACATGTTCTAAAGATAAGTAAAGGTTCTAAAGATAAGTAAATGTTCTAAAGATAAGTAAAGGTTCTAAAGATAAGCACATGTTCTAAAGATAAGTAAATGTTCTAAAGATAAGTAAAGGTTCTAAAGATAAGCACATGTTCTAAAGATAAGTAAAGGTTCTAAAGATAAGTAAAGGTTCTAAAGATAAGTAAAGGTTCTAAAGATAAGTACATGTTCTAAAGACAAGTACATGTTCTAAAGATAAGTACATGTTCTAAAGATAAGTAAAGGTTCTAAAGATAAGTACATGTTCTAAAGATAAGTAAAGGTTCTAAAGATAAGCACATGTTCTAAAGATAAGTAAAGGTTCTAAAGATAAGTAAATGTTCTAAAGATAAGTAAAGGTTCTAAAGATAAGCACATGTTCTAAAGATAAGTAAATGTTCTAAAGATAAGTAAAGGTTCTAAAGATAAGCACATGTTCTAAAGATAAGTAAAGGTTCTAAAGATAAGTAAAGGTTCTAAAGATAAGTAAAGGTTCTAAAGATAAGTACATGTTCTAAAGACAAGCACATGTTCTAAAGATAAGCACATGTTCTAAAGGTAAGTACATGTTCTAAAGGTAAGTACATGTTCTAAAGATAAGTACATGTTCTAAAGATAAGTACATGTTCTAAAGATAAGTACATGTTCTAAAGATAAGCACATGTTCTAAAGATAAGTACATGTTCTAAAGATAAGTAAAGGTTCTAAAGTAAAGGTTCTAAAGATAAGTACATGTTCTAAAGATAAGTACATGTTCTAAAGATAATTAAGGGTTCTAGGCACTACATAGTGAAATAAAACTTAAATACAAATTTGGAATAAAGAAGCTAGGACATCATGTTGACCACCATTAAACATAAGTCAAAAATAAGTGTGCTTGTCCTTAGAACTTTGTATTCATTTTATCAACATATATATTTAAAGTCAAAAATAAGTGTGCTTGTCCTTAGAACTTTGTATTCATTTTAACATATATATTTTAAGTTAAAAATAAGTGTGCCTGTCCTTAGAACTTTGTATTCATTTTAACAACATATATATTTAAAGTTTAACAGTTTAAGAAAGGCTTATAGTTTTGAATAACATTTAATAGTTTTTGTCTCACTAACATCAGACTATAAGTAACTGGATTAGTCAAATCAGACTACATCCTACTGGGGATAACTTTAATGATCTTGGATAAAAAATATAATTAATTTTTAACATACATAGTTTTTACAGTTTGTGTCATTGGGCTGTATTTGTGTGGAAAGGCCAAGATAGTACAGCATCATTTCAACCTCTGACAAGAAATTATCCCATTGAATTTCCAGTACCGTGTCATTATTAACATATCGTGGCATCAGAATATTTCCAGCTGAAAAAAGAAGCCATGTTTATTGATATCATCTAGGAAAAAAACATCATAAAGCAAAAAATTATGTTTAAATTATTACTGCACGTGATCTAATTAGACTGTGAAGTACAAAGTAGACAAATCACTTTATTAGGAAAAATTGTTATTTTTTCTTCTTTTCATTCCTATGTAACTTATCTGTGTGATGTTGTATACATTATGAGATATGTCTGTCCCTAGCAAGTTAACTCAATGAATACATCACAATGTATAATGTTTCTGACACAAGTGATATTTGTATTGTTGTAATATGACACAATATTTAACATAGTTTTAATTGACATTAAATTATTCATTATATTACATTAACTTCATAACCTATATAAGACTGCTATAAAAGTTTTTAAAAATACTGGCAAATAACATTGCTATTCATCAATTACTTACGCTTCACACCACCATTAAAAGCCACAGTAAATCCATTTGAACTGGCCTCAGCCTTACTATTGGCAGCACTGAATGCCCTAACAGTGAAATAATAAACTCCTTTTACAGGCACAAGATCAAGGTTATAGAAGGTCACTGTGGTATTGAGGTACACATTTGTAAATGGAACAACATCATCTCTAGTATTGGGGAATCTTCTGTCTGTTCCCAAGGCAACCTTATAGTAAGCCACTTTCTGATTGGGTGGAATAACCACATTAGCCTGCGACTCTAGACCTGACTCTCCTGCAATGGTAACAAAAGGTCAAAGGTTAAAGGTTATTTTTAGGAATTCTTGATGGTGCTCTCTCTCTCTCTCTCTCACACACACACACACACACACACACACACACACACACACACACACACACACAGGAGGTCAACAGTCTTGCATGACACCTGTACTTTAAGATATTTTTAACCCGATAAAAGAGACAAGAAGATGAAAAAAATGAAAAAGGCTTAAAATATTGAAATACAGGTATGACATAAAGGTGGATATCCTTCCTAAATAAAACGAGAAAGTAGTCCCAAAAGTCATATTGTCACTGTGGTAATAACATTGGCAATAAACATTTTTTTCTCCAAATGATGAAAACCTGCCAATCTTAAGTAAGTTTGTTTCTTTGTTTTGTATGGTTTAACGCCATTTTTAAACACAATATAGGCTATACATGGAGGCCAGTATTAATGGTGGAGGAAGAACCCGGAAAACCCCCGGAAAGAACCACCGACCCAAGAGAAGTTACTAGCAAGCTTTCTCATATAACTACATTAGCCGAATCTTAGACTTGAACCCACACAGACAGACATGAGATGGCAGTGATCTGTAACGGACAGCGCTGTAGACCACTCTGCTGCTCGGGGCCCCTTACTGACTCTTAAGTAAGTCAGTTAATATTTTTCTGTATGATTGACCAGTTTTTAATAAGGTGTAACAAAATATCAAAAACTGCTATTGTAAAGCTGGAAAATATAATTAAATGTTTGATCCATTGACGATAAGCATAAATTATTGTGACAAGAATTCTGACCTGTTAAGGGATCCACTCGTTTGATTGCATCTCTAGTTAGACCAAATCCTTCCCAATTAGCAGTGACTTTTGTATTGTTGTTAAGAATAGGTAGGTCATATCCAATTACATCGCCATCATACACTGCACCAGCTGGGAGTGGATCGACTTTCACTGTCACTCCATTAGATCGAAGAATATACTGGTATCCTATCGCATTGGTCACACGAACCAAAGTGTAGTAGCGATTATCAACAATTAAATTCAGGTTGTTGTTGATACCAATTGTTTCCACTGAAAATAGAAAAAAAATAGGCATAACAAAAGTTTTGTTTTCTGGACATTTGAACTTCCCACTTTCCTAGAAATTGATAGCCTTCATCTTTACCCCAATTGCGGAAAGTGGAAAACCCAATTGTGCTTATATGAAACTGTTGACAGGCAAAACTATGAATTCGAAGGATAAAACAATACACTCCAAGAATAGTGTGTGCACAAAAAATGTGAACTAAATAGACTAATCTGTATACTGATAAGAACACAATAACAAATATTCCTACAACAGATTTCTATATAGATATATATAATAAAAACTCTTAGCTCTCAAGATTTTAAAGTCTTACTTTTTTTTTTTATAAAATTTTTAGTAATGAGCTTACAGTATGCTGATTTTAATAATCACTTTAATACACTTACTTGTTTTTAGTTTAAATGTTTCCAAATATATATACACAGGAAGGTGGTTTTATTAACCTTTCCTTTCCTCTTATAAACATAATATAATATAATACTAAACTCCACGTTAATCACAGGCATAAACTTAGATGAAACTGAAGAACTTAATAATGTCTGACCTCCAACGTCAAGGAATTCCTGTTCCTGTTTACCATCTAGTCGGAAAATTGCCCACTCATACTTGACTGCTGGACAGGGGTCACCAGTTGTGTCCCACCTAGCACTAATTGTTGTTGTGTCTGAAGTAAAATCTCTGAAAGAGAGAGGAAGGAAACACTGTTACACTGTTATGAAAGTGTTCTTTATTGGTATGCAATAATATAATGAAATCTAGTTTGCCTACCAAGACCACTTCTATCATGCCAGCACTGAACTTGCCAGGCACAATGATTTATTTCTGATTAAATGACAGTTACAAATTATCTGCTTTTTAACTGTTGTATAATTGTGTATTTAATAACACATTATCGACAAGACTCCTTTGAAGAGACTGATTCGGTCTGCTGACAAAAACAACTACATTATTTTGTGAGAAGTCCTGTTTCTTCCCTCAATTACATTTTTAAACTGCTGATTATTAGAATTATCTCAGATAGCAGCAAGAAGGGTAAACAGACCGAAACTAATTCAGACAAAATCAGAAAAAAAAACGAAACTAATTCAGACAAAACTAAAAAAGAGGATGAACAGACCAAATTTTCAAACAAAAATAAAGCCTCTACTGAGAGAGGGTGAACAGACCGAAACTAAAAAATGACAGTTTCGGTTTCAACCAAAGTTTCTATTTGTCAACCAATACTGTTGCAAAATTGAAAAAACAGAAATTGCCTCTGTTGTTATGGTTTTGTTAGCTGCTACAATTAAATCATATCATATAATAATAATGGAAGCAGAATCATTAACAACACGACTACCTCGAGAGCGATTAGAGGTGATAAAGAGATTTATCCTTGTGAGAGATTCTTTTAGAGATAAATTATAAGCATGACAGGAATCTCAAGTTGATTTTGCAACAGGTGCGGAACAATTATTCAAACCTGTTACTGCAACCACTAAAGAGGTTATATATGGAAAAGAAGGACAAGAAATAAAGAGAGGTGTTCTTCCTGAGCTTGAAAAAGTAGCAAAAGAAACTAAACAAACATCAGAACTGTTACAAAATCTTCCTGGTCCAGCAAAGAGTTCAATCCAGTCCGAAAAAAACCGATGAAGAAATAGTCGAAGAATTACGAAATAAATTTACCAAGAAGCTTTAGCATTTATCGATAAGAGTGGTTCAAAAGAAATTATCAAACTTGTTGCTACATGTTACGAAGATAAAAAGGAATGTTGAAACTGAAGCAAAAAAATATATATTAGAGATTCGCAACACTGGGTTATAAAATCAAAATACACACAAACCAAATTGATAAAAAAGGTGGACCATATACAGGATATCTCGGTGAGTTAAATAAAACATATAATCAATATGAAACACTAAAAGAGCAAGAAATGGAAACACTAAAACAGCAAAAAGAAGAACAAAAACAGCAAAAATTAGAAGAACAAAAACAGTGAAGAGATGAATTAAAACAGCGAAAAGAAAAATGAAAAGAGCAAAAATCGCAAAGAAAAAGATAAAAATCTTCAAAACAAGAGTCTTTTTCATCTCAACAAGAAGAAATAACAGATGATGATTTAGAAAGAATTGACAGATCACTGGATGAAATATCTCGCGATGCATTAGAGGCAACTGGTGTTACCGGTGAGGGATTTTCTGATTCTGGAACCCATGGTAGTGGTCATGTTACCTGTCCTAATAATATTGTAGACATAGCACGATTAGAAATTCTTATCGGGGGTAAACAAGCTGGAAATAACTCACCAGAAATAATTAATGAAGCCGCTCATATCTGCCGACGACTATTTGAAGGTGGTATCATGGTTATTGGTGTTTATTGAGAATTTATCGATGAAGCTCATTGATGATTATCATACTGATTGATTATCCATGATGCTCGATTAGATACATAGCATTTAAATTAAATGATCATACACTACAAACACAATAATCCAACTATGACTTATGTAGTAAATTCACGATTGCCTATTTATAAGGTATATTATGGAGATGATCTCAGTGATGTTGTTCAAGGGTTATTTGTGAGGATGGCTCCAAAAATAGCACCAATCGCAAAACAATTATCAATGAGAGCTATTGATATCATTCATGATAAGGGTATTAGTGCTGTTGGTGATGTTACCGGTAAAGCATTTGTCACAGCCAAAGAAAAACTAATCACACTGATTCGCCAACGAAAAAAACCACCACCAGGAAAACTACCATCTACAGAGATTATACTTGTGAGTGTTAGCAAAATAATAAACAGTGTGGTGGATCCAAAAATAGCAGAGCAAATAAATGAAGGATTTGATGCTCAGGGAAATATCACTGCAAATATGATAGCGAGAAGTGGCCTGACAAAGTCATCGAGATCACAATTTAGATCGAGAAATATATAATAAAATGTTCAAATCTTCATCCAACCCAGCATTGGATATACACGCTCCAGTTCTCAAAAATGATTCTGTACTTCAGGTTCAAGATACAAGCAAATACTTTCTACCCCCTGAAGCATTCGAAGTAGAAGGAGAACTTCTAACAAATGCTGATGAAATATGACCCAAATGTGCCAGTTGGTTTTGTCAATAATGGTATCATGGCATTATTTAGTAGCGCTAGATATATGATTGATGGAAGAGAGATTGAATCTATTGAGCATGATGTTGATGTTGCCACAACAATAGTGGGTTTAGCAAGATATTCTGATGATTATGCAAGATCAGCAGGTCCATCTATGATGTTCGCTAAGGATATTACTGATCACGCTGAACATGTTCAATATGTTAAAGTCAAGGCAACATGGGATACTGCGGTTGCTGCTCCACCAGCTGGATATATGAGGTCAGCAGCTGATTTTGATATTATCAGCGACGTTAATTCTAGCAATTACAACCTTGGGTTTGCAATATGTGTATCAATGTTGCTAGGACCGTGTAGATTATTTTCATGCGCGATTCCACTATCTCATATTTTTGGATTTTGCAGAAATGTTAGAAAGATTATCTTTGGAGCAAAACATACAGTAGTTCTCGTGCGAAAAGGTAATGATAATGATGCAACTGGGCATGGTGCTGGTGTTCCTGATGGTAAAGTAAATATAACAAAACTTTCATTGTGGATGCCAGTAATGACATCATCAATCACCACTGAGGAAAAATTACTATCATTTATGGATACAGGTGGTAAATCATTGCTATCATGGCTAACAACAACAACAGATATTATGGAGACTTCTCTTAACGGTATATTTACATGGCACCACAACAGGGTGTTTCTGCAACGTGGCATATATTTGTTGCATTATAGGATAAAGTACAATTAAATTCACAAACACGCAGCCATATGATATTTGATCAACTGGGTGTTACTGAAGTCTCTTTAAGGATAAACGGCCAACAAGAACCATCCGAGGATATTTTACTTAATTATGGACAAAACCAAATAGCACACACGTATAATCATTTGCTGACATTTATGGGACGTGATAATATTGTAGATACTGGTCTGCAAATATCACAATCTGATTTGATAAATCGATATCCGATTTATTACTTTTCGTTGGAACATTTTGATTGAACCAGACAGTCTGTTGTTGACATACATTTCCGAGCTTGTGTAACCACTCCTCCTGCTGGTGGTGATTACAGAGCAATTGCTGTCATACCCAGCAACAAATCAATGCTACTCGAAGGTGTTGGTGAATGAATGAGGGTAGTTGATGTGCCAGTAGAAAACATGTAGACAATTAGATCAATCTCGTATTAAATAAAATGGCATATAGTCATGTTAGTGTTACTCTGACTCCAGGTCAGATTAAAAAGTTGCAATCAGATTCAGCTAAATAATGTGGAACTACAATATCGTTAAAACACAATCAAATGTAGGGTTGTCAAAATAAACTATCACTGACAGCTCGTCAGATTAAGCATTTCAATGATGCTAACAAAGATGAAAAAGGTGTTCAGGTCACTCTCTCTGTGTCCGCAATCAAGGACATGATAAAATCAGGTGGTACATTTCTACTTCATGCTGCGTTACCAGCATTTGCCGCCATCGTCCACACGGTTGAGAAAGCTGCCACTCTCAGAGCTGTTGGTACTGCCACTGGGATGGCATTAAAGAAGGTGACTGGAAGCGGATAAAAAAAAAAGAAGAGACAATCAGTAAAAGGAAAAGGTGTAAGACCACCTGGAACTCCGTATTCATGGTACAGCGGAAACGGCCTGACACTACCGGGTACAGTTTACTAGCACCATTATCAAATTTTGATTTACTTGATGCTGTTAAAAAATTAAGAATAAAAAACTTTAGAGGTGTTTTAATGCAAGATCAATTACCACAAAAACCAAACAGTACTGAAACCGGTATCATTAATGTCGATAACAGCACCAAATCTGGAACTCACTGGATTGCATACGTGATTGATCCACGTGGAATTGTTTATTTTGATTCATATGGGTTAGTGTCACCTAAAGAATTTATGCATTATATACACCAATTAAAAATTCAGATCTAGTACTCCACGCTACCAACACAGAAAATGACCGACCCACCAATATGGGGCCAGCAGGTATTAAATATACTTAGCGCTATATAATCATATGAGTAATCGCTTTTTAGAGAGATCTTAGAGTATGATAGTTGATCGCACAATGATTGATATTTGGGGAAGATCTCTCACAAACCTGAAAAAACCCACTGGGGAAATATCTGCAACCAAAGATGTAAAAAAAATAAATAATCAAAGATGAAATATCCGAGATATTAAACCTCACAAGTGTGGATCCAAATGAAATAGTCATATTTCAAGACAAACAAGGGAAATAGAAAACGAGTAATGTTTCCTTGAATGATATTCTAGTTAAAATTAATGGAGTAACTGAAAATTCCCTAGCAGTGTTTGATTCCACCGGTAAGATTAAACCAGGAGTTCTTTTACCAACTGTGATAGATAGTATTAACAATTGAGAAAAAACATCCGGTGACACAATGACAGGTACCCTTGACATCAACTTAAATAAAATAACCGCACTTGGCGATCCAACATTGGACACTGATGCTGTGACAAAAAAATATGTAGATGTGTTAGACAATAAACTAACGACTCTATATGGTGAGCATAAAACCACAGATGATAAACTAACAAGACTGCGAGGCGAGTATAATGTTCATGTAGGCACGTTTGCAAACCTCTGCAGGAATTTTAGAAAATTGGATGAAACCATGGATATTTTCTTTGGTACTCCAATGACTGTCCCAATGAAACTTTCTGATATTATAACAAATATCGATACGATTAAACAAACACAGGACAATATCGTTAGTGATTTTTCTGCTATCGTGACCTGGCTTGATAAAATTAAAGTACCACATAAACAAAATATCAATACAGTGTACTCGACACATCATGGATCTTTTGCCTGGACACCTCAAAATAATATTATTAATATTACCGCTGATGTCAGAGATATCTACAGATTGACCCTGCTTTCAGGAGTACAGTTTAGTTTGTCATCGGATACATTTACGGGAATTAATACTGCAAGTGCAATAATTGATAAGGGTGCCATGGAAACATTTACAATAACCTCAGTCAGTGGTAATTTAGCTCGGGCATCAATGCCATACTACGTAGAATTTGTAATTGATTTAAGTTAATAGTATAATGAATATCCAACAGTATCGACATAATCAAGTCCGTGAGTTTCAAACTAAACTAATAAATCTTATTGACGAGTATAGCACGAAGATAAAAAAATACCACAGGCAAATTACCAGTGTTGACATTTATTGTGTATTTGGTTTCAAGTATAATTGCTGGAATGGGTATATTGTTATCAGCGATAACAGCACTGGCACCTGTAGTTGTCACAATTTGTGTGTCATCAGCGACAACAATTACAAGGATTCTTAGCATCATCACAAAAAAAATATCCACATGCAGTCAGAATAAACTACACAAGTATATAATTAAGTTACATACTGCATCAGCTGGGTATTCCCAATTGTCATTGCTGATATCATCTAGTCTCGATGACACAACAATATCAGATAATGAATTCTCCGTGATGATGAACATCTACCGCACAGCAACATCAAAATTAGAAAAACAGCACAATAATAACAATGACAATGACGTCAACATTAACAATGAAATTACTTCATAAAATAGCAACAAACACAAATCCACCAAAGACAACCATGATCTCAATAACCTCAAGCAACCCTGAATTCAATGTGAATTTCCCCACTGCAATTCCGGTTAAAGAGATAGCGCTAGCAAAATTACAAGTATACCACAGTTGGCCAAAAATTAGATCAAAATCATTTGGTGGTCAGCAACCGAATAATTCCTTGGTGTTTGTGAGTAAAAATAAACCAGACGGAACTCCAGATTGGAATATAGTTTCCTTACCATCTGGGACTTACCGAATCGAACAGATTAATAATGAATTACAGCATAGAATAAAATCAGTTATGGAAAAAGAATAAAAAAATCGCTATAGCAGTTCATGATCAAACACTATCATCCGCTATTGAGATAAACTCGCCCGGGTACCTTGTAGATATCTATCAGAGTTCTATAAGAACCATGCTAGGATGGCCTGAAATCCCACCACCTAAATATCAAGTACAGCCAGAGCCATGACTAAATGATTTTATCACTGATTTGAAACCTGCAGAATTTAAGGAATTTTGGTGAGGATTATCATCTCCAAAATATAGTGTGTCTGATTGGAATTTATGTAACCGTAGTATTTTTTTTATATCTTATCCTGTAATGACAATATCATTAACTGATATTGATCCAAAAACTCAGATACCTTATGTTTGTGAAAATAATTTAACATATTATGCTAATGAAAGTAAAGTTAACTATCAAACAACCTAAGATAATTTAACACGTTTATTTGATAGTTATCTTCTGAATTATCCTGATGACATTTTGAAAATGCAAATTATTAAAACAATCCAAGATATAAATTATAATATATCATATTTAGAATATGCTAATTATGCTAATTGAGATCTCATTGAAATAATAATTAACAGTAAATTTGAAATAGGTAAGGATAAACGTTAAACAAATATATCTATATCATTATAAAATATCAGAACAACAATTATCATCATTTTCATTGCCAGCATTTACAACAGACTAACTAAAGAAAAAACTCAGTGATCTTATCAATGAAAACTTTTCTCTGATACTCACCACATGGAAAAAAATACCACAACCACAAATAACCATCCTCAAACATAATAGTGACCCAGACAATGGTGGTAGGCATATTTCTCCTCAAAATGTGAATATATCCTCGATGGTTGCAATAAATTTAGCATGTGATGTTATTGATGGAAGTTACCAAATAAATCTTAAAAGATCAAATGAGGTCCAGCAAGGATACATTTTATATTCATTTGCACCAACTGTTCCACCTGGATTTTTAATCATACAGGAACCGGTAAACTCCGTGTATATGCTATGTCATCATGACATCATGATTCATTAACGAGAATTTTAAACTCACTGACCAGTCCAATAATCTTATTGACTTAAGTAATGAATTACCACAAATTAGTCTTAAGTAATTATCAAGATCTCAATCGTAAACGATTTCAATCTTAAAGACTTTTACCTAAAGGATTATCATCGTAAACAATTTCGTTCTTAAAGACTTTTACCTAAAGAATTATCATCTTAAATGATTTCCCATCTTAAGATTTCCCAGCTTAAGATTTCTGTCTTAAGATTTCAGTATATTTTACTTCCATGTTGCGCGGTGCGAAAAAAATAATAATACGGTAACAATGATCTAGTTTCGTTATCAATACCTAGAAGATGTTTATTTACTTCCTGGTAGCGTATTTTTAACATGCAACAAACACGCTATTTTTCGTTTTCAATAAGCTTTTGTAACTATAGAACTCAATTTATTACTTTTTTAACTTAATATTGTTGTGAAAAAGCCTTTCTTATTTTCTCTACTGCGGTAAATACAGGTACAAATTTTTCAATTTCACTATTTACAGCCAATGACGCGTTAATTGCTTGCTGTATTTCCTTGATAAAGGAGTATTGTGATGGTAACACATAACGATTTTCACCTGATATGTCTTCAAGATATAAAAAATCAGAAAAGATTTTATCGCAATCAAATTTATCTCATAATTTTATTCCTTGATTTTTCAAATCCGTAATTGCAGAAATTATGTCATTTATATTTTCAAAATTCATTATATAATAATATTTATCTTTAATATATAAATATATCTAATATATAAATATCCGAAAAAAATTACAAAAAATAAACAGTTGCAGATGGTAGTAGGAGTTACTCCCCTTGTACTGTTATTGGCAGGAAGAAATTGGAGAAATACTTTTAGCACAGTTTGTTAGTAGAATATATTACTCATCATTAAGCACAAATAACTAATCAAGATGGTAAAAGTTTCCACTTACCTGTGTGTTCACTCCTTGAATACACACAGTTGTAAAAATTCACTGTCTTTCATAGTCCACACAGAGAGAATTTTCCAGTGGGTTTTATCAATCACTGAATCATGGGGTATTTTTTTAATCATCAATGAATACCACAATCACTGAATCATTGGGTATTTATTTTTATCATCAATGAATCGAAACAATCACTGAATCATTGGATAAATATTTTTATCATCAATGAATCGAACCAATCACTAAATCATTGGGTATTTTTTTTATCATCACTGAATCAAACCAATCACTGAATCATTGGGTATTTTTTTTATCATCAATGAATCATTGGGTATTTTTATCCAATAAAATTCTTTTTGCGTGGACTATAAAAAAAGTGAACCTTTATGACTGTGTGTATTCCAGGAGTGAACACAGGTAAGTGGAAACTTTTTAATTGACTCTTACACAATAATTGCGCATTGGTATGAAACTCAAAACTAGTGTTAATAAGACTTTACTGTATAATATTCAAACTGAATTTTGTGTCCATATCGCTTTGAAAGTGCTGACTTATATACATTTTCTGCAACATATCGAACCGAGGGCATACAAATATCAAAATACTGGCTTCATGCATTGATTGAAATATTAATTCTTCACCCATGTTAATATTGATAGACGGGTTTTGGAATTTTTGGGTACATTCCAATATGTCCGCATTTGGTATTCTCACTCTGAGTGATAACCTGAAGGTTACATAAAGAATTTTCAGTGTTTATACAATTAATGTGATCAATTACAAGATCATCTTTGATCAATCCATTGAAACATTCTAAAACGAATTTGTGATTAAGATATCTTTTTTTCCAGCAGTAAAACTGAGATATCCATGAGTGTTGACAACCCCTATTGTTTTTTTAGTCTGCAGTGTCTGACTACACTATCACGTGATGCTTCATAGTCAATGATCGTTGGATGTGTTTAAAATTCTTGTCTCATTTATATACACATATATTATTTGTCTAATTAATTATTTGGCTAAATTATTATTTATTGAGAATCTAGTTATATAGTCACTGACAGAGTCAGGGGTCACCTTTTCTTTTATCATAACAGCGCTTATGCTCCCTGCATCGTTTACCACCACATTGGAGACACAATTGTGTCTTCTCTCGTACTCCAACACTACATTGTATACAAGGTAACGGACCTAAGATTCCTCGTTGCACACTCTGTGAATGATATCCACAAAATTCATTTCTGCATGATTTGTTACAAACGGTTACTGACCCTATCATAAGCCATTTACAGTGATTCATTATATATAAATTCTTTATTTAAATACTTGTTTTGATCATAATATGAATGAGTTTGATAGATCATCCAAAATAAAACCCTGGAAAAATGTTAAATTTAATCTCGATAGAGTCTCCATAGATGCACCAAATAAGGGTACAATAAGTGATAGAAAAATGATAGGTAAAATCCATTAAGGGTTGAATGAATTTAAGCGCGATGCAGCATCTTATTGTTGGTCAACATTTCCAATTCATGGTAGTGTTGATGCTACCATGAATGACCAAAGGGCAACAGCAATAATATCACATCTTGACCATCAAAAGTATTTTTTCAGAGTGAAATTTATTATCCGTTCAGAAACAGGTAGTTGGATTATTCGTGATAAATTCGATCCTATCTTGAAAAATAAAAAGACTGTCACAGTGAGTCAGGATTCCAAACCAGGAGTGTTGACTGAAATTGACAAATCTTATTATGAGAGAGCTTATCCTGTAACCGCAGTTGTTTATGGGATTTATCCAATAAATGAAAAACCGAGTGTTGAGAAATTAAAACCTATGAAACAGCCTTCGCTGACCTCATCAGGGATAAATTGTGTAGCCGAACAATAGAGCAATTTACAAATGCATTACGTGGAAACAAATTGACAGATCTAAGACGTAAAAAAATAAATGAAGGATAATGGGGCCACAATTCAACATGTGGCTGCGTTAGAAAAGATATTGAAATTCCCAATAACCATAGCGACGTTAACAGGAGAAATATTATACGAATTGAAATAAAAGTCAAGGGGAGCTCCAATCAAGATTGTTGATCATAATGCACATGCATGGTCTAATGCAGTAACAATATTTCCATGGGTTAGAACCATAAAATATCTACCCTTAAGAGTTCACCCCAACACACTCTGGGGAGGGGAATTTGTTTGATTTTATTCAGGCGGAAAGTAAAAAGGATTCTGTGTCAGTGTGGTTATTTCAGAGTTTGGAACATGAAAAGTGTAAATTTGAGCAAATTTGCAAGACCTAATGGTGAAATATACCGTACTGAATCTCTTCACGATGTGATGAGAAAACTAGCTCGGAATTTTTCAACTGATAATAACGAACAATTACTAACAAACTGTTTTACACTCCTGTCAATGCAGCTCATTTCGCGAGAAAGAAAAATCTGTGGAAACCAACACACACTGAATTTCTCTCAGATGTTAAAGTCAGTTTTGTAGAGATGGACACTGTGGATTATGGAATACCATATATGATCCTAAAAGTGTTTTTTCAGTTGATACGTTTGCATGTTATCCAGGGAGTTTTCTCGGGTATGAAGAGTGCTGGGTATTTTAAATGATTTGGGCATCCCACCCACTAGATGACACGAGTTGCGATTAATGGGCCTTTACCCAATTTTGATCTAACTGGATTCGCTCGTGTAGTATCATTCAAGCTTGCTAAAGTTCTTCATCCAATTTGTTATGTTTGGTTTGGTAGACATATATCTGAAAAACACTGGGTACCAATAGTGTTATTACGGTATATAATTGATTGTAAAATACTGATGTCATTCACTGTCTCTAAGGCAATTTTATCATATCACGCGCAGACTGAAATTTGATTATCACACCCCGATAGTCTTGACAGTACAATTAACGATTACAAAGAAAAATTTCCTGATCTTCACGAAGAAATATTGTTAAAGCATCCAAGGAGATCTTTGAAGTCAGAAATAAACATGCAAAGTATCTTGGTAGAAGAATAATGGTATATTCACCCAGGGTGGAGCATATGATCACAAGCGACATTATTCATGAATAATTCTAGATGATGCAGAATACGATTTTATAATCGCAGATGCAACATCTAGAGGTATATATGTCAATCATAAAGATTCTTTCTTGTCTGATGGAACAAAATTCGGTACAAATGTTAGCTACAGTGATGGAGAATGTCCCCAATACGTACATCTAAGGGCGTCTATGCTGGCTTATGCTTCTATCAATTTGCTACTGATAATAAATAGATTTCCTGAATTTGGGGTTAGAGTCACCAATGATTCATTTTATATAGATATCAAATATAGTGAAGCAGTGGCTGAATTTACAAATTCAGATAAGTGATGGAAATCATGGAGAATAAAAAAGAACTGTTGCACGATTGTTCTTAATCAGCAGATGTTATGATTGAAGATAATTACATAAAATATAATCAGATATCAGAACTATTGAAAGCCACATTATCCGATCCAATATGTAGATATAAAACCGTTTTCTTAAACGGATGTGGTGGATTGGAAAAACAACACAAGTGATCGAATCATTTCAAGGGAAATCAAACATGATTGTGCTAACACCAACACACAGACTTGCAAGAGAGATGAGAGAGAAAGAAATTACTGCTTGCACTTATCAGTTTCCTTCAATGGAAAGGTGACACATGGACTCCGGATCGAATGGGTGAGAAATATATTCCTAAAATCTTTATTTGGGATGAGATGCACAGTGTCGTTAGATATATTAAAATGTTTCTCGGGTGGTCGTTACCTAAAAATACAGCTGTGATAATGTGTGGCAATCAGGGTCAACTGCCACCATTTATAAGTTTGTCTCCACATGATTGGCTGAAAATGTTTGAAGATTTTTATGAAGAAATTAATACTGATCATAGATCACTTGATCCAGAATTAAGTGAGTTCAAGAAATTAATCAAATTACAACCGGATAAAATCCAATGTGAAATAGTGCGGGAATTAATTTCAGAAACCCCATTAAATGTTTTTTGGGAAGCATGGAGACCAAACGATTTGATAGTGGCAAGTAGAAAGATAGTCAGCGTGGTTGTTTCAAACACATAAAGAAAAATTCGCAACACTTCCAGTGCCATTGTGCTATAGGCCTACTGATTCATGAAGACAGAATATTAAAGTTGATATTCCAGGGCACCTGACAGAGTCAGGAACAGAAAAACAAACTATAGTGTTAAATGATATTGTGTTGGTTGATATCAGTCTTGTCAAAGATGCATTGTGCACTGATAAATCTCCATGGACACTAGGATACACAATGACGATACATTCTTTGCAGGGATTGACTATATCTGATATGATTGTTTGGATCATAGATCAAATTTAGTTTATCTCGCAGTGTCCAGAGTATGAAGAATAAATCAACTTTGAAAGTTGTTTTAGATGCTAATGACACCACAATCAATGATATTGTCAGTGATGATATAATCAGAGAAAAACTCACTGATTATTAACAGGAGAAAAAAAATAAACAAGAATTTGATATTGATGTTGCATTTATAATTACGCTGAAACAACAACAGAATAATCACTGTATGAGCTGTAATTGTATAATGCATTTGCAGTATTCGGATAATGATCCTCGCCAATTTACCGCAGACAGAAAAAATAGCAGTCTTGGTCATACCAGAGATAATGTGATGTTGACCTGTCTTGAGTGTAACAAACGCTGAGGTGCTAGTTAAGACCACGTGGTGGTAATTGTGTATCCTTGGGTATCACTTTTAACTGTTCACATGTAAATCCATGCTGAGGAGCAGTTGAATCTAATCTTATAGATTGCAGGTCTACTTGTGGATCTTACTATGTTAGATATTTTGTGTGTAGTAACACTCCAAATAGGATCAGTAGCTCTTTTTTTACCACCTTCAAGTTCACCTGGCTCATACTAATTTTTTACAGTGACATTGCCAAGTATTCCTTGTTTTGTAAAATCATTTTGCGTTTGTACGGGTATATACATTTTTTTTATTGCGTTAATAGGTTTCATACTGATTGTTCGAGTAATTTCATTTTTTAGTGCAGCAATCACACCTGGTAATCTCTTGACCCATTCATGAGATCATTCATCTTCGATGAATTCCTTTGTGTATTTATATCCAAATAACCGCTCAGCAAGTGTTCGATTAAATTGTTCAACAATGGCCTGATCGCGATGTAGTGCAGTACGTCCTCGTCATATCATGGTATTATGATGCTTCATTGTTGATAACACTACATCCTGAAATTCCTTGCCAGGATCAACCTGTAATAGATTTGTCCACTGCAGAGGACCTCATCGATAAATCCTTTCAAATGCAGAAGCTACTTCAGTTGATGACTTGGTCAACAATGGTTCAGCTTCTTTGTATCTACTTGCAACATCAACTATGGTTAGCGCGTATTTGTATGTCCGTTTATTAACAGTATCATGCGGCAGAAATAATATATCAGCCTGATGAACTTCATTAGGGGTGATGACATTGAAATGTGCGAAGTTAATTTGTTTAGGCAGTGGTCGATAAATCTGCCATATCGCCTGTTTTGATAACCAATCTGCCACGGTGGTATTTTTTACTTTTGCCGCGTTCGCAAGTTTATCGATTGCTGATTTACCCCAAGACTATACTCTTGGGGAATACGGTAATAAATAGATTCCATGATATTAATTACCAGTACACAGCATTAATTTACTTTTCATCGTGGATTTTATCAACCATGAAGCTAATTTTTCTTTGAAGGATTTATCAGTGACAGAATTCAATGCATAAATCAATTTCACATCTGCAATATGTATATATTGCAGATTGCTACTTTTATAAGCAACATCATGAGCATGACATGCCTTATCAATAGCGTATATTGGATATTCTCTGGGTTGGGGTTGGTCTTGGCTGTCAAGTCTGGTTCCAGGGCCACAATAACTATATCCTGGAAGGTGTTTTTCTCCTGGATATTTTGCCCATGGGAGTTTTGTCAATTTTGCTGCAATATCACCTCCTCGTTTTTTTAAAAATCATTATCCGATTTCATAGAAACAAATCTAAATTTTTTTGTACCACATTGTACACACTTACCAGCAAGTGCTGATCTGCTACTGCTTGTTGTAATTGTTGTTACTAGTATGCGTCTTACATTTAACACAATATAGATCCATAATTATTTATAATAACACGAATGTAATTGATTATTCAGCTACCCGATGACAGAAACCTGTTAAACACCATGCAATGTTGCTGAATTCAATCAGAATGATTATAATTGGTCCATCTTGAAGGGGTAAAACACAATTGGTACTTAATTTGATAACATGTTGGATGAAATGGGATAAACTATATTTGGTAGCCCCGAGCGTAGACGATCAGCGATGTTATGAAGTGTTAAAGGATTTTAACGAGAAAGCAAAATCAGAAATTGATGAGGATATTATTGAATTTATAACCGATATTGAAGAATCTCTGAGTATTGATTGTATTGATGGAAGTACTAACAATATAGTTGTGTACAATGATGTGATGCTAGACAATCAAAAAATTCCCGCTAGGATATTTTCCAGAGGTAGGCATAAAAATACTGATGTGATATATGTTACTCAGAGGTATACTCAAGTACTAAAAGTGATCAGGGATAACTGTAATATTCTTGGTGTTTTTAATGGAGTTGACACTCATAGGCTACGAACTATTCACCAAACCTGGTGCAGTGGAGATATGAATTATAATCTCTTTAGAAATTTCTTTAGTCATGCTCAGTCAATCCCACATGGATTTGTAACGATAAATTTGCATGACCCAAGATCAAGATATTTTATCGGACTTGATAAAATATTTGGTTAAAATTATAGCAGCTAACAAAACCACAACAACAATATCTGAGGCAATTTCCTTTTTTTTTTTTATTTCGCAACAGTGTTGGTTGACAAATAGAAACTTCGGTTGAAACCAAAACTGTCATTTTTTAGTTTCGGTTTATTTTCTGATTTTGTCTGAATTAGTTTCGGTGTATTCACCCTTCTTGCTGCTCAGATATTCATGAAAGCTCAAACATATTTCTTAAATGTTCAAATGAACATCATCAAAAGAATAGCGAAAAAATCTTTGTAATACCCTTGGATCATTGATACTTCCAGAGAAACAATAATAATATGCTTTCCTTGATTGAAAATTCTGGTATCAATTAAAATTTCATTTTTTTTAGCAAACAATAAGATTTAATACCTGTTATGAAAATTTATTCGCAGTATTTGCACTTGATTGTACAAAAAATATAAGCTAAACTTTGCTATTTAAGCAGTAAAATATTGATTGTTTTTAAAACTTACATGTCACTTGGTGCATTTGTATCATAGTCATAGACTCCAACATGCTGTAGAGGTGCCAAACCCTGGCTGAGATATGATATGTACACCCCATTTGATGTAGCGATACTGGATAATCCTGCAGCATTTGTACCTTTTACTGACACAAAGATCTGGAAAAAGCAATTAACTTGTGATGTGAAAAAGATTAACAGGCTATTGTTCTTACAATTACAGGACATACTATTTTATCTAGCTTTTATTTCTTCTGACTATCTGTTAATGTGTTGACATGAGTGGCACAATGTATGTCAACTTACATTAGTCTATTAAATTAATGACATATCTACTGGTCATTGTTCAAAATGAATTAATGAGACTTGATTGTAATAAACACATATGGGGCATTGTAACAGTACTTATTTCATATAAAAAGTCTGATTTAATTTATTTCTGTTTTGTGAGTCTTAAAGACATATGAATCACTGAAAATGTGTTCCAACACCATGGATGCCCCTGGCACATAAGATAGGCTGAATGTCAAAGTTTTAAGTCAAAGAGGGAAATTGGTATATGTAAACGTAAAACAATGTTTTATGGCTCTCAGCACAAAAGTAACCATGTAGTGCCTATCTGATGGAAAAGTTTGAAAATGTAAAAATTAATCACCTTGAAATTTCAGAAGATAAACCCTTTCCAATAAAAATAAACATTAATTGCAAAAAAATAAAATATAAAATGTTAAAATGTAAAATTTTCATAGCTTGTAAAACATTTATTTCATTGACTACATTCATTCAAATAATTGAAGATTTTCTCTGGTGGTGCATCCTACAGTTTCTGCAAGCAGTTCATGACAACACGATTTCGGTTAGGAAAATCTATGAAACTTAACCTAGCTTAATGTACAGCCTTGTATGTTTCAATGAATTAAGTCCTAGCTTAATGTACAGCCTTGTATGTTTCAATGAATTAAGTCCTAGCTTAATGTACAGCCTTGTATGTTTCAATGAATTAAGTCCTAGCTTAATGTACAGCCTTGTATGTTTCAATGAATTAAGTCCTAGCTTAATGTACAGCCTTGTATGTTTCAATGAATTAAGTCCTAGCTTAATGTACAGCCTTGTATGTTTCAATGAATTAAGTCCTAGCTTAATGTACAGCCTTGTATGTTTCAATGAATTAAGTCCTAGCTTAATGTACAGCCTTGTATGTTTCAATGAATCAAGTCCTAGCTTAATGTACAGCCTTGTATGTTTCAATGAATTAAGTCCTAGCTTAATGTACAGCCTTGTATGTTTGAGTGAATTAAGTCCTTCAAAAGTTATAATCTAGAATATAATTTGTGATAGATAATGTTACTTGATGTGACATGGTCTGATGCGATGGAAAGACATAAATGGCACTATGGAGTGACATAAAAAGTTGAAACAGACATAAACCAATTTCTGTTGCAGTTAATTACTATTTCTCAAGAGTACCTGTTTCTCCCCAACCAGGTTGAGTCCAGTTATGGTGAAGGTGTTGATCTTAGGGTCCACCTTAAAGTAGGGCACAATTTGACCACCACCTCTAGTTCGACCCACAGCCAGTTGGTAACTGCAGAAAAAGGTGAAATTTATCTGTCTATTATATTGTTGCAAATTGTTTTTCCTTTTCACAAAGCAGAATCTAAATTCTCTTTATGTGCTTATCATATTCCTGACAAACTATTCTGCCTAATTCAATCTTTTGATTCCATTCTTTGAGTGCTAAGTGCCATACAATATTATATTATTATGCTAATTAAGATGAATATGCCTTAGGTATCAAACATGAAAATTTAGTTTACAGTCCAAAATAATGCCAAATAATTTGCTCTCTTTTCTACAGGAATGATAACTGTCGAGATGGAACTTTTGATCATAAATATGATGTAAGATAAATGGCACAATGCATGATTAGCTTTAAATTAAAAAAATTATATAAAAATTCTTTAACTTCTTTTCTTCAAATGTACAATTTTTTTTAACAAATAAAAAAAGTTAAAAATTTAAACAAATAAAATAAATTAAACAAATAAAAATTAATCCCATTTCCTTTGCCTGTTCTTGAACATTGTTTATACTCACCTGAAATCGAAGTTTATTAGTAAAAACGATGTCAACATATAACAAGGAGGAGTCAGCTCCTGTATTTTACTATGTCAATTTTTTTTGTTGAATAAGCTGACTGACAATATCCTGCCTACACCCATTTCCAGAGAATATCTTTCTGAAAGCATTCTTAGAAATATTTGTCTTTTAAGCCCCTTGGACCTAGGTTGGACAGGTAATTCATTTTGTTGTACTTCCATGCGATGTCACAAGCTTTCTCAGTCAAATGCATGTTTTTCTTGTTGCAAGTCCTGACAAGACAGTTTATTGTGCTTCTCTAAATCAACAATATACATTAAACAGGAAGTTGATGGATTCATGACACTAGAGTAATCCGTCATTTATCATCCAGTCCATGGTTGTACAAATACAGCTCGTTAATGATTTTTGATGTGGCCACATCTTAGCAACAAATCATTCAAACTGACTTTTAATGTGGCCACATCTTACAAATCATTCAAACTTACTTTTAATATGGCCACATCTTAGCAACAAATGATTCAAACTGACTTTTAATATGGCCACCCATCTTAGCAACAAATCATTCAAACTTACTTTTAATATGGCCACATCTTAGCAACAAATCGTTCAAACTGACTTTTAATATGGCCACATCTTAGCAACAAATCATTCAAACTGACTTTTAATGTGGCCACATCTTAGCAACAAATGATTCAAACTGACTTTTAATATGGCCACATCTTAGCAACAAATCATTCAAACTGACTTTTAATATGGCCACATCTTAGCAACAAATGATTCAAACTGACTTTTAATATGGCCACATATTAGCAACAAATCATTCAAACTGACTTTAAATGTGGCCACATCTTAGCAACAAATGATTCAAACTGACTTTTAATGTGGCCACATCTTTGCAACAAATGATTCAAACTGACTTTTAATATGGCCACATCTTAGCAACAAATCATTCAAACTGACTTGTTTGCTGTATCAATCGGTTACTGCAAATGCTAATACCTTGTTACTCCAGATTCGGGATCTTCAAATCGCTTCCAGGCCACAGAGACACTTGTCAGGGATTCCTGGCATACAGCATCAATTTCTTTACAAGCTGAAGGAGAAATGCCATAGTGTTAAGAGTCCAAGAAAATAATTTGATAAGAATCAAACTACACTGATGAGTTTTGCACAAATTTGTTGTTGTTGTTGTAGGGTTTAATGCCATTTTTCAGCACAAGATAGGCTATACATGGTGGCCTGTATTAATGGTGGAGGAAGAACCCAGAGAATACCTCGGAAAATACCACTGACCCACGGGAAGCTACCGGCAAGTTTTCTCACATACCCACATTGGTGAAACCAGAGCCTTGAACCTATGCAGACAACGGTGACATGGCAGTGATCCGTAATGGTGAGCACTTAAGACCACTACACCACTCAGGGCCCCTTTTGCATATATCTTTTGTATTTTTTAATTACTTGTAGACATTAGATTAGAAAAAGAACACCTACAACTGACATGAAAACAAAATTAATGAATTAATTTAATTATTTGAAACAAAAACTACAACAGGTGCAGTACTCTCAGTTGCATACTATTTTTGTTAATACCTAAAGGCCCAATACTCTCAGTTGCATACTATTTATGTTAATACCTAAAGGTCCAATACTCTCAGTTGCATACTATTTATGTTAATACCTAAAGGTCCAGCACTCTCAGTTGTATATTATTATGTTAACACTTTATGTCCAGCACACTCAATTTGTATGCCTCTTGTACTGCATCTTGTTTTCATCAAAAGATAAACGAAATATTGAATGTAGAAAATTTTAAAAGGTATCTCTGTGAAAAGTGCTTGACACATGTGTCAAGTTATTAGATGAAATAACTTGAACAGTTTGAAAGTTATGCTGTGGAAAAGAATTTTTTTTACACAGCAAATCTATATATCATCCCAAACAGACTACTACCGTATTTACCGGCGTATAAGTCGATACTTTTTTCCTTGAAAGTCATCCCATAGAGACTGTGCTAAGTATAAGAGGTTTATTTATCCAATATTAAGAAACACATTAATGGAATTTTATTATAGCAAGAAATGTGTTCAAGGAACACAGATGTCCCATTATATTTATCTGAAAACTGACCTAAATGACAAGTGAAGCAGGTGTAATGGATGGATGGAGAGACGGACAGACATGGGTAACACCAGACATCCTCCTGCTGTCATGATGGGGCATACAAGTAAACTACATCATAACAAAATGTAATAATGTAACAAGGATTATAAAGTATTTGCTGACATGACCAACACAAATACTTGAAATGATTTAACTTGACATGTTAGACATTAGACATAAAGTGCCCATAACTTTCCCATTCAACTGTTTGGTAATTATATTTTTCCAATTGTTTCAACACTCTATAGCCACAAGCACAGGATGAAACAGGTGTGAAAACTTATCTCTTGGACAATATTGTGTGGCAGCATGGTGGCTGTAGGCATAAATAAGACTGTAAGTACAAAAGTATGATTACCCATGTCCATGTATTAGAAAGATCACAGCATCAACAGCTACCTCTTATTGAGGGCCTGATGAAATATATTATCATTGTCGGATTTGACTGAAAATGCTCATTAATAAAATCTTACTGATTTTCAAGGTAGCAAGTGTACTTCTCATATAAATACTGCATAAATACTGTTTTCAGGTTTATATTCTATACTACAGTTTTTTTAAAATTTCTTAATAATAAATAGTTAAAGAAAAAAATATTGATGCATGGAAATATAACAGTATTATTAAAGCAACAGCAAATGTGAACTGAAAAGTACACAATTGCCAGTACATTTAATAATCAAGTATATACTAGCAGACTACAGGTAATAAAATGAACTACAACATGGATGTGCTTTCAGTTATAAAAAAACAAGCATGGACTGTTTATTCAGCTGTGTAAAGCAATAACAGAATACAGCAGTGATTTGTTCAGAAGGAAAATCACAAGTATGTTAGCATCGGTAATGCAATTTGACGATTGCCGGTAATTAGGAATATCATACGATACCATTATCGAAGGATGAAAATAAGTCAAATTGGTGAATTTGACTTATACTCAGCATCAATTTATAGGCTGGAAAATACGGTAAGTATAAGATTTATTCATTAAATATTAAGAAACACATTAATGTAATTTTATTATAGCAAGAAATGTGTTCAAGGAACACAGATGCCCCATTATATTTATCTGAAAACTGACCTAAATGACAAGTGAAGCAGGTGTAATGGATGGATGGAGAGACGGACAGACATGGGTAACACCAGACATCCTCCTGCTGTCATGATGGGGCATACAAGTAAACTACATCATAACAAAATGTAATAATGTAATAAATATTATAAAGTATTTGCTGACATGACCAACACAAATACTTGAAATGATTTAACTTGACATGTCAGACATTAGACATAAAGTGCCCATAACTTTCCCATTCAACTGTTTGGTAATTATATTTTTCCAATTGTTTCAACACTCTATAGCCACAAGCACAGGATGAAACAGGTGTGAAAACTTATCTCTTGGACAATATTGTGTGGCAGCATGGTGGCTGTAAGCATAAATAAGACCGTAAGTACAAAAGTATGATTACCCATGTCCATGTATTAGAAAGATCACAGCATCAACAGCTACCTCTTATTGAGGGCCTGATGAAATATATTATTATTGTCGGATTTGACTGAAAATGCTCATTAATAAAATCTTACTGATTTTCAAGGTAGTAAGTGTACTTCTCATCAAATAATTTTAAAAAAGCAGAGTTGCATAAATATTGTTTTCAGAATATATTCTTTACTAAAAGTTTTTTTAAAAATAGTTAAAGAAAATAGCAGTGATGCATGGAAGGATAACAGTCTTATTGAAGCAACAGCATACTTTTTATGTGAACTGAAAAGTACATGCTTTTGTTAGATTTTCTTTTCTTGAAAATTAAATTGGCAGCCAGATGTTTGTAAAATTTATAATAGAAACATTCAAAGGAAAATATTGAAAGTTATATCAACAAAGACTGCTAGTACACAATTGCCAGTACATTAAATAATCGAGTATATAAAAGCTTTCTTTGTTGATATAACTTTCAATATTTTCCTATAATTGCAATCGAAGTAGCTTGTAGAGGAAAGTAATGTTTCGATTGGTCAGAATGTTATCACGTGATCAAAATGAATTGCGTTCATTTCAGGATGAACTGTTAGGAGAAACTACTTTTCAAAGTATACCCACGTCTATAAATAGAGTCACATGTACAGCAGACGATAAAAAATGCTAGTGAAGGCAGAAACGAAGTAAACATTAAAGGAAAAGAACAATTTTACAATTTCTTTTAACAATAATTGAATTACATTAATCTGAAAGATTAAAGCAACATATACTTCACATTTTTTATAAAAAAATATTATTTCTTTGTTGAAATATGTTAAAAGTATGGATAAAAATTAAGTGAGCTAGGTCAAGGTCAAAGGCATTATGGCTATCGTGTCAGAATTTTGGAGATTCGTTCGCTAACTTTGCCTTATCAAAAAGATTTCTCGCATGATGATATTTATAATTTTGACCCTTCTATATTTGACGTGCCTTTTTAAGTGGAAAAAGTATTACAAACTGAGTTGTCATTTCGTTTGACGGATAAAAGGTTGATCTAGCGGCCTACAGGATGATCACAAACCAAAACACTTCAAATCACTTAAGTCTCTAAAACATATCAGAACAGCGGTACTCAAAATCTACCAATAAAAACACTAAATGGGTCTACAAAACTTGTACAGGTAGATTTTATCATTCATTCGACAATCATAATAAATTAACTATAATAACAATAATAATGACCAGTATACTGGACTGTTCATTAATATAAGTATTGGTAATATTGCCTGATACTTAATTTTTTCTTATGTTTTCTTAAATTATATATTATGAAAAGGCAATATACTGTTTCATTCATGCCATTTTTATACAAAAGACTTAACTTGCTTTTAAGTGAATAAAATGTAGTTCATCTTTAAATTAATATTTTTGACAGCATAACAAATGTAACAAATTTGTTATATAAATACAAATTATGGAAAGGAGATATGCAAGAATGATTGTTCCCAAAGATCTAAATATTTAAAATGTTATAAAATAGTTTCTACCAAGCAGAGCAACATATGACTTTTCAGAATGACACAAAGATAAGAATATAGAGATAGAACTGAAGTCATCTTAGTCTGCACATTTGTTATTTGGCCCAAATGTTAACCATATTTTATGCCAAAGCAGCCCCTAAGGTCACCACGACATGAAAGAGGATGCTCCTTGAAGCCCGAGCTAAAGAATACCATAAAAACACTTTTTAAAATGTTGGAGCTATTATTAACTGCTTTATTCAGGTTGAATGTGGTCATTCAATTAATAATTTATTGTTACACACCCTGACTTTAAAAATCAAACAACTAAATGCTAAATGGAAATATAAAGTTGAACTCGACACATGCCAGTTATTCCTCCATCAGACATGTATGCGATAAATCAATACCTGATGCATGATAATCCTATCACACTCAGATACAGGGTTTGGTTATACCTCTCCATCCACTATGTTACACTTGGATAAGAATTCCACAGCCAATTAATACCCACCAGTCTCGAAATCAGATTTGATGAAACAGGGGCTGAATATGTCAATTTGACCCATCAAACTATGGAAACAAATCATCATGGAGACTTAAATGCTAAGGAGGAAAATTCTTACATGGGAATGTATGCAGCTGGTGGTCAAAACTGCCCAGTCAGGTCAGTAAAATACTACCTCACACACATTAATCCAAGAGCTGAATCACAGTTTTATCACATTGATAAAAATGCTATTGAAAATCCCCAATTTTATCAAATATGGTATACCATAAAATGAGTTGGACAGAGATAATTAGGCAGTTTTATGCCTGACATATGCAAAAATACCCATATATCTGCAAGATATACTGCTCACTCTCTTTGTGCAAAAGCTTTGAATGCAATGATCAACACCAACCTTCCTGCTAGGTACATTATGTATCTGTCTGACCACTCCAATGAACTATCACTGAAACCATACACAAGGCCCAGCACTCAACATTAAAAAAAAATGATTAACATTCTTTCCAATTGATGTTCAAATGTAACATTGTCTGCTCAAGAATCTTTTGCAGTACTCACTTTCATGCAAATGTAAATGTTCAAATGACCTCAACAAACTCAAGAAATCTAACTCAAGAAAATGTTCAAATGACCCCTATAAACCCAAGCAGTTGTTACTTAAGTAATTGTTACTGAATCTGCTCAAAATTTCTATCAAACACTATATGCTAATACAATGAACTCTATGACAAGTTTATCCAACTATCATTTCAATAAATTCACCTTCCAGTTTAGCTGCAACTAAACAAAGTGCAAACAAGTTAAGAAAATACATGATATGCAAGTTAAGTGTCAACTATCCAGTCCAGAACAATATTTTTGTCATGTATAACTCCTGGTACTTTTTTATGTCAATTTCCAATTAATAATTTTATAAATTTTCTAAACTTATGTCCCAAACTTAATGAGAGGGATATGGCTATGAACCATTGTCACTAAACAAATCTTGTAAAAAAAATAGAGATAAAATAAGTACTCAATTATTTTTTAACTGTGTATGTCTGAACCAACACAAATGATCACACACTTTCTATAACCTAACCTCATACACCTAGATGTACTAGTGAAGCCTGTTTATATACATGAAAATATGTTTTGAAGAACGAAATTAGATCACTCACATGTGATAAATATGCAAAATCACACTGGCAGTATATGAATGCATACATTCTTGGCCATGAATCCCGACTTTAAATATAGAGCTCCACTTTGAATACACGTGTTCATTAAGGTAAAATATCAAAATCACGGCAGCAAATTCCATACATCATTTTCCATTGAATCAAGGACTGGTATTATGATGACCTTATTACGATCAGGCAGGACAACCCCAAGTGCTATAAATAGCTACGTAAAAAAACACCAAATTATGTATTACTACGCTCAGTTAAGATTTATGTTTCTTACTGATGGAAACAAAATAACATAGCAAACAAATGAAATTTCAATTATAAGAGTTTAACGTTTTTTCTGCGTTCATCGTGGTATGAACTGTCAGTTGCCGACTCACACAGCAAATAACGCCCTTCGAGCGTTATGTAAGCTGTGTGAGTCGGCAACTGACAGTTCATACCATGATGAACGCAGAAAAAACAACGTTAAACTCTTAATTGAATGTTTATATTATAAATTTTACAAACATCTGGCTGCCAATTTAATTTTCAGGAAAAGAAAATCCAACAAAAGCCATTACAAATTCAAGGTTTCAGGTACCAAAACAAAGAATTATTAATAATGAAGTGGCAGTCTAGCCTGCTTATGACAAACTCACTTTCATCTGAGTCACAGGCTCTTTTATTCATCAGCACAGTAGAATCATCATCTGCATTTTCCACTCTGTAGTCAGTCCGCAGCTCCACCACTGGACCAGAAATGGGAGGTGTGCTGTCGATGTTGATGGCTTCAGAGAAAGCATGGCTTATCAGATTCACTCTATTAATGGCTGTCACCATGACATAGTAAGGCTGGCCCAGTGAGAGAGTTGCTGCTAAATCTGAAAGCAAACATTCCTTTTAACTTTTAAGTCACTTCCAATGTACAGTATCTCTACTTATGACAACATATCTTGACTAAATTTGTTTAGCAAATACATGAAAAATCTAAAAAATTCAACATAAGTGTTATCCAACTTTTTCCAGACCAATACATTAAAAAAGAGAAACAGAACTGCTCTCTGAAATATAGCTTCTATTTTATCTCACCAGTATTAGGAAGTACACCTCTCCCTCAATTACTTGAGAGAAATGGGGTATATAAATATTAACCAGGGCATTATTGATGGAGCAATATTTCCAAGGAAATTCAAATTCTTGTTAACAGTTCTGGGAAAGGATTTGGGGTACTACATACAAATCTCTCCCATCCTAAATTTGAAGTCAATAGGGTTCACAAGCATCAATTATGCTTCATACATGTTGGAAAAGCTTTATAAGGAATGCTATATCTTAAGAAGTCCAATAAAGTTAATAAATTTATTTAAAAACAAACCTTTTAATATGAACCAAACTGACATGCTGTACTCACAAATTTGTCTATTAATAAAACTGGGTTGCCTCCCTCTCCGTATCAAATCACATGTGTCTGTCGTATGCAAAACAAATGGATTAAAGCTTCCGAGTTAGGATTACACCTGTGAAGTGTCTTAGTGAAATAGATCAACATGGTTGCTCTAACAAATTCCTAAAGATTGCTATTTTAAATGCCAGTTCTTTGTCGACATCACGTGGTAATGATGACTCAGTACAACTGCTACTAGTTTAAACAAATGTTGTTGGCATATGGCAGATTCACTGCATATGGATGGGAAAAAAGTGAAAGAAAAGAAAGAGAAATTAAAAATATGTACATTTTATTACAATTTCCAAGTAATTTGTGTCTGTTTGAAGTACTATCACACATTAGCCAATGGCAGAAAATTAGTTGATTCTCTCTTTTCACAGATGAAAAGATGACTGTCATGAGCAACAAGACATCATGTGACTTCCATGCAAAAGGAGTAACATAACTCATCAAGGGGGCTGCCACTGTAACTATACTAGATATCAACTTAATACCATTTCAACAGAACTTTTAGTGAGAAGCCCACGCTGATAAAACCCCTAATTCTGGAGTGATTACAAGATTCTGAAGATGGTTGATATGGTGGCCATTTTCATTTAGAATCATCTTCCTATGGAATGAATATACATTTAAAGTCATCCTCCAAGAAAGTTTACCAGGAAGAGTGACAAAAAACTTGTGCGAATGGAAGGTCATACGAAGGATAACAGACTATTCCATAAACGCTTCTTGCAAAAGATCCATAGAGCTAATAAAAAGAGTTTGCAGACTGATGCTAGTTGCAGTCCTGGAATACTACTACATCCCAACTAAAAAAAAAAGATGAGCAAAAAGAGAAAAAACAAAATTGTGAATAATTATTTTATTAGATTTTTAATTTTTTTAAAAATGGATTACTTCAGGTTTTAAAGAACAATCTACAGGTTAGCCAAATCAAAAACTTTATCTATCGGATGTTATTTAAATGACATCTTATGCTGACCTTACACACAGTTGTCACGATAATGTCAACACTATTATCCTAATTGGCTGATGTTGTTACAGGGTTTAATACCATGTTTCAGCACAAGATATATGTATATGACAACCAGTATAACTGGTGGAGTCAGAACCCAGGAAAGAACCACCAACCCATGGGAAGCTACTGGTAAGCTTTCTCATGAACCACATTGGCTGAGCCAGAGACTCGTACTTACACAGACAGAGGTGAGACGGCAGTGATCTGTAATTACGAGTGCTTTAGATCAGCCACTCAGGGCCCCCTATAATCTGCTGAGACAATGCATTAATTAGCTATGTCACCATGCCAAAGAAACATTGAGTTGTCAACCATTGTCAAAATAAATCCAACAAAGACAATAAATGCACAGTGCTCACATGCATCAAGTCAACAGACAATGGATGCTTTCTGTTTCGATAAAAGATGGCATTTACAATGATTACACAAAAACAGATATAAAAACAAACTCAAAACAGTTGTCTGAATATTTTTAACTCTCATTTATTTCTTACAATAATAACACCAATAGCTTTCAATTTTTTAAAAATCAATACTTTGTCATATATTGTGTTACTTGTTGAGACAGGTTTTTTTAATTTAAAAATTCAATCAAAATGTGCACATTTTATCATTTAAATTTCAAATTTATGTGCATGACATATTCAAGATATATATATATATATATATATCAAGCTTTAAATTTTGTTTTCAAGTTTGAAATGTTTTCACAGAAGCCTAATTACTTGTCTATAAAAATTAAAACTGAGATCCATGTCAAACTCGGCATATTAAGCAGATTTGTAAACTATCAGTTTAAATGAGGAAGTGGTGTATGGAGCATCTCACAAGAGTGTTTATTACAGGAAGTGGTGTATGGAGCATCTCAAAAGAGTGTTTATTAGAAGAATTGGTGTATGGAGCATCTCACAAGAGTGTTTATTAGAGGAAGTGGTGCATGGAGCATCTCAAAAGAGTGTTTATTAGAAGAAGTGGTGTATGGAGCATCTCACAAGAGTGTTTATTAGAGGAAGTGGTGTATGGAGCATCTCACAAGAGTGTTCATTAGAGGAAGTGGTGTATGGAGCATCTCACAAGAGTATTTATTAGAGGAAGTGGTGTATGGAGTGTCTCAAATGAGTGTTTATTAGAGGAAGTGGTCTAGGTATTATCTCACAAGTGTTTATTAGAGAAAGTGGTGTATGGAGTGTCTCAAAAGAATGTTTATTAGAGGAAGTGGTGTATGGAGCATCTCACAAGAGTGTTTATTAGAGAAAGTGGTGTATGTATTATCTGACAAGAGTGTTTATTAGAGGAAGTGGTGTATGGAGCATCTCACAAGAATGTTTATTAGAGAAAGTGGTGTATGTATTATCTCACAAGAGTGTTTATTAGAGGAAGTGGTGTATGGAGTGTCTCACAAGAGTGTTTATTAGAGGAAGTGGTGTATGGAGTGCCTCACAAGAATGTTTATTAGAGAAAGTGGTGTATGTATTATTTCACAAGAGTGTTTATTAGAGGAAGTGGTGTATGGAGTGTCTCACAAGAGTGTTGATTAGAGGAAGTGGTGTATGGAGTGTCTCATAAGAGTTTTTATTAGAGAAAGTGGTGTATGGAGTGTCTCAAAAGAATGTTTATTAGAGGAAGTGGTGTATGGAGCATATCACAAGAGTGTTCATTAGAGGAAGTGGTGTATGGAGCATCTCACAAGAGTATTTATTAGAGGAAGTGGTGTATGGAGTGTCTCAAATGAGTGTTTATTAGAGGAAGTGGTCTAGGTATTATCTCACAAGAGTGTTTATTAGAGAAAGTGGTGTATGGAGTGTCTCAAAAGAGTGTTTATTAGAGGAAGTGGTGTATGGAGCATCTCACAAGAGTGTTTATTAGAGGAAGTGGTGTATGGAGCATCTCACAAGAATGTTTATTAGAGAAAGTGGTGTATGTATTATCTCACAAGAGTGTTTATTAGAGAAAGTGGTGTATGGAGTGTCTCACAAGAGTGTTCATTAGAGGAAGTGGTGTATGGAGTATCTCACAAGAGTGTTCATTAAAGGAAGTGGTGTATGGAGCATCTCACAAGTGTTTTTTAAAGGAAGTGGTGTATGTATTATTGTATTATCTCACAAGAGTGTTTATTAGAGGAAATGGTGTATGGAGTCTCAAAAGAGTGTTTATTAGAGGAAGTGGTGTATGGAGTGCCTCACAAGAATGTTTATTAGAGAAAGTGGTGTATTATTTCACAAGAGTGTTTATTAGAGGAAGTGGTGTATGGAGTGTCTCATAAGAGTGTTTTTATTAGAGAAAGTGGTGTATATGGAGTGTCTCAAAAGAATGTTTGGAGTGTCTCACAAGAGTGTTGATTAGAGGAAGTGGTGTATGGAGTGTCTCATAAGAGTGTTTTTATTAGAGAAAGTGGTGTATATGGAGTGTCTCAAAAGAATGTTTATTAGAGGAAGTGGTGTATGGAGCATCTCACAAGAGTGTTCATTAGAGGAAGTAATGTATTATTTCACATGGATGTTCATTAGAGATGAGACATCCCCTCTTTGTTCAGCCTGCATTTGGTTTTCAAAATAAACAGCTTTAACCCTGAGGTTACTTTACTTTATTTTACTTAATATTAAGATGGATACTGATACAAGGAGGGGTAAGTCAAGTTTACCTTCAAAGACATGCTTGCTGTTAGTGGCTGGCAATTGTAAGTTATTCACTACATCACTATAGCCCTGTTCTGTGCCCATAGAAATATTGTAATACACTACACTGATATATAAGAAAATTAAATGAAGCTTACCTTCAAAGACATGCTTGCTGTTAGTGGCTGGCAATTGTAAGTTATTCACTACATTAGTGTAGCCCTGTTCTGTGCCCATAGAAATATTGTAATACACTATAGGGCTCTCTTTGTCCACAAAACCACTCCAGCTGCACTCAATTGCACCACCCTGCTGTTAAAAAAAATGGGGCAACATTTTTACATTTTTATTTCTTATATAAGAAAACTTTGTTTTTCTACAATACTATTAGTTATTGAAGTTTTGTGTGTTGCATGCTGGGTGTGCATCCACCCTAAATATACACTGTTTACAATTTGACCCCAAAATTACATTTTGGATACATAAATAAATAAACACGTTATTTTGTATCTAATTTTATAGAACAGCTCCAGAAGAACACTTTTATCTAGAATCTGGTTCATGTTTACAAGTACCCATAGCGAAAGGCACATTGTATGTCCACCCCATGTTTTTATAATACATGTAGTTCTATTTACATGTACTAGAAGGGCATGGTTAACTAATGGGACTCGATGATCTGGACCTAGATCTCCAAGTTACCATACAAAAAATCTTTTGACCTCTGGATCAAGTTATGCATTCTAAGTAACCATACAAAAAAATCTTCTGACCTCTAGATCAAGGTATGAACTCTAAGTAACCATACAAAAAAATCTTCTGACCTCTAGATCAAGGTATGCATTCTAAGTAACCATACAAAAAATCTTCTGACATCTTGATCAAGGTATACATTCTAAGTAACCATACAAAAAAATCTTCTGACCTCTAGATCAAGGTATGCACTTTCAGTTACCATCCAAAAAATCTTCGGACCTCTAGATCAAGGTATGCATTCTAAGTAACCATACAAAAATTTTCTGACCTCTAAAACCCAGAATCTAGGCTGCTTTATTACCCAATGTGCAAGCCATCTAGAAAGTTTTATCAAGGGACTTGCTTGTCAAAAAGAATTAATCTGCAAAGGTTATTTTTTAAGCTAGTCATCTTGATCTATCACCTCATAATTCCAAACCATGACATTTGATCTTACAACCCCAATCCAAAGTCCTTTTGTCCCCAAAATCAAAAGGCCTCTTCCATTCCTTAAGTGCAGAAGCTCTCCACAACCATAATTCTAGAACTAAAGACATTATGCAAAAATTATTTTCTTCCTTTCAGTTACATTGACCTGATGTCCTTGAACCTTTTGACATTATCAATTGGCTCTTCCATAACTTCAAGTACAAGTCATCCTAAGAGTATTATTCAGGTTAGTGATGTACAATGAAAGTTATTGTGCAGAAACCATTTTTCTTCTTTGAATCAACAACATTGACCTTTGACCACATAATCAATAAAATTCTTACAAGTCAGATGTGCAAGCCAGCCACAAAGTTGGATGGGGGATAACTCAAGTTACTGGTATTGTGTATAAACAATTTATCTTCTTCCAGTCAGTGACCTTGACCTTTAAAATTAATAATATTCCTTACCTTATGATCAAAACATCCACACAGTTTGGTAAAAGCAGACATTGAGAATCCAAGATACCGCACAGAAAATATTTTTCTTTTTGAGTCACACTAACCATTCAACCCAAACATGGATATGCTTCTTCCATACACCAAGCAGAAACTAATCACAAAGATTTGTCAAGGCATATGTTGCAGAACTAATGTTATAGATAGATCCTGAATGTCATTATCATCAGCCATATTTGCAGTATGCTGGCAGATTTACTCTTGATTTTATATGGTGTTTGGAAGTTGAAATAAATTCAATGAATCTCAAGATACTGTTACAAAACATTCATGCATAAACTGAATGCAAATCAGGTTTTTTGTTAGTATCTGTATTTGTAACTTATAAGTTGATTTTGCCTCTGTTCAAAATGGTCAAGTTTTGATGGTGCCAGGTAAAATGCACAGAATATAGTCTGCTAGTGACCTAATTGGAAGCATCTATTGTAAAGAATAGACAAAGTCACCAAGCAGAGAGGGTCACAGCAGAAAATACTCTGCCAGAAAGGGAGATATATAAATACTGATTATTATGGGATATGTATAAATTCGAACTTTTCTATTTTCAGTCAGCAATATAATTTCTGTATATGATACCATAAAAAATGCATTAGCTCTATTAACTATAGCAAATGACACTGAAATAATCACTACAGGACCAGTACTTTTTACATTTATGTTGATGTAAACTGAAAACAGAGTGCTACAAACATAGATATAGGCAGGACACTGGACTGTGCCACTTCGAGGGTCAGACTGGTCTACTATCAATGCTCCAGAAACTATGTTACCAATCAGGCCAGCCTTATTCTTCACCCACACACTCAGGATATTTGGCTTGCCTGGAAATAATAGCATGAAAAACTAAACAAATTATTGTGTTTGTATAAATAAATAAATATATAAATAAATAATTAAATAAATAAATATCATGTACTTTGAGAATGGAAATAGAAGATACCTTTTATTAATGCAAATACCTGAACATTACATAATAACCACTTTCTGTCATGATAATGCATGTTTCAACAAAAAGTAAAAAATTTCCTGAATATCTTGTCTGGAAATTATTATCTCATTCATATGATCTGTGTATGGATGCACCTTGCAACATCAATGTTGACTGAAATTTGACTACAATGGGTAGGTTGCATTATATTCTTGGTTGCCAATATAGAATACTTTAATGATCTGAATTTATTTTACCTAATAACAAATTCTCTGGTTATTGTCCTCATGATTGTTATTGGTCAGATTGCGTACATATACTGGCAGTGGAAGTAATAATGCACAGTACACAAATGATATCATAGGTAACCAGCCTAAATGACGTGAGTTTTTACATTCCTTCAAGGAATTTATTAAGGAATAGTTACTTTTAATCAGACTATATTTATGATAAAAGAACTGACTAAATCCAAACAGAGGTCATTAAGAAGAAATCTGCCATTGAATAAGACCGAGATGACAAGAACTTGTGAACCAAGTACTTTGAAAATATACATGACTTTTGATTATGGAGCAGCAAGTAAGCCATTTTTCTTTTCTACTCAGTGACAACACCTTTAGTCAGCTCATCCATGCAATAATAACAATTTTTCATGGTCTGATTGCTCTTTATGCAATCAGCATGGGTGAAGCATTCCCAAGTTTTCACTGCAAACTGAATTTTTATTTTCATCAGCTTTAAAACCATACCTGATGTCCTATCCTATTTCACTACTGCACATTTTTAAAATGAGGTGTTTGGAAAATTTAAAGGTTTAGATACTTATATTCATGATGGCATGTACACATGTCTGTAGTGTATACTGATTATATAAAAGAGCTGATATTGGCATCAATAGATATTTATATCAATGATGGCATGTAAACATGTCTGTAGTGTGTAATGATTAGATAAAAGATATGTCATTGGCTTCGATAACAAATGCTAGTCTTGTTTTCAAATACTGCAAATTTGACTAAATAATGAAAAAATTATGAAACAAAAAAAATACAATATTAGTTTACTGTACCTTATTGTTTTCAAACACTTGATATTCCTGTCAGAATTTATAACCATTGGAAGGATATTTTTACCATCTTTTGGGCTAATCTTATATACAGCTATTACTAATGCTAATTGTGTTTTACCATCTTTTGGGTTAATCTTATATACAGCTTTTACTAATGCTAATTGTGTTTTACAATCTTTTGGGTTCATCTTATATACAGCTATTACTAATGCTAATTGTGTTTTACCATCTTTTGGGTTCATCTTATATACAGCTTTTACTAATGCTAATTGTGTTTTACCATCTTTTGGGTTAATCTTATATACAGCTAATACTAATGCTAATTGTGTTTTACCATCTTTTGGGTTAATCTTATATACAGCTAATACTAATGCTAACTGTGTTTTACCATCTTTTGGGGTTAATCTTATATACAGCTAATACTAATGCTAATTGTGTTTTACCATCTTTTTGGTTAATCTTATATACAGCTATTACTAATGCTGTGTTTTCACATTTCACAAAATTTAGTTACAGAAATGCAACATATCTTGCATAGAATTTATGTTGCATATTTTTACTCTATTTTTGCCTATGGCCACACAGATCAATAAGAACAAAGAATTGTTGCTATTTTATTGTGGATCATTAAGACAAAGGATTATTGCTATTTTAATTGTGAATCAATAAGACAAATCATTGTTGCTATTTTATTGTGGATCATTAAGACAAAGAATTGTTGCTATTCAATTGTGGATCAATAAGACAAATCATTGTTGCTATTTTATTGTGGATCATTAAGACAAAGAATTGTTGCTATTTTATTGTGGATTAATAAGAACAAAGAATTGTTGCTATTTTAATTGTGGATCAATAAGTTCAAAGAATCGTTGCTTTTTTAATTGTGGATCAATAAGACAAAAAATTGTTGCTATTTTTTGTGGATCAATAAGAACAAAGAATTGTTGCTATTTTATTGTGGATCAATAAGACAAAGAATTGTTGCTTTTTTAATTGTGGATCAATAAGACAAAGAATTGTTGCTATTTTAATTGTGGGTCTTGAAGTTAGCATTTTGAAATAAAGCTAGATTGGTAAAGATCCCCATTTCGGATCAACCTATGAGCACTGGCTTCAATGCTGATCTGTCTTGTCCAACCCTTTAAATCACTTGGCTCTTGGAGATAACACCCAAGATTATCAATTTATGTACTGTTTATTTCACGATTTTTGGAGGAAGAGGGGGAAAGGCAAGATATCACACATTCCTAGACAGTGAATTTCTACGATACCAATTTACTCAATGCAGATGAAATACAAAATGGATAATGGTAATTTCAAGTAAAAGTAATTATAAAAACCACCATTTCAAAAGAAAAGAATATGTACCTGATGGATCAGGCTTTATCTGTCCAATGGGAATTGTGCTTTCATATGTTGGGAACATAACAGCTCTAGTCACATTCCAAACATCGTCAGCAAGAGGGTAAGTGCCGACGGCAAACCATGTCTCCGCAATGTTATCCAGAGTATTATTATCAAGTAAATCCTTGTCGTAATAGCTCCATGTACCAGACAAGGAGTCCACTGAAAACTGGTACAATCCAAATCCTTTTGTGAGAGTAGCTTCTGTATTATCTATGTCGGCAAATCTGCAAAATATTTTGGACAAAATATTAGATTAAATAAGGTCTGGAAAGACCAGCCCTGTTGTGTTGTCAGCTTCTGTATTATCTATGTCAACAAATCTGCAAAATATTTTGGACAAAATATTACATTAAAGAAGGTCTAGAAAGACAAAATCAGTTTTTGAAAGATCACCTTTTGGTCAAAAAGTCATGGTATCTAAAGACTGGTTACAATACTATATAACTGATAAACATGTCCATTCAAAATCTGGTCTCTCATGGCACTGTGGTTTTAAAAGACTGGTCTTAATGTAGTGTGATCAAGGGCAGTCCTGACAATATTTTCTCAAACAATGATGAAAGGGAAGCAAAGTTTTATGAATCGCTTTCCAATGTAAAAAGCTTAAAGGTTTTTCCTGAAACAAGCAAGATAGACAATCCTAGCAAAATATTGTAAAGCATTTAAGCATATAGTAAATATCACACCAATACAACCCAAGCATACCTGGGTAAAGTGTTCAGACATTGTAATATTAACCAATACAACCCGAGCATACTTTTTTTTATACATGTGGGTCACAACTACCGGTAAACATATTTAGTTTTAAAAGTATGATGTGCTGATGACATGCTATTATGAAAACAAGAGGAAAAAAGTAGTTCTAATAACATGCTATTATGAAAAGAAGAGGTCAAAGTAGTTCTGATAAGAAACTATTATGAAAACAAGAGACCAAAGTAGTTGTGATAACATGCTATGATGAAAACAAGAGGCCAAGGTAGTTCTGATGACATACTATTATGAAAACAAGAGGCCAAAGTAGTTCTGATGACATACTATGATGAAAACAAGAGGCCAAAGGAGTTTTTATAACATATTATTATGAAAACAAGAGACCAAAGTAGTTCTGATAACATGCTATGATGAAAACAAGAGGCCAAGGTAGTTCTGATGACATACTATTATGAAAACAAGAGGCCAAAGGAGTTCTTATGACACACTATTATGATGAAAACAAGAGGCCAAAGAAGTTCTTATGACATACTATTATGAAAACAAGAGGTCAAAGTAGTTCTGATGACATGCTATGATGAAAAAACAAGAGGCCAAAGTAGTTCTGATGACATACTATGATGAAAACAAGAGGCCAAAGGAGTTCTTATGACACACTATTATGAAAACTATTAACTATCTTGTTTTCATAATAGTTTCATAATAGCTTATGATGAAAACAAGAGGTAAAAGTAGTTCTGATAACATACTATGATGAAAACAAGAGGCCAAAGTAGTTCTGATGACATGCTATTATGAAAACAAGAGGCAAAAGTAGTTCTGATGACATACTATGATGAAAACAAGAGGCAAAAGTAGTTCTGATAACAGACTATGATGAAAACAAGAGATAAAAGTAGTTCTGATAACATACTATGATGAAAACAAGAGGCCAAAGTAGTTCTGATGACATGCTATTATGAAAACAAGAGGCCAAAGTAGTTCTGATGACATGCTATTATGAAAACAAGAGGCAAAAGTAGTTCTGATGACATACTATGATGAAAACAAGAGGCAAAAGTAGTTCTGATAACATACTATGATGAAAACAAGAGGCAAAAGTAGTTCTGATAACATACTATGATGAAAACAAGAGGCTAAAGTAGTTCTGATAACATACTATGATGAAAACAAGAGGTAAAAGTAGTTCTGATGACATACTATGATGAAAACAAGAGGCAAAAGTAGTTCTGATAACATACTATGATGAAAACAAGAGGCCAAAGTAGTTCTGATGACATGCTATTATGAAAACAAGAGGCAAAAGTAGTTCTGATGACATACTATGATGAAAACAAGAGGTCAAAGTAGTTCTGATAACATACTATTATGAAAACAAGAGGCAAAAGTAGTTCTGATGACATACTATGATGAAAACAAGAGGCTAAAGTAGTTCTGATGACATGCTATTATGAAAACAAGAGGCAAAAGTAGTTCTGATGACATGCTATTATGAAAACAAAAGGCAAAAGTAGTTCTGATGACATGCTATTATGAAAACAAGAGGCAAAAGTAGTTCTGATGACATACTATGATGAAAACAAGAGGTCAAAGTAGTTCTGATAACATACTATTATGAAAACAAGAGGCAAAAGTAGTTATGATAACATACTATGATGAAAACAAGAGGCAAAAGTAGTTCTGATGACATGCTATTATGAAAACAAAAGGTAAAAGTAGTTCTGATGACATACTATGATGAAAACAAGAGGCAAAAGTAGTTCTGATAACATACTATGATGAAAACAAGAGGCAAAAGTAGTTCTGATGACATACTATGATGAAAACAAGAGGTCAAAGTAGTTCTGATAACATACTATGATGAAAACAAGAGGTCAAAGTAGTTCTGATAACATACTATGATGAAAACAAGAGGTCAAAGTAGTTCTGATGACATGCTATGATGAAAACAAGAGGTCAAAGTAGTTCTGATGACATGCTATTATGAAAACAAAAGGTAAAAGTAGTTCTGATGACATGCTATTATGAAAACAAGAGGCCAAAGTAGTTCTGATGACATGCTATTATGAAAACAAGAGGTCAAAGTAGTTCTGATGACATGCTATTATGAAAACAAGAGGCTAAAGTAGTTCTGATGACATGCTATTATGAAAACAAGAGGCAAAAGTAGTTCTGATGACATGCTATTATGAAAACAAGAGGCTAAAGTAGTTCTGATGACATACTATGATGAAAACAAGAGGCCAAAGGAGTTCTGATGACATACTATTATGAAAACAAGAGGCAAAAGTAGTTCTGATGATATACTATGATGAAAACAAGAGGCCAAGAAAGTTCTGATGACATACTATTATGAAAACAAGAGGCCAAAGGAGTTCTGATGACATGCTATTATGAAAACAAGAGGCCAAAGGAGTTCTGATGACATGCTATTATGAAAACAAGAGGCCAAAGTAGTTCTGATAACATACTATTATGAAAACAAGAGGCTAAAGTAGTTCTGATGACATACTATGATGAAAACAAGAGGCCAAAGGAGTTCTGATGACATACTATTATGAAAACAAGAGGCCAAAGGAGTTCTGATAACATACTATTATGAAAACAAGAGGCTAAAGTAGTTCTGATAACATACTATGATGAAAACAAGAGGCCAAAGGAGTTCTGATGACATACTATTATGAAAACAAGAGGCAAAAGTAGTTCTGATGACATGCTATTATGAAAACAAGAGGCAAAAGTAGTTCTGATGACATGCTATTATGAAAACAAGAGGCTAAAGTAGTTCTGATGACATACTATGATGAAAACAAGAGGCCAAAGGAGTTCTGATGTCATACTATGATGAAAACAAGAGGCTAAAGTAGTTCTGATGACATGCTATTATGAAAACAAGAGGCAAAAGTAGTTCTGATGACATGCTATTATGAAAACAAGAGGTCAATGGAGTTCTGATGACATACTATTATGAAAACAAGAGGCTAAAGTAGTTCTGATGACATGCTATTATGAAAACAAGAGGCCAAAGTAGTTCTGATGACATGCTATTATGAAAACAAGAGGCTAAAGTAGTTCTGATGACATACTATGATGAAAACAAGAGGCCAAAGGAGTTCTGATGACATACTATTATGAAAACAAGAGACCAAAGGAGTTCTGATGACATACTATTATGAAAACAAGAGACCAAAGGAGTTCTGATGACATACTATTATGAAAACAAGAGGCCAAAGTAGTTCTGATAACATACTATGATGAAAACAAGAGGCAAAAGTAGTTCTGATAACATACTATGATGAAAACAAGAGGCCAAAGTAGTTCTGATAACATACTATGATGAAAACAAGAGGCAAAAGTAGTTCTGATAACATACTATGATGAAAACAAGAGGCAAAAGTAGTTCTGATAACATACTATGATGAAAACAAGAGGCCAAAGTAGTTCTGATGACATGCTATTATGAAAACAAGAGGCAAAAGTAGTTCTGATGACATACTATGATGAAAACAAGAGGCAAAAGTAGTTCTGATGACATGCTATTATGAAAACAAGAGGTAAAAGTAGTTCTGATGACATACTATGATGAAAACAAGAGGCCAAAGGAGTTCTGATGACACACTATTATGAAAACAAGAGGCCAAAGGAGTTCTGATGACATACTATGATGAAAACAAGAGGTCAAAGTAGTTCTGATAACATACTATTATGAAAACAAGAGGCCAAAGGAGTTCTGATGACATACTATGATGAAAACAAGAGGTCAAAGTAGTTCTGATAACATACTATTATGAAAACAAGAGGCTAAAGTAGTTCTGATGACATACTATTATGAAAACAAGAGGCCAAAGGAGTTCTGATGACATACTATTATGAAAACAAGAGGCCAAAGGAGTTCTGATGACATACTATTATGAAAACAAGAGACCAAAGGAGTTCTGATGACATGCTATGATGAAAACAAGAGGTCAAAGTAGTTCTGATAACATACTATTATGAAAACAAGAGGCTAAAGTAGTTCTGATGACATACTATTATGAAAACAAGAGGCCAAAGGAGTTCTGATGACATACTATGATGAAAACAAGAGGCCAAAGGAGTTCTTATGACATACTATTATGAAAACAAGAGGTCAAAGTAGTTCTGATGACATGCTATGATGAAAACACAACAAATATGAAAACCCATCTTACTCTACATCACACTACTATTTCCAATTTGAAAGCTAAAACTAAGAAAGGAAATGACATCATAAAAATTGAATACTGGTTGGATCAGTTCAAGTTAATACTGCTGAAATGTTTGAATAGTAAAATAAATATAAATAATAAGCTAACTCCCAATGATTTTATGTAATTAAATGCCATACATGAATTTTCATTGCTTTTGATGAGGTCTCTGTCAAAAGCTGCATGCCTTAACACTTGCATTGAAATAAATGAAATAATATTGTGACACACATCATATTGTAACACCTGTATCAGAATATGTATTGTTTTACCTCATACACACATCATCTCAGCCTTAATAATAAAAATATATTTCAAGTTAGAAATCAAATCTAATCCAAAGTGGTAACAAGTTTATCCAATCACATACAAGATAACATTTTTAATATGCATGGATCTTGCTCACTACTGAACTTGTCTGAGATTTTGATGATATAAACCAAGTCGGTGTGAAGCCTGTTCAGAAACACATAGATGCATGACGCACAGTGGATATATGGTCATACCATATGCTCTCTTGGCCTGACTATCAGAAGGACTAAAAATATACACTGTTGAATGGCACATGAACAAAATAGATGATGGAAAAGATTACCCACCTGAGCAGGGTTATATTTGGTGGGGTTTGGTCCACAATAAATCCATCTGTCACTGCAGGAAGGACATTACCAGCATTGGTTATTGCTCGCACTGATGTGAAGTATGGTTGGCCAGACTTCAATGGTAACACAGCCTGAGCATAACCTGAGCTGACAACATCTGTAATAATAATAATAATAATAATAATAATAATAATAATAATAATAATAATAGCAATATAATAATAATGGTAATAAAGCATGAAAAAATAGCCTAAACTGACAACATCTATAATAATAATAATAATAATAATAATAATAATAATAATAATAGAATAATAATAGTAATAATAAAGCATGAGAATGAACATAGCCTAAACTGAAAACATCTGTAATAATAATAATAATAATAATAATAATAATAATAATAATAATAATAATAATAATAATAGAATAATAAAAGTAATAAAGCATGAGAATGAACATAGCCTAAGCTGACAACATCTGTAGTAGTAGTAATAATAATAATAATAATAATAATGATAATAATAATAGAATAATAATAGTAATAAAACATGAGAATGAACATATCCTAAACTGACCTCTGTAATAATAATAATAATAATAATAATAATAATAATAATAATAATAATAATAATAATAATAATAAAAACAGTAATATAGCCTGAACATAGTCCAAGTTGGTGATACCTGTAATAATAATAATAATAATAATAATAATAATAATAATAATAATAATAACAAAGCATGAGCATAGCATGAACTGACCTCTGTAATAATAATAATAATAATAATAATAATAATAATAATAATAATAATAATAATAATAATAATGATAATAATAATAATAATAATAATAACAGTAATACAGCCTGAACATAGCCCAAGCTGGTGATACCTGTAATAATAATAATAATAATAATAATAATAATAATAATAATAATAATAATAATAATAATAATTGTTGTTGTTGTTGTAGGATTTAATGCCATTTTTCAGCACAAGAATAGGCTATACATGGCAGCCAGGATTATTGGTGGAGGAAGAACCGGGAAAAACCCCCAGAAAGAGCCACTGACCTACAAGAAGCTACTGGCAAGCTTTCTCACATAACAACATTAGCCGAATCTTAGATTCGAACCCATGCAGACAGGTGAGATGGCAGTGATCCGTAATGGAGAGCACTTTAGACCACTCTGAGACCCCAATAATAATAATAATAATTATAATAAAAATAACAGTAACAGTAATACAGCCTGAACATAGCCCAAGTTGGTGATACCAGTAATAATAATAATAATAATAATAATAAATGAAATGGGTGACTGCAGGGCAGCCATGACTCTGCTTCATCTAAAATTTGGCCTGGCCACAAATAAAAACAATACTTATTTACAGATTGCATGAGCAAATTCCGTAACAGATATGGGATAGCAAAAGGTTGTCAGATTTAGGATTTTACATAGCTTCACTTTGGATAGAATATCTGAAGAAAGAAAAGGATAAAGTTGTTGTTTGAGAGGTTTCATCATGTTTATAATTTAGGTCTAAATTTAGATTTCATCTGGAAAACTGACTTGAGTAGGTGCCAATTGGTATCACAACTTTGTCTTTATCTCTTCTCTATCACTATATACAGAGACATATAGCCATAACAGGATTATCCTAAAGAGACATTTGAAAGGGTTTTAGTGATAGCATTGCAATCAACAATTGAATAATAACAATTTCATATATCTTGACTTGTGCCCAAAACCAATTAAACAGCTACAACAGTGCTCATCATAGTCAAGGATGTATAAGTCAAACTGTTAAATCTCGAGTAATGGAATTACGTCTTAGTCTTTTTCTAATCGAAACCAATATATTAATCTCTGAATGTACTGTAACAATTAAGATCTACCGGGAATTTTTAGTCTTTTAAAACAATTGGTCTCATATAGCAGTGGTCTCTCAAGACAGGTTTTACTGTATTCATCCCTGTAACAATTCAGACCTACCTGGTACAGCTGCTTTCTCTTCCTCATTGTGTAAAAGTCCTGCCTCGATGAAGGGCTGTACATCTTCTCCTCCAGGCTGTGTGCCAACAGCCCACTGGTATGTCATTATGCCATGCATGCTACTCTCAAATCCCTCAAACTGAACAGATACAGTACCCGAGTCCATCTGGTAATTAATATTGATTTTATCCTCAGCTCCATCCCATGAAATGCCTGCGTGAAATCAAAATAATTGTTAAACTATGTAATAAATGTGCCATCTTTTAGTTCAACATGTAATCAGCCCCATCCCATGAAATGCCTATGAGAAATAAAAAAATAAAAGGATTGTTAATACATAAAAACTTTTAGTTAGTTTTATTTTAACATGCAGTGTTCTCATCCTAAAAGAAGTTGCTTGATACTCAGGATAAATGTTTGCGGAATATGTATTTGAGTATTAGTGTTTAATGGCATGACAGCACAATAATGGCTCTGTGGTGCCAAGTAAGACAAAATTTCTAAATATATAAGAACGAAGAATTGGACATGAAGACTTTAGAAATAAAAACCATTCCAAATTAACATAAACATGAAGAAAGACGTTAAAGTTCTTTAAAACATAACAGAATAACCAATACAAAGAAATCTTGTAATAAAGTCACATTCCCTCAAGAAGACTAAGATTTTCTCAGGTGGAACATCATTATCAACATGCCATTTATTACATTGGAACCTGTCTTGAAAGGTCACCCCTTCTGCCAAAATATAATTGCCTCTCATGGCAGACAGTCTCTCATAAAAGGTCATAACACTACATAATCAATAAATTTGTACATGGAGAACATTGTCTCTCAAGACAGGTGGTCTCTCATAGCAGTGGTCTCTCAAGACAGGTTTTACTGTATTCAAATCTGAAAAAGTTGATTAACTGCCATGATGGTGCCATCAACATTTCAATGAGATGAATGTACATGTCATGTACTTGTGTTTTACAATACCTCAACATCAAATTGGGTATGTAGTGCCAATAAAAATTTACATTTTTAAAATATGTAAAATTTTGTATAACAAGAAAGAATATAAAACGTTTGTAGTGGCGCTTTATGGTACCTCAGAACAATGATAATACATGTACTACTACTGCTAATAATAACAACAACAACAAAAGTAATAATAATAATAATAATAGTAATATACAATAATAATAGTAATAATAATAGCAAAAATAATATAATAGTAATAATAATAATAATATTAACAAGAACAATACTACTAAAATAATAATAATAATAATAATAATAATAATAATAATAATAATAATAATAATAATAATAGTAATAATAATAATACTAATAATGACTTTATTTGAGGAACTTCATTTGGTCAACTGACCAATCTACCATGAGGCCTTCAACAATTACATGTGTATCAATATTTGATGTACAATTTGTACAAGATGAGGTGTCCTTAGACAACAAATGCTATTAAAAAGTATACAATGATCTACTGCTACAATAAAACATGCACAAGGCTTTAAAAATGAGTACATACAGGACTCATAGAAAGATTAGAAGTAAACCTTTGTAAAACATTACAGGCAATTACATGGAACAATGTTTTAAAGTGTAGTACTTAATTACACAAAATCATACAAATGAAAGCAACTCCTTAGTTTGGCTCCAGAAAAGGTGGAATAGACCTTGGTTTGAATGTGTGTGTAAAGTTTCATGACAATCCCCCAAGAAGTTTAGACTTAGTGATAACAAACTCATGGTGCTAACAGACTAAGAAATGCAGGATGAAAAATAATGGAAAACTGGCTATCCCATAGCTCCTTCTAGAGCTAAGAAAAATCAGATCAGAAACATAACCTCTTGATTGGTCACAAATTGAGCCAATCGGATACATGATTACTTCATTAATCTGCATCAGTTCAGCCAATTACTGAAATCAGCATATATTCAAAATCATATTAGAAATCAGGCCTACAAACTCAGATACAAGATAATCTCACTTCATGGATCACACTAATTATTAAACTCATGTTATATTGCTATACACCAGATCAAACTGGTTGAAAAGATAAGAGATGGGTGCCATGGATGGTTTTCCATGCAGTGATGGATTATGATATTGTGATCCTAATTTCAGGCGTATCAAAGAAGTCTGCTTGGAATGTATCCTGCACAGCAAACTATTATCAAATAGGTGCAAGACAAAAACCAAAGATAAAAATTTTGTAATGAGCTGAAGATTTGGATTTGATTTTTTAATGTAGTTTTAACATTTTTTCAATTATACTGTTATGGTGTTAGCAGTGTGACAGTTTATAGTGTTGTCTAGTATTGGGGCATCATGCCACAGACATGTAACATCATGTCTCATCCAGTCACATTATCCTGACACCAGGCTGACCAGTCTTAGCACTAACCTCCTAATGCTGAGTACCTAGCAAGGCAGCTGTAAGGACCATTTTTAAAGGTCTTTGGTATAACTCAGCGAGGGTTCGAACCCATGACATCTGCATCCAAGGTGGATGCTCTAACCACTAGGCCACCAGAGCAGTCTGTCATGAGCTGAAGATCTTGTATAGAGACTTTAAAGTTGAATATTAGAATTGGACTCCATTCATTGTGAATGAAGGTATGCTAAAACTGGAAAATTTGCCATCAACTCAGACTGTAGACTTTATGTATGCATGAAGCTATTCTGAGCTCTTTTTTTGTTGTTGCATAACTCTCTTGCTAAGAACCCAGAGATACCATTCTCCATTTCACAACTGGCATCTAGTTGATGATAACTCTCTGGTTAAAAATCCAGACAGACCAATCTCCATTATGTGGCTGGTATCCAGCTGATGATAATATGCTGCCACTTTGATGGCAATGGAATACAATGTACTTTTGGCTGAGTGTGTAGAACTCACATCTTGTGGGTGCTCATGAACTGAATGATAAAAGTGATTTAAAACTGATCAAAAAAGTGTCACAACTCATCAAAATTGAACTATAAAAGATTATGACCTTTCAAGGCATAACTGTGTGTCATATACAGTTCACCTACCAAATGGCATCCAATTATGTGGAAGGGCTGCATAACTATAGAAGGTTACAAAATGTCTGAGTGGATGGACAGATGGGCTGACAGACAGAAAAGGTTATTACTACCAGGCTCCCACATATCAACATCATCTCACTTCATCTGGTTGAAAATGTCTGGCTAATAAAACAAAATTAAAGCATCTAATTCTTACTGCAAATTTTATCTTCATAAAATGTTATAGCAAAAAACCTACCTGTCTTATCCTGTGGTACAACAATGATTGGTGTGGAATACATGGTGTCACTGGGTGTTCCAGCACCATTGTAGGCCTGCACAGACAGATAATAGACTGGTACTTTGGTGTTTAGATTAGTGTTTTGCAATACCAGATCCCTGATGTACATACTGTTAACCTCGCCTATGTTATGCCAATCAAGAATGTCAGTTGCACCTGTAATGTATCAAAAGTGTTACCTATCAAATTTGTGACAAGTACTCAAAATAAGGGGCATGGAATAGTCTATATAAGTTGGCAGAGCACATGACATCATAAGAAAATCACTGGAGCCAGGAGAAAGTGCTGCAAAATCCTCAAACTTTATTTCATAAATGCTGCATAAAATTTAATATAATATCTAAAATAAGAAACTGCAAAATTTAAAATTCTTGTCAATCAACTTGTTTTAAAAACCTTTAGTAGTAAACCATTTGCATGCAGGCATTAGCATTTAGCTACTGCTGAATACAATAGTCTATATATAGTGCCAATTAAAAAAATGTAAAAATGCACTGCACAAAAAAACTTCAGAAAGATCAACACTTCCAAATAAATGCAAACATGGAGCACATAATAAACATAAAATCTAAAGATATTAAAACTCGGCACAAAATATATAAAATATATGAAGGTGAAAACAACTTTTTATAGTAAAATATATTTCTTTGTCAATACCTATCCAATTACATTCCTGCAGTAGAACTACTATCTTGTCAATTCAGCTCTCACAGGTGGAAACTCTTTAGCTAAAAAGCTAGAAGTTATCTGCCTGCCAGATAGGCTTGAGAGTGAGGAACATTTTTGATAGGGCCACTCTATTGAGTAAGGTGCTTGAACTGCATTGTAGGGTGGCTTTCTTGGACACAGGTCTCATGTTTTTATTGTAAGAATTGCAACATCTATAATGCAGTGAGCTCAGTATTTTCCACATTATGTTCAATTTTTTCCACTTTTTGCTGGTGATTGCTGGTTATGTTAAAAAATTCCATGACCTTGTCATGTTCCGGAACTTCTTTGGACAGCAACAAAGTTTGTACAACCAAGTCAAGCAATTTCGTCTGCTCCAGCACTTGCTATTCCAGACTGGGACAGCTGCCTTGGCAACAATTCCCTGTCCAGATGGCTCGGTGAAGGGGCAGTTGCATGTTGCTAATCCTGAGCACACTGTTTTGTCAAGGCCAGTAGATTCAATGCCATAGTTTTTTCTGGTGTTCTCCACAGAATTATTCCTCAGAGTCTGTGTATTTATTGTACTTGGTTGGGATTGTATCATAACAGGGCAGCATTCTGGTATACTATGGGATACTCCAATATTGGTACAATGGGATGTACAAATCAAACCAGGAATTCCAGCATTTATTTGTTTCCACTAGTGGTTTGATGTCCATGAAGAACTCTTGAATAGATCTATATTAGTAGTACTACCTTGAACTAAAGAATACATGTAAGCCAGCCAGATGCAAAATTACTATTACCAAAGGCTACAGATAGTAGGGATTACCGCTCATCCACATACCCTCTTAAGATCATTGCCTTTGGGGAATGATATTTTTTGCATCTGGCTGGCTTACATGTATCTGTAGCCTTTCGGAATCCTTTTCTGTAGCATTGCGCAGAGCCAAAAGGATGACATTGTCTTGTAGGATTAGGGCTTTCAATACATGTATTGGATTCCAAATGATACAGTGGCATTGGTTTTTGTAGAAAGAACAAACTTATAGTGAATGGTGTTGGTGTTTGCTAATACTCACCAGGTATATAAGCATGCAATTGTAGTTGTCCTCCTATATGATAATTTGTCAGGATGACTTTCATCCCTTTGATTGCCTAAACAGTGTGCAAGACACCTTCTTCTTCACTTTTGACCAAACACAGCACAATGCGAGTGCAACTTCCTATTTTGTTTCTGCAAGGTTTTCTGCATGTTCACCATGTTTTCCAGAATGGTTGGTACTTCATTGCTTATTGCATCAATAAAATTGTCTCTCTCTTGCATGCCATTCTTGCACATGAGTGTTGCCCTGTTGAACACTCCCGAGAAGTTATTGGTGTAGTCAATACCATACAATGGCCACTTGGAAACCTTGGTAACAAAGCCCATTACAGCCAGTGTATTGCCACTGGAGTTTTCTATACCTTCAAGGGCTTAGAGTCCATATCCTGCTCAATGTTATGTATGGTCTCACATAAAAGTTCATTGTGTTCATAATATTTGTCTGGATTTAATCACACATACTTCCACTGGACTTGTGCACAGCATATTATACACTACCTGCTTGGTAGACCCTTTGTCCGAAGTTGTGCACACAAAGCACCTTGTATATTATATGCCACCTGCTTGGTAGAGCCTTTGTCCTCAGTTGTGCACACAAAGCACCCTTGTATATTATATGCCACTTGCTTGGTAGACCCTTAGTCCTCAGTTGTGCACATAAAGCACCTTGCATATTATATACCACCTGCTTGGTAGACCATTAGTCCTCAGTTGTGCACACAAAGCACCTTGCATATTATATACCACCTGCTTGGTAGAGCCTTAGTCCTCAGTTGTGCACACAAAGCACCCTGCATATTATATACCACCTGCTTGGTAGACCCTTAGTCCTCAGCTGTGCACACAAAGCACCTTGCATATTATATGAAACCTGCTTGGTAGAGCCTTTGTCCTCGGTTGTGCACACAAAGCACCTTGCATATTATATACCACCTGCTTGGTAGACCCTTAGTCCCCAACTGTACACACAAAGCACCTTGCATATTATATGCCACCTGCTTGGTAGAGCCTTTGTCCTCAGTTGTGCACACAAAGCACCTTGTATATTATATGCCACCTGCTTGGTAGACCCTTAGTCCTCAGTTGTGCACACAAAGCACCTCGCATATTATATACCACCTGCTTGGTAGACCCTTAGTCCTCAGTTGTGCACACAAAGCACCTTGCATATTATATACCACCTGCTTGGTAGACCCTTAGTCCCCAACTGTACACACAAAGCACCTTGTATATAAAAAACTGTATATAATACACCATTTGCTTGGTAGTCCCTTTGTCCTCAGTTGTGCACATACATCACCTTGTATTTAATATGCCACTTGCTTGGTAGACCCTTAGTCTTTAACTGTGCACACACAGCACTTTGCTGCTCTCAAACATAATGTCCTCGTTGTAAAGGTATCTAAAGATGTAGATATGATCCATAAAGGTTGGAAGGCCAAATAATGGACAGAGACATTTGCATCCTTTGTGGTCCATGTGGTAGTCTACTTTAAAATTGTCAGGGACTAGGATGCTCAATGTTGTTGTTGTAGGGCTTAATGCCATTTTTAATCATGATAGGGTATAGATGGTGGACAGTATTAACAGCAAAGGAAAACCCCAGGAAAACCTCCAGAAAAAGCCACCTGAGAAATCTGAGACTTGAACCCATGCAGACAGGTGAGATGTCAGTGATCTGTAATGGAGAGTGCTTTAGACCACTTGGCCACTTAGGGCCCTAAGATGCTCCTGAAGGAATTTTTGTCTAGTACATATATGGCAGTGGCCTATTCTGTATGAATGTTCAAAAGTGAAATTTTGTGTATACAACAGCCATGGTTGTAGACTGTATAGATATTTACATGTATAGATGCCAAAAATCTTTACATGTTTTTTACCACCTACAGGTTATTGACATAATCTCAACAAAAAATGTCCAATTGGATTCTTCTTGGATGCCAATAAATGCAGGCAGAGATATTTGGAAGGCCCTGACAAAACAGATGTGGCTGCCACAAGGAACTAGCAGTATAAGGGCCAAAGAGGGTTGCCCAAAATCCAACTGAAATCCTGGAACAGCAAATATACCCAGCAAGATGCATTGCAAATAGACGCTGCCTTGACATCATGACAGCAAATAGACATAGTAAGATGCAGAGCAAACAGAGGCTGCCTTGACATCAGGACAACAAATATACCCAGTAAGATGTATAGCAAACATAGGCTGGGGCAGCAAACAAAGCAAACATTGGGACAGCAAACAAAGCAAACATTGCGACAGCAAACAAACAAACATTGGGACAGCTAACAAAGATCTGTGGTATATACCTCCAAAAGCAGTTGTATAAAACGGTGGTTGTCCCAAGAATTTTTTTTATATATTAAACAAGCTTATCAATCAAAATTTTTGAAATGAGGTGAACTGGTTAATTACAGAATAGCAATCAACACAATCATAGCTGTGTGGCAGGACCTTATATGGGCAAATGCATGGTTGGGTAGAGAGTGCAGCAGGATTTGGCAAACCAAAGAGAAGCAGCTGAGTGGAGAAGCAGCAAAATTGAGTTGTGAAATTTACGTTTTGGCCTCAAGTACTCACTACTGGGCTCTGTAAATGTTTGGAACAGACTTTGGGAGGCTGAGTTGGTAAAATGAAACAATTAAAGAGCCCCACATGAATTTTAAAGCTCACTTCTGGTGTGTGAAGCAATACCAAGAGGCCTAGCAGAAGATGATAGAATAGTAAATTTGAATACCAAGTAAACTTTGTCTGAAACATAAAAAGATCATTCTTTGGTCCTCACTTCCACCTGTGCAATGATGTTTTCCCTCCTTAGTTAACTTGAAAAAGTTTAGCTTATAACTTTGATATGATGCTGATTTTGCTGGAAAATTAATACCTGTGTCTCACCATGCTTTCAAACAAAGACTATTCAATACCAACCTTGAGATGTTCCAACGGCAATCTTGTAGAACTTGATTCCTGACTGTCCGTCTGTGGCAAACCATGTCGCCTGTATGCCTTCATGATCAGACTGCCAGACATAACCCTGTATGACTTCTTCTACATCAGATGACAGAGTACCCACATGGATCCTATGCATCTGAAACAGTATCAATATCATGTGAAATGTGTGCATATAGATAATTGTTCTCAGTGTATCTGAAACAGTACCAATATCATGTCATATGTATGCATGTAGATAATTGTTATCAGTGTATCTGAACAGTACCAATATCATGTCATATGTATGCATGTAGATAATTGTTATCAGTGTATCTGAACAGTACCAATATCATGTCATATGTATGCATGTAGATAATTGTTATCAGTGTATCTGAACAGTACCAATATCATGTCATATGAATGCATGTAGATAATTGTTATCAGTGTATCTAAAACAGTACCAATATCATGTGATATGAATGCATGTAGATACTTGTTATCACATGGATTCTATGCATCTGAAACAGTACCAATATCATGTCATATGTATGCATGTACATAATTGTTATCAGTGTAGCTTTCACATGGAGATGTTTTAAATGTTCCCAGAGAGAGTCTTATTCCCTGATGATGAATTGGGTCAAGCATTTTCAAGTATGACTTTCTAGCTGAACCATAAACAATGCGTCTATAGTCTTGTTTGGAGTGGATAAATGTTCTATACAAATTGAGGATAACTTTTTTTTATCAGCACCCCAGTCAGTGTGCGCAACTACTTTAAGTAGATCTAAAGCTTTCAAGCATTTAGCTTTCAATTTCTTGATGTGTGGAATAAAAGTCCGTTTTCTGTCAGACAATACCCAAAAACTTTGTTTCCTCAACAACTGGAATAAGTGTTCCATCCAGCATGAGTTTAGCGTCATCATGATGTCTTCACAATTTTGCCCAAAAAATGTACAACCGTATTCAGGTACAAACGACAAGACAAATACGGAACGAACAGGACAGTTGGTAGCTATGAAACTGTTAGTTTTCTGCGTTGGCTTGTTCCTGTGTGGATAGCCTGGGACAGCAGCTGAACCTGTGTCAGATATACTTCATATTCTGGTACAAGTTTGATTTTCTTGTACGCCTTTTTTGTGGAATTGCCAAGTTAAATTAAGATTTACTAAATGCTGAGAAGCTTAAATGTTCCTTGACCTACCTGCATATTTAATGATTAGATAATGTAATCTTATAGTTGCAATGCAGTGGAAAACAAATCTGTTCAGTAAAATCATTATGATCAATTTCATTGTTCAAGTTTATTCATTCACTGCAAGCTTACCCAAGGATACAGAAGTTTTGTGTTCCCTTAGCTGCAAGTGTGTGCATGATAGTTGGATACACGGTCTCAACCTTTTACAAGAATAGATATATATATGAAGAAATGTATTGCAACTAGTTCAAATTTACTTTCTGAAACATACAAGAAAGATTGTGCAAGCTAGTTTTACTTTCTAAAACAAATAATAAACCTTGTGCAAGCTTGCAGTTATATCCAGCTAGCTTGCTTAAGCCTGCACTTGCTTGTACAAGCTTGTGCAAACATACATGTTAGCTTATAAACATCAAATTAGCTTATTGCAAGCTTGCCACTATTTGTTTGGGAGGGTTAATTTAAATTATGACTGAAGACCTTCAAAATTATATATTGATGTATAAACAAGGAATGAATTTTCTGTGAAATCAACTTGTCTTCTTGTAGTTCAATAAACCAGTCCCCAAACCTGTATTGGTACACAAGTTCTGATCGTCTCTCAATATATAATAAAAGGGATGACAATCTCCCATTTCTCCTGCATTCTTTTTAAAATCTGAAACCAATGCTTCGCAGTACATGTCACTGTGTAATAGTTCAAAGTTCATCTCAGAGATTCTACATTTTGAATACTGTCATTAATGCAAAGTTCTACAAAGGCATGACAAATGAAAGGATGGACAAATACTCTTGGTAGTGGTGGTGAATAAAATCAAGAATAATTCTTTCATTTTCAGACTAATTACACGATCTGTATTCAGATATTTTATTCATGTTTACAAATGTAAGTGTTTGGTGGGTTACAAACATCAAAAATATCTACCTCTGGCTTAGTATCATCAATAATAACACCATTAGTATTGTAGGCTGCCACAAATTGTGCCTTGTTGATGGCCCCAACTCTCATGGTGTAACGTGCCCCTGAGATCAAGGATAATCCATCCTTGGTAAAAACAGACATGCTGGCACTATTAGGTATTTCAAGCCATACACCTGAAGTCTCTGAAAAACACAACGAATATAAAAATGTTGACATATAATAATGATATTATTACAAAGTTTCAGATGAATTTGTACTTGTTTCTCCTATTCCTTAATCTTGACTATTCCATTTCAAATACAGTAAAAACTGCTGTGGGTGACCACCTCTCATTTCAGACCTCATGGATTAATTTTATTATATAAACTCTGTTATGAAAGACCACCTGCTGATTGTGACCAGTGACCATGATATCTTGGCAAAATATGCATTTTGATATTCCTATGAACTATCTCCATCACAAAAACAAGGATAAATTCCACCAACCTTTATTCAATCCCTGTAAAAACTATCGCTCATATTGTTCTAAATTTAAAAAAAAATTGAAAAACAAATAGGCTGGGTACCGATGTCTAACATTTTTGTATAGCTATGCTTATAGTGTGTTATAGTTTCTGTCATAAACTTGACTAAAGTCTTTGAAAAGTTTTTTTTTCTTCTGGATATGAACAGCAAACTAATGAATTGATAGAAACTTGATTGAAGACCAAGTTTGCCTACTCACATCCAAATGAAAGTTTCCTACATCTCATATGAAATGCTAAATCACATCCCACTTAGTTGAATAAATGTGTAAAGTTAATACTGGTTTCCAATGATAAGTGATTACTGGTTTACAATGATAATAATACAGTGACAAGTTAATACTGGTTAACAATGATATGTTAATACTGGTTTACATTGATAAGTTAATACTGGTTTACAATGATAAGTTAATACTGGTTTACAATGATAAGTTAATACAGTGATAAGTTAATACTGGTTTACAATGATAAGTTGATACTGGTTTACAATGATAAGTTGATACTGGTTTCCAATGATAAGTTAATACTGGTTTACAATGATATGTTAATACTGGTTTACAATATGTATACTGGTTTACAATAAGTTAATACTGGTTTCCAATTATAAGTTAATACTGGTTTCCAATGATAAGTTAATACTGGTTTCCAATATGTTAATACTGGTTTCCAATGATAAGTTAATACTGGTTTCCAATGATAAGTTAATACTGGTTTCCAATGGTAAGTTAATACTGGTTTACAATGATAAGTTAATACTGATTTACAATGATAAGTTAATACTGGTTTACAATGATATGTTAATACTGGTTTACAATATGTATACTGGTTTACAATAAGTTAATACTGGTTTACAATGATGCAAACTTATCTACATGATTGAGTTTGTTTATAGATCACTCTCAACCGAAAATAACAAAAAGGGTCATGGTATTACAACCTTGACTTCATCCCAGAAAGTTGCAATTGTTAATGACTATCAATTATCATAATTAATACTATGACAAGATAAATAAATCAAACTGTACCTTTATTACAAGAAAGACAATAAGGAAAAAACAGGCAATTCAATCCTGTACAATTACAAGGAGGGAAATAATGAAGAAAACAAAACCATGTTTCCAGTAAATGCCATAGCTACCTTCAGAAGGTACATAATTGACTCCATTTAAAGACAGATCCATAAAAGATTGACAAGTAACATCATCATCCATATACCAAGATTAAGAGGATGAAATTTCACAAATACTTTTTAATAAATGTAAAACAAAATTAAAAACACTAAATTAAATAACAGGTGCTTTTTGACAAAAGAAATAGCAATGTGTATGACAACTGAAGTCTAAAAGAGTCATAAATTATCAATCCAGAGGAGCTAGTTAACTGCAAGCAACTGATATCTCTAGAGATCAGAAAATGTGATTGGATTTGCTACACTACTCACAAATTTGTGTACTGAGAAAAACTGGATAAACAGTGTTATAAATTCACAGTAATTGTAAATAGGAAAGTACTTTTAAAACTGATAATTTTAGGTATTGTGCATTTGTCAACGATTCAATGTATTATTCGAGTTTAGTTCATAGTCTGTTTCTGCCCTGTTTTACAAAAAATACCAAAATGTTTAGAAGCTTCATGTGTAAAAATGTGACATAATTTTAAAGTTTCTCTGGATACTGACTCACAATAGCTTTTTTAAGGAAAGCCCAAGTACAAGGAAAGGAGAGGAAAGTATCCTCCCCATATTTAGTAAATACTCAAAAGGAGACAATATATTCCAAAAATCTAAACACACAAAACATACACACTGACTGTATTCCCCCTTGTATCTGACTTAAAAAAACAAATGTAACATATTCAAAATTTGAATGGCAATGCTGTTGTAATTACAAAACTAGTGACATCCCTGTCTCATTTAGTTAATGCCGGTGTGCCAATAACCATATATCGTGAAATACTGTGAAAATCGTTTGTAACAATCAAACCAAAAGAATCATCAATATTTGTTTCATTTTAATGATTACAAAAATGCATTTGATTTTATATATCATTTAAACCTAATAATCCATTTATATTTAAAGATCATGTTGATTTACCTGGGAAGATTTGATGCTTGGATCCCTGATATTCCTGGTAAATTTGAATCTTAAAGTGGTCCAATCCTGATTCCATATCATAGAATTTAAAGTTTGCAGTCAGCTGGCTTCTGGATACCTGGCAGGCAAATTATGATAAAATTTATGATTAATCCCAGTTCTAACTAAATAATGTGAAGGAAGTATGATGTACACTAAGTAATCTTTATTTGGCAGTTCTCTAAATTGCAGTGTCAGCATAATGCTGTATAATAATAATAATAATAATAATAATAATAATAATAATAATAATAATAATAATAATGTACAAGGATCTTTAATTTTTCTTATGAAGATAATATCAAGCTAAATGATAAAAAAAAATGGAGTTATTATTTCTAATACATTGGAAATTATTTTGAAAGTGACCCCTTTCTGCCAAAATACCAAGTTTCTAGAAACAGGTCACAACACTGTATAATCAACAAATGTGTCACCAAGAAACTTGAGACATAGTCTCTTATTGCAATGCTCTTTCATGATGTCTTTTACTGTAACTGGAAATATTTTTTTAAGTCTCCCCATTGGGCAAACTAATTTTCTTTTCATTCATTAACTTCTGACCATTTGCTTCTTCACTACCTGTATACTGTATCGGGGTAAAAAAGTACTTGATTTTTTTTGGTCAGAGAAAAGTGAAGGGAAAGCAAGAAAACACACACACACACACACACACACACACACACACACACACACACACACACACACACACAGTGTATGTGTGTGACTTTTGACTGGTATTTAGAAAGAGGTACATAATCACTTACTTTCTAGGTTTGCAAAAACAATCCATTGATAGGAATGCCAATCTTTGGCTTAGTACTTGTGTCTACAAAGTAATATCAGATATTATTTGCTCCCCAGCTTTTGGGGTATTTTCACTGATGTAAAAAACAATCTTACAGAGCTTCTTGAACTCAAGCTTAGCACTGTCCCATATGTGTCTGACCTACATAATTATATTTTTTCTGGATTCACAAAGGTACATATTTATTAGCATCCTCATTCTCATGATGTCACAATTCTTTTTCCAAGTATGTCTTTCTGTGATGTGAAATATATGCTGGTGGCTTAAATATAATGTTTTAAATTTGTCATTTTCAGTTCAGTGTTATACAATTTCATACATGTTAAAAAATCTATTATATTTGCAAGGTCTATACTATTGTCTTTTCATGTTTTTAACACTGGCAATGTAAGATGTAGATGTGTATTATTTCATCATAAATATGTATTATTTGTGTTCCTGTTTGTTGAATTGTGAAACACATTTGTTACATCATGATGGTAAATAGTTAAAAAAAAATTGGTAAAAAAATGGACAGTTTCAGGAAACAAAGAATGCATAAAGCTATTTCTAATGTCACAGACCCTTTCACTTGATGTCCACCCCAATTTTCTCTATACTAACAGTAGTTTGTATGAATTGGTTGGTGCAAGGTCAATTTTTCATGCATACCTTTATCTCTATTATCTCACCGATCATGCTTATTTATTACACTGAACAAGAGTCCAGTACAACATCAAACTTAATTCACAATGCCCAGATGCTTGAACTGAGGGTAGCATATACAAGTTAAGGTTACTATTTACTGATAAATTGAATGAAAATTTCAAGATCCTGGATGGTAGTAACTTAATATGCACCATTACATATGAACAGCTACATCTTCATTGTAGTCACCCAGCTACATTGTATAAATAATGTTGTAAAAAAAACCAACTGTAACATTGCCTTGTACATTTAGTATACTGTTATACTATTGTCATCTAGCTACATTGTATAAATAATGTTGTAAATAACCCAATTGTAACATTGCCTTGTACATTTAATATTCTGTTGTCATCTAGCTACATTGTAAAAATAATGTTGTAAATAACCCAAATGAAACATTGCCTTGTACATTTAGTATACTGTTGTCATCTAGCTACATCGTATAAATAATGTTGTAAATAACCCAAATGAAACATTGCCTTGTACATTTAGTATACTGTTATACTGTTGTCATCTAGCTACATTGTAAAAATAATGTTGTAAATAACCCAATTGTAACATTGCCTTGTACATTTAGTATACTGTTATACTGTTGTCAAATAGCTACATTGTATAAATAATGTTGTAAATAATCCAAATGTAACATTGCCTTAATCCACTGTTGTCATGATTTTAGTTTGCACCATGCAATTTAAAAAAGCCAATTTGTTCATTGTACCAGGAAAACTACTTCAATCATAGCCAGAGAAAATGCAAAGGAAAGGAGAGGGAAGACATTATTTTTTTTTTTTTGGGTGGGGGTACTTAATAAGTTTTTAAGTATTTATGTAAATATTAGGTAACTACAAGGTAGAATAGTTCCCTAAAACTGTCATCCTGTAAAAATAAATCCATTATTATTTTTATCATCACCATCATTATTATCATTATTAGAAATCTCTCAACAGCTCTGGTGGCCTATTGATTAGAGCAACAACCTTGGATGCAGGAGGTCATGGGTTTGATTCCCAGCCAAGACATACCAAAGACTTCTAAAAATAGTACTAACAGCTGCCTCACTTGGTGCTCAAATTACAAAATATTGATACCATTATTTCAATGCAAGTAACTGATAAAATTCTAATCCTCGACAAAACCTCTGAATGACATTATTCATGAATTTGAAGTTCACTACAAACTCTGGAATTGTATCATTAAAACAAAGTTTTTTATTCACTAAGTACTCATTTTGCTTGATTGACTTGCTATCTTTGATCACATTTATGAAAGAGAAGGCTCATTTAAGAAACTTTATATCCCTTATATATTAATATTCATAACAATGTTTGGTCAATCAATTCAAATTTGTTAACCTGACAAACTGACCATGACGACTTGCACTTCTACAGCATGGATTTACATGCTGTTAACTTTTTCTTTTATTCCATCCCCTTTAACTGAATTAATCCAAAAGATCTAGTAAACGTGATAATACAAAGTAGGTCTACCTTTAACTGAATTAATCCAAAAGATCTAGTAAATGTGATAATACAAAGTAGGTCTACCTTTAGCTGAATTAATCCAAAAGATCTAGTAAACGTCATAATACAAAGCAGGTCTACCTTTAACTGAATTAATCCAAAAGATCTAGTAAATGTGATAATACAAAGCAGGTCTACCTTTAACTGAATTAATCCAAAAGATCTAGTAAATGTGATAATACAAAGTAGGTCTACCTTTAACTGAATTAATCCAAAAGATCTAGTAAACGTCATAATACAAAGCAGGTCTACCTTTAACTGAATTAATCCAAAAGATCTAGTAAATGTGATAATACAAAGTAGGTCTACCTTTAACTGAATTAATCCAAAAGATCTAGTAAACGTCATAATACAAAGCAGGTCTACCTTTAACTGAATTAATCCAAAAGATCTAGTAAACGTGATAATACAAAGTAGGTCTACCTTTAACTGAATTAATCCAAAAGATCTAGTAAATGTGATAATACAAAGTAGGTCTACCTTTAACTGAATTAATCCAAAAGATCTAGTAAATGTGATAATACAAAGTAGGTCTACCTTTAACTGAATTAATCCAAAAGATCTAGTAAACGTCATAATACTAAGCAGGTCTACCTTTAACTGAATTAATCCAAAAGATCTAGTAAATGTGATAATACAAAGCAGGTCTACCTTTAACTGAATTAATCCAAAAGATCTAGTAAATGTGATAATACAAAGTAGGTCTACCTTTAACTGAATTAATCCAAAAGATCTAGTAAACGTCATAATACAAAGCAGGTCTACCTTTAACTGAATTAATCCAAAAGATCTAGTAAATGTGATAATACAAAGCAGGTCTACCTTTAACTGAATTAATCCAAAAGATCTAGTAAATGTGATAATACAAAGTAGGTCTACCTTTAACTGAATTAATCCAAAAGATCTAGTAAATGTCATAATACAAAGCAGGTCTACCTTTAACTGAATTAATCCAAAAGATCTAGTAAATTTGATAATACAAAGCAGGTCTACCTTTAACTGAATTAATCCAAAAGATCTAGTAAATGTGATAATACAAAGTAGGTCTACCTTTAGCTGAATTAATCCAAAAGATCTAGTAAATGTGATAATACAAAACAGGTCTACCTTTAACTGAATGTAACAACACAACAAATACTTCCACAAGTTGGAAATCAAATCAGTCAGTACATAACAAGATTTCACAGAAATGCATATGGACATAGCTGTGATTGTAGATCTCATTTTTTACATTTGAATACCAGAGGGCATAATGCAGTTATAATGTTTACACTAAACCAATTAAACGATGTTATAAAACATGAATTTCAATTGATACAATATTTAATTGGCATATGGACATAGCTGTGATTGTAGATCTCATTTTTTACATTTTAATACCAGAGGGCATATTGCAGTTATAATGTTTACACTAAACCAATTAAACGATGTTATAAAACATGAATTTCAGTTGATAAAATATTTAATTGGCATATGTACATTGCTGTGATTGTAGATAGCTTTTTTATATTTGAATGCCAGAGGGCATATTGTAGTTATGATGTTTACACTAAACCAATTAAATGATGTTACTAAAACATGAATTTCATTTGATAAAATATTTAATTGGCATATGGACATAGCTGTAGATCTCATTTTTTACATTTGAATACCAGAGGGCATATTGCAGTTATGATTTTTACACTAAACCAATTAAACGATGTTATAAAACATGAATTTCACTTGATGAAACATTTAAATGGCATTTATTTATTAAGGTGTTGCCACCAGTAGGCAATAGTGACATTTTAATTGATCAAAATTTTGTCAACTTGTTCTTGAAAGTGCTGAATGCTCACTTTACTGATCCATGTTTTTTTTGGAAGAACAGTTTACAAAATAGATGAAATTTAACTAAAAGCTGAGAATTTTATAAATAAATGTTAGTTTAAAATTTTGGTGTACTAATCATTTCTTTGACATAATGAGTACTATATCAAAAGTTATAAATTTGGATTCGTTTTCTTCATGTGTAACAAATAGGGGCCAATTTTCTGGTATTTTTAGTGAAGAAAAATAAAGGGATCACATCTGACCCTGCATAATAAGCAGGTTCATGGATTATCCAGGTACGAGATATTGAGGGAGTGGTATATTATGAATGATAAATGTACAGTGTCTAGTAAATGAATATAACTCTGGCATTCAGTTTCTGACTCCAAAATATATACCTTGAACTGTAGCACAAAGTTTAGTCAGATATTGCAAAGAAACTTTAGTAAAAACATAGCAGTAAACAGCTTTGAAAGTTAGGTTTATCATTTCCTAACTTATTTTCGAAGTTTAATAAAGAAGAATATAGGTACTGTTGATACGGTTACCAAGTGTTACTGACCTGGAAATCATAGTCTATGCCCTCCACTGCACCATCATTAACATACTCCAAAACAGGAGGGGTAAGATCAATTATGAAGCTATTTGTCACTGAAATGATCTGGTTGAGAGCATTATTTGTGGTTCGTAGCAATGACTTGATTCGGTCACGATGAATGAGGTGGAAGTTCTGCCATTTAGCTGAAGTTGTTGTATTGTCATAAGCCACCCAATCCTTGATGACCTTGTAGTCACTGCCATCATTTCTGTGAATAGAAAATTTAGCTTATTAATGGACATGTACATATCATTACATTTAAAGTACAGAAACATTTTCTTCTTGCTTTGATCATCACATCAAACGACGGAATCATCGTAAACAAGTGTACCATGAACATCATTTAATATGCAGCTGTGTGGAAACCATTTTTTCACAAAATTTGGTTCTGGTCTGTGATGTAGATTAATCTCATCGTGCAGAAACCATTTTGCTCTTGTAGTTTTAGCCACCTTAACCTTTGACCCCCAATATCAAAAAGCTTTTGATTTACCTGAGCTATCAATAAAGAATTAAGTACATGATATAAAACTGATGTTATTGTACGGAAACCATTTTTCTTCACTTAATCATAGTTGCATTAACTTGTGACTTCTGAGTCTGAAATAATAATAGGATTCTTCCTCAACTCAAGCACAAACTTTGGTAACTGAGATGGTAGAGAACACAAGTTATCAGGCAGAAACCATTTATCTTCATTTAGTCATAATGACATTGACCTTTTATTTTCTGACCTCAAAACTGAAATATTATTCCTTGCCCTAAGTGCAAGTTTTAATATCCAAGATTTGTGTCACTGTAGGTGGTGGACAACAAGAGTTACTGTATGGAAACAAAATGGAAACTGATGGATAAATTGATGGTCAGGTTGTCAGATGTACAACATCCAAATGTAATAACATACCATCTTAGAGACAACAGCAACAACAGTATGCGTTCTGGCAATATACAAAATATAAAAAAGTAACAGCTACTATATCACTCTTAAAGAATGTAAACCTTGCAAAATTTTAAATAATTCCTGAAAATCGGATGATTTGCAATACTCACTCTGCCTTTTGCACTTGGACCTCATATTGCTGTATGAGAGATTCCGGGTCATAAAAGTTTTTCCACTGTACAGCTACTGTGACTTTACTGGAACTGAAAGCCTGATCCTGAAAATCTGGCAATTCTCCATCAATCACCTGTCCCTCAACTGGTGGTGTCAAGTCTATCAAAACACCATTAGAACTTGCAGAAACATTCAGCATCTTGTGTCCCCTATTATAGGCCCATACAGTGGAGTAATATTTGCCTTGATGCACTAGGTAGTTTTCTGGTTGTAACTCAACACAGCTCTGGTGTGTCTTCTGGTCAAATCGAGTGAGATTGGCAACATCATTTTTACCTGGCCCTGTGCCCACTATTACTGCATAGCTAGCAATTCCTGATTCTTGGTCAAAGAAGCCCTCCCAGTTGGCACACAACTGAAACATTTATAAAAATGCATTTAGTCTAAGTGTAAAAAAGTTACCACTGTAAAACAATGTCTTCCACAATAAGAAGGATGCAGGAATTTAACTTAGAACTTCAAGGTAACTAGGCTGGTACTGTGGCTGTGGCAATATGAATTCAAATCTAAATGGTTTATTGATTGATTGATGGCAATTTTATGACACACCAGCACTGTAATGCCATATGGCACCACAAAAGGTGTCAAGATATATGATTTATACATGGAAAGTAGTTTCAAAGAGTGATGCACAACAAAAACAACACAAATAGATGGTGTGGATATTATACGATGCTGTTGTGGGTTTAATGTCATTATTAAATGCAAGATAGCCTATACATGGGGGACAGAATAACTGGTGCATGATGAACCAAGGAAGAACAGTAAAACCCACTGACCGATGGGAAGCTACAGGCAAATTTTGTCCCATACCCAAAACACTCAAGATTTGAACCCATATAGACAGAGGTGAGATGGCAGTGATTGGTAAAGGTGAGCACTTTGGGCCACTTGGCCATCCAGGACCCCAACATTATATGAATGTTCCAGATCAATGGTTACCGGTAATGTAAATTACATTCCTAAAAGCTAATAAATATGTAACTTATCAATAAACCTTGTACTGGACGATTTTACCTAAAGCAATCCAAAAAAGACAAAAAAAATTCCATTAATTATGAATGAATCAGAAGAGAAAACTTTACAAATGGCCCAAGAAGGCCTTAAACAGCTCACCTATAAATTTACCATTTGCTAACCAGGTTTATCCGAAAGTCAGTACACTTTACATTAGTATGTACAGTTCATTATTATTGATAAGACAACATGTTTACATATCACTTTATGTGATTCAATTGGTCCCATTACATTTTCTTGTGCAGTATTCTTTTTAGTAATTTTCTGTTATCATGGGTAAATTTTTCTTAACATTGCCTTCTGGAAATTTTGTTTTTACTATTACAATGAACATTTTTGGTGGCCGTTTTTCAAATAGAATTAAGAAAAACAGCTCATCTGTTTTTAATAAGACCAATTAACTCCACAGGGGCTTGTTACACCATGTATAACCTATTATGTGCTGAAAAATGGCATTAAACCCCAAACAAGAACTCCAAAAACAACAACTAAGGATATTGATCATTTGAAAGCTGGTGTAGGGAAAACATGGAATCCACACATCTCCCTTACAGACAACAAAGTAGAAAACATAGACCTCACTTTAAACCTGGACACAAATTACCAAGGAGACTCCAAAAACTAAGTGAAATATCCCCACTGTACATCAAGCAAACTACGAGATGGGGGGAGAGATTGTACTGTTTAATGGCTGGTAATACATTTTCTAATCATTGATAATTTTGAGAATACATTTTTCTAATGTTCTTCTGCTTAAATTAGATTTACTTTCAAGATACCCAACATCTGAAAGATTGTTAACATTATTTCAACCAGTTTCAAACAACATTTATGTGTATGCGAGAACATTTGTGTATTAAGTCTTTGTGTTTTATTGTTGATTGGTCTGGCTTCCTGCTTCACAAATGGATAAGAAGTTCAAAGCAGGGAATCTACAAATACAGACCAGACTAATTATTGATACACCATGAAACAAGATACCTTTTTTCAAAAACAACGTTTATTTCCTGAAACAATCATCTAGTTTGAAACTAAATTTTGTATTGCTCAATTAGTAAAATATTGATGCCATGGTTTCATTGCAAATACTAGTGAAATGTCTCCTCTTCCTTTAAGATATCTAAAAATGCCAATTCAGGAATTCATCGAAACTCACTTCTTCACAACAGTATATCTGTGAAACAAGGCTCTTTATTTGACCAAATATTCATTTCGCTTGGCACCCCAACAAAAGAGCGCACGACAAAAAAGCGTCGATAAAAGAGCAGTGACAAATGAGCGCGAGACAAAAGAGTTCAATACCAAAAGAGCGCAAGACAAAATAGTGCACATAATTTTAGTAATTGAAAATCTTAGATGCTTAAAATAAAGTGCAATATAATTTAAATTAGAAATTACTTCTGCATAAATTAGGTAAATGTTAAACTAAATTATAATCATTACTTAAAATGACTTAAAAGGAATTAATTACACTTTCTTCCCCTTCTTCGACTCTATTGTTTCCATGTAAATTTGTGTACAACTATTGTACTGTAATGTTTTAAATGTTGTAAAACTGCAGAACATGGTGAACTTAAATAGGAATTTGTAACTATTTATACACGTCCAACATATTCTTCGATTGCTAGTCTGTTTGTACCAACGTATATAGATAAAAGCTTCCATCATTTGAAAACTTCTCTATATAACTATTTGATCTCTTATACTTGATAGTATAGTTGCATATTTCTTTTGCTCAATAATGTTTGAAAACTTCTCTACTTGATCTCTACTCTACTTGTTAGTATAATTTAATCAGCGCTCTTTTGTCTGAGCTCTTTTGGTATTGAGTTCTTTTGTCTTGCGCTCATTTGTTGGCGCGCTTTTGTTGTGTGTTCTTTTGTTGGGACACCATTTCGCTTGCTGCCCTTGCTATCTTTGATCACATTTATGAATGAGTATGTTGATTTAAGGTAGATTAATTATATTATGCACACATAAATATTTATAATTGTTTTCACTTTATCAATTAGAATGAGTTCAATTGATTTACAAACAGGGTCGCTAGATCTTACACATGTAGGATTGACATGCATTTTAACTTTTCTGGTATTCAACCACCTTTATTTGATACAAAAGGGGTAATTAACTTGGCAAAAAATTATTTAGTTGATATTTATCTTTTTAAGTATTTCCTTCAGCAGGCGTAAGGGACATTTTCACTGATCAAATTTTTGTTGAATATCATTATTTACATTGTGCTAAAATGCTTGTTTGGAAAGAACATGTAACAAAATATATGACTTCTTAATAATAGTTTATAATTTCATAGTGTCGATTAAAAGTTCCAAGTCCAATCTACTGTTTTCAATGACAAACCGAGCGATACATCAATGTTTCATTTATTAATATGGATTGCGATTTTCTTAAGGTTTCACAAATAGGGCTAATATTTTTTGTATTGTCTAATTTAAAAAATGGGGTTCATGCATGACCTTGCATTGAGTTGGGTTTGCAAGATATCTGGGCACAAATTATTGAATGAGAGGTGTACAAGGTTGATTTAAATGTACACTTATTGAAATAAATAAACTAGCATCTGTGGACATTAACCAGTCACCCAACTGCTAGAACATTATCACACTGCAGTATTTTCACATAGCAGAATAGCTCAAATGATCTAGATAATGAATCTACTATGTGATGCATATTTTATTCTAAATAATGTTTGCCTATGTAGTCTGTAGTCTACTGTTCCAAATTAGTTACTGCAAATATCCTATTACAAATATATTATAGTAAATATGGAATTTAATTAAATGTGAGATGGGATGGAACCTGTAACAATGACACCCTCCCATGACAAGGTGTGTTTAAATGTTAACTTGTGAGTAAATAGTATTACTTCTGTTTAGGGAAGAATGTTGACATCCCAAATAATAGATATTTACCATCCACAGCATGTTTAGATGCTGCAAAATAGTTTCAATTAGGCATGTTTTTGTTATGTGATGCATTTCTGACTCTAAATTAAATTTGTCTTTGTCTCAATTCCAAATAAATAGTGCATATATTACAGTAATCATCCCTCGACATGAATATCTAACAAATGGAATGCTTAGTAGTGAAACCGACACACTTCAGCTGTTGATATTGATGTCTAACCTAACCTGATCAAACTATGTAACATAAGATGGAATTTCCAAAAGACTATATGTTTTAAAAAAATGATACTGCCAGAGTAAAATATTGTTTTTTTTTAATAACAACATTTACTCATTGAATTAAAAACAATCTACTTTACATGTTATTGGTTAGAGCACAGAACCAAAATCTGACTGGAGTCTAGGACTGCTTTAAAGTGCAACATAAAATAAGATGGATTGAACAAATTTAATATTTTGTCTTTCTTTCTAAACTATTTCCATTATCAGATTAACAGATCAACAGAATCTCAAATAGATAGTGATTTAATATTAAATTTATGAAACTCAAATTGTGTTCAGCTTCCTTTTGCCAAATCTTGCAAAAGCTGGACATTATTCATTTTGTTATTGCAATAGTCGTTAATGTTGTCTAAGGCATTAATAATATGCATGTTGTGTCATATGGCTGTCACATGACCAGAAATTTAACTTTAAGACCGAGGATTTCTTCATGCTTTGTAATTTATTCTGGAAGTGTTTCAGGAGAAAAGCAATTAACACACAAGTCAGAATGCAAATTTATAATAATGTGAAGAATGGCATTGAATATACAAAATGCTACAGAATAATGTATTTACATTACATACATATAACATATAAATGACATAGGTTTCAGGCACTTTCACATGGTAATACTATATAAATTTTCACATTTTTCTTTCACAAAATATATCCGACTTGCTTACAAAATAAAATTGAAATTCATGGAAAATTCTCTCCAAATGAACATATAAACCTAGACATTATTTTTAGAAGAAATATTTAAAGGAAATTTTGATCCATAATTATAATACTGTATAGTTTGAACTAGCCCATAATGTCTCTAATATTAATGCCTCTAGGGTGGAGATGGATGACAGCAATGATTTTCTCAGGTACTCTCTTTTCTTAGTGTACAGGGGAGATGCATGACAGCAATGTTTTTCTCAATTACGCTCTTTTCTTAGTGTACAGTGAAGTTGCTTGACATCAATATCTTTCTGTTACTCTTTTCTTAGTGTGCAGTGGAGATGCATGACATCAATGTCTTTCTCAGTTACACCCTTTTCTTAGTGTACAGTGGAGATGCATGAATTTAATGTTTTTCTCAGTTACACTTTTCTTAGTGTACATTGGAAATGCATGACATCAATGTTTTTCTGTTACTCTTTTTCTTAGTGTACAGTGGAGATGCATGACATCAATGTTTTTCTGTTACTCTTTTTCTTAGTGTACAGTGGAGATGCATGACATCAATGTCTTTCTCAGTTACACCCTTTTCTTAATGTACAGTGGAGATGCATGACATCAATGTTTTTCTCAATTACATTTTTCTTGGTGTACATTGGAGATGCATGACAGCAATGTTTTTCTGTTACTCTTTTCTTAGTGTACATTGGAGACACATGACATCAATGTTTCTCTGTTACTCTTTTGTTAGTGTACATTGGAGATGCATGACATCAATGTCTTTCTCAGTTACACCCTTTTCTTAGTGTACAGTGGAGATGCATGAATTTAATGTTTTTCTCAGTTACACTTTTCTTAGTGTACATTGGAGATGCATGACATCAATGTTTTTCTGTTACTCTTTTTCTTAGTGTACAGTGGAGATGCATGACATCAATGTTTTTCTGTTACTCTTTTTCTTAGTGTACATTGGAGATGCATGACAGCAATGTTTTTCTGTTACTCTTTTTCTTAGTGTACATTGGAGATGCATGACAGCAATGTTTTTCTGTTACTCTTTTCTTAGTGTACATTGGAGACACATGACATCAATGTTTCTCTGTTACTCTTTTGTTAGTGTACATTGGAGATGCATGACATCAATGTCTTTCTCAGTTACACCCTTTTCTTAGTGTACAGTGGAGATGCATGAATTTAATGTTTTTCTCAGTTACACTTTTCTTAGTGTACATTGGAGATGCATGACATCAATGTTTTTCTGTTACTCTTTTTCTTAGTGTACAGTGGAGATGCATGACATCAATGTTTTTCTGTTACTCTTTTCTTAATGTACAGTGGAGATGCATGACATTTTTTTACCTGCTTGGGCTAAACCTGTTTTAAAGTGTATTAAGTTCTTTTGGCTGCTTCAGCTGGAAATGAGAGTCAAGTGTCTTGCATAAAGACACAACATGGCAGTTACCATCGCTTGATCCACTTACAGTTCACCATTAATATATTCAATGATTCATGGGTTTTACAAAGTCTTCTTATAGAGTTTTGTCTCTACTAAGTGTTACTTGTTATATTTTTATATACTTTCTTTCTTGATTACAAATTATTTGTTTTAATCCTTAATGTTATATTAATTTGGTAATTTTTCAAATCTTTTTTTTATGTATTCTAAACTTGTTGATTCTATCTGGTTTCCATGCAAGGGGAACAACTCTGAATAGTCCCAGCCCATGAGCTCCCAAAGTCAATATCATGAGTTAATTAACTTGTTTTCTCTTTAAAAGAAAGGTTATGTTATAGAGATAACAAACTAATTACATAGCAAACAAATTGAGAAGTATTCTGATGAAAATCTCAGGCTGATATGACTTTCCATTCATGAAGAGTAGTAACAGCAAGATTTTTAAGATGGCTACTGTAGCGGCCATATTTGGACATCAGACTTGTACCATTTTCATTCAGAATCAAGTATACATCATATGAAGTGTTTTAGTGAATATCGCATATGATTGCACACATAGATGGAGTAGCCATAACAAGATTTTTAAGATGGTTGATATGGTGGTCATATCAAATGTCCGGGCTGCATCATACTTTGATTTAGGACCAACTAAACATCAAAAGGTCTTTTGGAGAAAACCCCATGTTGATATGATTTTCTGTTCTTGAGAAGCATTAATAACATTTTCAAGATGGCTGCTAAGATAACTGTTGTAAATGTCAGATTAGCACCATTTTAAACATGACTGGATAGACATCAAAAGATGCATAGTCCTATCAAATTTAATATTTCTTCTTTCTCTCTAAACTATTTCCATTATCAGATTAACAGAATCTTAAATGGGTAGTGATTTAATATTAAATTAATGAAACTCAAATCGTGTTCAGCTTCTTCTTGCCAAATCTTGCAAAAGCTGGACATTATTCATTTTGTTATTACTATAGTCTTTAATGTTGTCTAAGGCATTAATAATATGCTTGTTGTGTCACATGGCTTTCATATGACCAGAAATTATACTTTAAGACCGAGGATTTCTTTACGCTTTGTAATTTAATCTGGAAGTGTTTCAGGAGAAAAACAATTTAAACACAAGTCAAAATGCAAATTTTTGGAGAAAACCCCATGTCGATATGATTTTCTGTTCTTGAGAAGTATTAATAAACTTTTCAAGATGGCTGCTGAGATAGCTGTTGTATAAGTCAGATTAGCACCATTTTAAACATGACCAACAAGACATTAAAAAAAGTCTTTAATGAAAACCCCATGTTGATATCACCATCTATTTCAGAGTGTTACCAGATTTTCAAGCAGGCTGCTGTGCTGAACATACTGGTTGTCTGAGCAGCAACATTTTCATTCAACTCATTAACCCCTGGTGCCTTGTTTATACATCAGGAGGTAGTAGTGTGCTTCCATGCACTGTAGCATCAAGGTCATGTATGATACACTAAAGTGGGTAGTATTATAGAAAGGTAGACAGATGTAGCTTTACAATGATACCAAATAATCTGGACATTTTAGTTGTACTTTTCAAAATAATCTGAACTTTCTAGATTTACTTCAAAATATTGAGGAAAAAAACATAGTTTTGGATCCAATTTTTTCCCCATCAAACAGTGGTCCATTGTCAGAATCAACTTTGTGCCCAGATTTGAGACTTTTTGGCATCAGATCTAAGGCAGATTGGTCTGAACTGCACACATACAGGCAAACCTTTGCAAAAAGTAGGATAAGATGGGCATTTTGAATACAAAGTGGTCTGGATATGAAAATTATGGGTCCAATTAGCCAGAAAACTAACTTTTACTCTTCTGCTCATGGCATGAATGAAATAACACATAAAAACAATGTTTTTTTTTACACAACTAGATGTTAGGTTAACCAGAAACATCTTGGAAGTCGATTAATTGGATGTATTCAGAAATAGCCCCCAAAATATGTTTCAAATTTGCATTTCAGGCCAACATTACAAAAACTTCCAGGGGTTAATTAATGAGTTAAGACCAACAAGCCCTTTGGAATGAATGTATGTGTAAAGTTTCATTACAATCCTCAAAATGGTTTATGAATAGGGATAATAAACATGTGCAAATGGACAGGCATACAATGAATGACTGATGACAGGCATACAATGAATGGCTAATGACAGGCATACAATAAATGGCTAATGACAGGCATACAATAAATGGCTAATGACAGGCATACAATAAATGACTGATGACAGACATACAATGAATGGCTAATGACAGGCATACAATAAATGGCTAATGACAGGCATACAATAAATGACTGATGACAGACATACAATAAATGGCTAATGACAGGCATACAATAAATGACTGATGACAGACATACAATAAATGACTGATGACAGACATACAATGAATGGCTAATGACAGGCATACAATAAATGGCTAATGACAGACATACAATAAATGACTGATGACAGACATACAATGAATGGCTAATGACAGGCATACAATAAATGGCTAATGACAGGCATACAATAAATGACTGATGACAGACATACAATGAATGGCTAATGACAGACATACAATGAATGGCTAATGACAGACATACAATAAATGACTGATGACAGACATACAATGAATGGCTAATGACAGGCATACAATAAATGGCTAATGACAGGCATACAATAAATGACTGATGACAGACATACAATGAATGGCTAATGACAGGCATACAATAAATGGCTAATGACAGGCATACAATAAATGACTGATGACAGGCATACAATGAATGGCTAATGACAGGCATACAATAAATGGCTAATGACAGGCATACAATAAATGACTGATGACAGACATACAATGAATGGCTAATGACAGGCATACAATAAATGGCTAATGACAGGCATACAATAAATGACTGATGACAGGCATACAATAAATGACTGATGACAGGCATACAATGAATGGCTAATGACAGGCATACAATAAATGGCTAATGACAGGCATACAATAAATGACTGATGACAGACATACAATAAATGGCTAATGACAGGCATACAATAAATGACTGATGACAGGCATACAATAAATGGCTAATGACAGGCATACAATAAATGACTGATGACAGGCATACAATAAATGACTGATGACAGACATACAATGAATGGCTAATGACAGGCATACAATAAATGGCTAATGACAGGCATACAATAAATGACTGATGACAGGCATACAATGAATGGCTAATGACAGGCATACAATAAATGGCTAATGACAGGCATACAATAAATGACTGATGACAGGCATACAATAAATGACTGATGACAGACATACAATAAATGGCTAATGACAGGCATACAATGAATGGCTAATGACAGGCATACAATAAATGGCTAATGACAGGCATACAATAAATGATTGATGACAGGCATACAATAAATGGCTAATGACAGGCATACAATAAATGGCTAATGACAGGCATACAATAAATGATTGATGACAGGCATACAATGAATGGCTAATGACAGGCATACAATAAATGGCTAATGACAGGCATACAATAAATGATTGATGACAGGCATACAATGAATGGCTAATGACAGGCATACAATAAATGATTGATGACAGGCATACAATGAATGGCTAATGACAGGCATACAATAAATGACTGATGACAGGCATACAATGAATGGCTAATGACAGGCATACAATAAATGGCTAATGACAGGCATACAATAAATGATTGATGACAGGCATACAACGAATGGCTAATGACAGGCATACAATAAATGATTGATGACAGGCATACAATAAATGACTGATGACAGACATACAATAAATGACTAATGACAGGCATTCAATAAATTACTGATGACAGGAATTCAATAAATGACTGATGACAGACATACAATAAATGGCTAATGACAGGCATACAATAAATGTTTGATGACAGGCATACAATAAATGACTGATGACAGACATACAATAAATGGCTAATGACAGACATACAATAAATGACTGATGACAGACATACAATAAATGGCTAATGACAGGCATTCAATAAATGACTGATGACAGGAATTCAATAAATGGCTAATGACAGGCATACAATAAATGATTGATGACAGGCATACAATAAATGATTGATGACAGGCATACAATAAATGACTGATGACAGACATACAATAATGGCTAATGACAGGCATTCAATAAATTATTGATGACAGGAATTCAATATATGACTGATGACAGGCATATAATAAATGGTTGATGACTGGCATATAATAAATGACTGATGACAGATGATGGACATTGGCTAACTGACAAGAGACAGTCCCATAAGCTGTTCTGGTCTAGACCAGTAGAGCTAAAATTGGAATAAATCATTTTTTTCCTGACAAACTGTTTGTATGTTTATACAAGTCAAAAAATAATGAATCACTTTATTCAAGGATAAAAGGATAGGAGGATAATTAACCTTATAATTTCAAATGGTGTTTTTCTCTTGGTTCCTGAAACACTTTTGGAAAAAAAGGAATATCTTCAGCATTAAAAAAGCTTAAGTTCTCAAAAATGCAACTGTAATCATCATTTTTGTTTAATGAAATTTCATGCAAAGTTGATGGAAGAAGTATTCTGTATGACTGTATTACAAAGACTGTAACGTTGTCATAATGGAGTCTAAATTCTGGAGGGCATAGCCAATTTAACAGGTTGGAAGAATATGATAGCAGATAATGTTTTATGCTGTGCTAAAATGAAGTACTAACCTTGTCTTGATCTTTGCTGAAATCCATATCTACCTTGTAGATTATACCATCATACACTGTGCCAGGTTCTGGGGGAGTTGTATCCACTATAATTGGTGAGTCTGCCAAACCAATCGCAGTCATTTCCACTATATATAAAAAATACAATTTAATCTTCATACTTTTAAAGACAATTACTGATAGAATAATTAATGAACTGATAAATACAACTTTGTACAAGTCTGTTTCAGATATTAGATCTCTGTCTAGATAAATATGGATGTTCATTAAATGACAAGTTTATCAATCCTCAAAAGAGCTGAAGCAAACAGTGCAAGCATAGAAAGCAAGTTTGTTCTGTAGTTAACTCCAGAATTTTATCTTTAATAAACGATACTACCCCTAAATTGAGGTAAATTATTTTACAATGCATTCATTCTTTTTCTGGAGTATTGCTGCAAAATTTGGGAAATACAAATGACAATAATGTTGAAAATTTCTACAAACTTCAATAAATGGCTGAAAAACTTTTCCTGAATTTATCATTTAGATACAACATTGAAAATTTCATTCCATGAATGGTAAAATCAATAATACAGGTTCGCTGCACCAACAAAATTTCGTAAGCTTTAATTTGTGGATAAGATTACATTTTAAAATTGTACCAAACTCTTTCACAAGTCTTTCATTTTTATTGTTACAAAGTCAAATTGTATTTAACCCTTTTCAAACTGAGGTCCAATCATACAAGCAATTATGTAGAACTAGACATTTTTTCAGTCTGTGGACTGTATCAGCATTTGGGAATACAGTGATCTTGGTCAATATGGCTCTAGAGAATATAAGTTTTCAACATTCTTAAAAGAATACAATTCTCTACAAAGCCTTATAATTTTTAATGAAAATATTCATATTTAGCAATTTCATTGCAAGTTAAAAGGTAAGCTAACCAGCAAACATATGAAATGATAAGTTTACCTCTAATATGCAAGCACATGAAATATGGAGGTGGAAAATCATAAAATTAAACTGCGAATATAAAATATTATTACAATTTTATTATTATTACTCATAAAAATAGGAAGCCTGCAGCTGACAATAATCCTTAGTGGAAAGTTGACAGATAAAGCGGCTCATTTTACTCAGTAGTTTCATTTCATAATAAATTATATATACTGTAGTAAAAATACCAGTGTTCATTTCATAATAAATTATATATACTGTAGTAAAAATACCAGTGTTCATTTCATAATAAATTATATATACTGTAGTAAAAATACCAGTGTTCATTTCATAATAAATTATATATACTGTAGTAAAAATACCAGTGTTCATTCCATAATAAATTATATATACTGTAGAAAAAATACCAGTGTTCATTTCATAATAAATTATATATACTGTAGTAAAAATACCAGTGTTCTCCTGATATCTTTGTTCATTTCCAGGACTGCAGTAAAATTTCATATTATGAACACATGTTTTTACTTTTGCAGCTGAATTGTTTGAAAAACAAAAGTTATTTCACATACAGCATTCAAAACTTTGTTCAAGGTACATAGTTATTGTCACTTTTACAAACATAACATAAAATATTACAAATAATTTTCTCTGATAATGTGATATGTCAAAAATCCCAAGTGCAGAGGTACAATACTTTGCAAACAAAAAAACTTGTATGTTTCACCCATGCACAAAAATAAATCTACCGGTAAAAACACTTTCACTGCTGAAACATTTTCTGCTGTACATGTAGGTGCCAAGGTTGGAGGGGGATTCTTCCAAACTCGTTTCTGTGACAAGATGTTGTCAAACCTCTTCATTCCAAATGAGATCAAACAGTTATACATATGAGATCAAAACAGTGATCTATACGAGATAAAAATAGTGATATGCTAATGCTTCTGCTGGCTGAGTAATCACCATCCCAACAGTTTCAGTAAACAGATGAACATTATGAGCAGTAAAGTTCTCAGTTGTAGAGTTAGACTGAAACCCCTCAAAGTTATTATCGTCTTTTTTTCTGTGTAGAAAAAAAAAACAATCAGTTATAATCTGCTACTTCAACAAAATCATCATCATGATCACCTTTATCTAAATTGTTAATTTTTCTCCCACAAAATTGTCAAATTTTTCTTCAAAAAGAGGCCACCAAGTCACTGCCATCAATGACTTGCCTCTTGAACAGCATCCACCATTTGATTTTTTGAGTTCGTTTTTTGTAATTTTTTAACATTGTGGTCACTTGTGTACCTTCTACCTTTAATTTCAAAACAGTATGTGGAAAATAATGACTTAATACATGATTAAATCCATACCACTGCAAAAGGCATTAAACATAAAAATGGACTCGCATCCTGATGGAAAATGGTTTAGGAAAGAAATAATAGTCTTACCATTGTTGACAGCTCTGACTTTCACCCAGGCTGGTATTCCATTTGGTACCTGAAAGGTGTGGTTGACCATACCTCCTGCTGGTTTCACTTCCCACTCCATTAGTCTGCAGTCCTGTGTGGTAACACCCAGACAAAGGTGAACCTCCATCAAGTCTGAGTGTGGATCACTGAAATGCATTACCAGTAAAATTATGCAAATAATTTGTACCTTTTAAAGTCCAAATATCTGCATGCCAAAAGAAGGGTATACCTTATACAAATATTATTCATTGCCATTATGTTCCAGATCAATCTAAAAAGAATATAATTATGCCCAGGTAGAAGTCTGATGCATGCAAGGTCTTTATCTGGACAATAAAAAGATAAATATATTGATTTGTTATACAAGTTATCAAAAAATGCTTTGTCTCACATTTAAATCGTATTATAATAAAGCAGCTTTCTGGAAATCCGTGTATATTAAGGTGCAAACTTGAGGTTTTTAGCCATATTGCATCAATTTCCTTCCGCTAAATATAGCAACTTTAGGAAGATGCTGTATTACTTTCAGAAACCAAGTTTTTGAGTAAACTATGTATCTTTGATAAAATGTATCAATCATAATATTTAAGTGTACACCCACTACATTGAAATTATAGCCCTTCCAAATTAATAAAGAATGCACCGTATCTTTTGGCTTAATTAAGTAAGAAAAGTACTAGAAGGCATCTACTTGTCAAGACCAAAAACAGACAAGAGTGGTCTCCCTCTAAACAAAGGATTTAGCACCAAATCCCATAAATCAAGTGTGACAGACGTGTGTAATCTTTTAGGGATATAACTGCAGGAAGGGCTTGAGACCATGTTCCCATAGAATCAGATAAGCAAACTGAGGAAACATTTTATTAAAAAAATTAGTTTCTTCTACAAAATGTGTTATCTGATGATAATATATTTAGGAAAATTGGCCCCGACTCCTAACAAACATGAAGCAGCTTCAAGTGGCATGTGAGATTGGAGCTAAGCTTGGCACATATAAATATTTGTTCCCGAGATCCAGGGGATTTGGTTTGTTGGTATAGGTTTAATGTCTTTAATGTGATTTGTTTTGCAGCACATGATAGACTATACTTGGTAGCCAGTAGATTTGGTGAAGGAATAACCCATAACAGTGAGAAGAACCATCTACCCTCATGAAGCAAGCTTTCTTAAAACCCACACTAGCTGAGACTTGAGCTAACCCAGACTGAGGTGATAAGGCTGTGATCTATAAATCTGAGTGCTTAATTACAGCACATGCCTCCTGCCCAGGTTCCTGAATTCCAGAGAAGTAATCTACATCATTGCAAAGATACTCAAATAAATGGGAAGGTAGCATGTTCTGCTGCTGCTCTGCTATGGGAAGTAAAAAAGACGCCAAAGTATGGCTCAGAGAGTGCCTTGTTCAACCAGATTTTGAACCCATGGTAAGTTTACTTTAAATGTTTGAAGTTGTATGTTCAGCACAACAATGGCTGCACCAAAGGTAAAAAGAAATGCCAAGAATCTTCAGGAAGGTACAACAAAAGCTGTGCAAAAATTATGGTGCTAAAGTAAAAAGATACTGAGATTCTGTAATGGGTGTATAAAATAAAAGATACAGCTAAAACATAAAATCTTAAAAATAACATCTGGTTAAAATCTGTTATATAAAGTGCATTTCATCAAAAATCCATGAATTTTTTTTCTGGTGGTACATCATTTTGAGTTCACATCAAAGAACTTCTAACAGCGTAATGTTGATACTCTATAATAAGATGTGTCACTGCTACTGGACACTAGCAAAGTATGCACTCTGGTTAAGTACACCATTCAGTAGATATCCATGAAACAAGCACGTCTTACATGTAACTAGCACAATATTTATAGATTACTGCATTTGTATGGGAAAATATGAACAAGTTTTTCTGAAAAATACTGCATGACCTTGCGAAGTGCAATATTTTTTTTTCAGAAAAAATGAGTTCATATTTACCCATACAAATGCAATAACCTTTTTATTACCGGTATATGCTCATTTTGTTTAACTACCTTAGATTTAGTAATAAAATACATTACAAGAAACAATGTAACTGAATTTATGGTTTATTCCAAAATAAATTCACAACCATTTATTCATCAATACATAATAACTGTATTCATGTGCACAAAGCTCCATCCAGCAACATTTCAAGTTTGTGTGCTCTGCATAAGTTTTAAAAAGAATTGCCGTTTTGTATACTAAAATTGAAACTTGTGAATGAATGTGCATACACTTGTTTCTATCTTGATCCAACCAAATGCTGCTTTTCTGCTTACTATAGGCTGGTTGATTCATGGCAATAAGTAGAACAGATTTCAGCTGAAAATATAGGTTACCAGTATTTGACATTCCAGATCAGTTTTATTGTGTATCAAGACTTGCAGGACATGTTGGTCGGATTTAAAGAATCAGCTAATACAGTACAATTTAAGGAAATTCAAGATGCAAGATGTAAGTATATTTATTTTACCATTCTTATTACCAGCTAAAAAAACATGTTTATATCCAGTCACTTGCATCTTGCTGATAGAGTGATGCAATCTATGACCTGTCTCATATAGTGTGTATTCTATTGGTAGCCTAACAGTATATCAAAATAGTTACACGGTGAAAATTGAAAAGCAGCTGTTGTGTGGCACTCCATTTACTGAAGCTCTTAGTTTCCTACCAAAATCTTCAGATGCATTTTCTTTCTCAACTCTAGTATTTTGACAGACTTGTAAAATGGAATGTCTCGGACAGATATATCTTTAGGCACATGTGTCGTGCATGCAATATGAATTTTAAGTATCATAAAATACTGCAAAATTTTGACAATGCAAAGTTAAGGGAGACAAAAAGTACCATGTAAAACAAACAAATCTCTGTGATTTATTTTACATGTCGGGTGCCACTCTCTATTGATGTTTGGAGTTTTCATTGTACATATTTTGTGAAGTATAGTAAAACATGCTCTTTTCCAGGTTTGGGTACTGTTATTACTGTATGTGCCTTTTTAGGTTTGTGTACTGTTATTACTGTATGCTCAGTGGCATAGCAAGGATATTTTGGTGCCTAGTGCAAAACACCCAAATTTGAGGTGCCCAGGGCAAAATACCTAAATTTGCACCCCCAGCTGCCCCTGTTGCACAGTTATGTTGATAATTTGGACTGATTTGGTGCCCCCTAGCCACTGGCGCCTGGGGTGAATACCCCCTGCCCCACCTCGCTATGCCACTGTGTATGCTACTTTCCAGGTTTAGGTACTGTTATTACTGTATGCTCCTTTCCAGGTTTAGGTACTGTTATTACTGTATGTTCCTTTCCAGGTTTAGGTACTGTTATTACCATAAGCTCATTATCCAGGTTTAGGTACTGTTATTACCATAAGCTCATTATCCAGGTTTAGGTACTGTTATTACTGTATGCTCCTTTCCAGGTTTAGGTACTGTTATTACTGTATGCTCCTTTCCAGGTTTAGGTACTGTTATTACTGTATGCTCCTTTCCAGGTTTAGGTACTGTTATTACTGCATGCTACTTTCCAAGTGTAGGTACTTTTATTACTGTAAGCTCCTTTCCAAGTATAGGTACTGTTATTACTGTATGCTACTTTCCAGGTTTAGGTACTGTTATTACTGTATGCTTCTTTCCAGGTTTAGGTACTGTTATTACTGCATGCTACTTTCCAAGTTTAGGTACTGTTATTACTGTATGCTCCTTTCCAAGTATAGGTACTGTTATTACTGTATGCTACTTTCCAAGTTTAGGTACTGTTATTACCATAAGCTCATTATCCAGGTTTAGGTACTGTTATTACTGTATGCTCCTTTCCAGGTTTAGGTACTGTTATTACTGTATGCTACTTTCCAGGTTTAGGTACTGTTATTACTGTATGCTCCTTTCCAGGTTTAGGTACTGTTATTACTGCATGCTACTTTCCAGGTTTAGGTACTGTTATTACCATAAGCTCATTATCCAGGTTTAGGTACTGTTATTACTGCATGCTACTTTCCAAGTTTAGGTACTGTTATTACTGTATGCTCCTTTCCAAGTATAGGTACTGTTATTACTGTATGCTACTTTCCAAGTTTAGGTACTGTTATTACCATAAGCTCATTATCCAGGTTTAGGTACTGTTATTACTGTATGCTCCTTTCCAGGTTTAGGTACTGTTATTACTGTATGCTACTTTCCAGGTTTAGGTACTGTTATTACTGTATGCTCCTTTCCAGGTTTAGGTACTGTTATTACTGCATGCTACTTTCCAGGTTTAGGTACTGTTATTACTATATGCTACTTTCCAAGTTTAGGTACTGTTATTACCATAAGCTCATTATCCAGGTTTAGGTACTGTAATTACTATAGCCTCTTTTCAAGGTATGGGTATTGTTATTATTGTATTGTTATTATGTTTGTTTGTTTGTTTGTTTACTTGAATTTTAACGGCGCACCAGCACTTTTAGGCTATTTAGCGCCATACAATACATGGTTTAACATCGACCAGCGATATATATAAAAAAACAATAGTTAAATATAAAATGGTAAGATGTTGGTAACAGGAAAATATGAAGCTTCCCAATCAACGGGAGATGTAAATGGTGTTATGTTGATGATAAGATGTTGTAAATAAAAGGTGATATTTGCATTAGATAAAAATATTCTACGTGATGGCATACAAGTTATAGTTTAAAATAGAGATTTACTTCCTTTAGGAAATCTAAAATACAAGTGATTTGTATTGTATCAAAAAGTTCCTTCATGTCATGTACATTATAGTATTTAACACGCGTAGGTTGCAGGTCGGAACACTCGGTCATAAAGTGTTTAACAGTGAATGGCTCATTGCAAGAAACGCACTCTGGTGGATCTTCACCTTTCAGTATGTGGGAGTGGGTAATGTATGTATGACCGATTCTGATTCTTGCAATGACAACCTCCTCCCTACGGATAGCTCTGTAGGAAGGAGTCCATTCTCCCAGGGTTGGTTTGATGGCATGAAGTTTGTTATTGACTGCATCATCCCATGACGCCTCCCACTTCTGACGTAGGTACTTTTTGATACAAGGTTTAAAATCAGTAAAAGGTAATTTAAAATCTGATGGTTCTTGGGATAGAGCCATCTTAGCAGCCCGGTCTGCTTCTTCATTACCTCTAATACCAATATGGCTAGGTAGCCAACAGTATACTATGTTGTAGGACTTACTAAGCTCAGAGTTTTTGACGAGAATATCGACTAGTAATGGATTATCCAGTTTTCTATGGTGTAGCGACTGAAGTACTGACAGAGAGTCACAGAAAATAATGCTATTTAAAATGCGCTTTTGTTCAATAAATTTCAGAGCAAGGTCTACTGCTCTGATTTCCGCTGAAAATATGGATGCATCGTTTGGCAAGTGCACTTTGGTTATGTGCTTGCCACTAACAAAGGCTGCAGCAGCCTTGTCATCAACTTTTGATCCATCAGTAAAAATTTTTGTGTAGTTTTTAAAATCGTTGAGGAGTTCATGATAAGAGTTCTGGAAAACGGCAGGATTCATCTCAGATTTTCTCCCATCGTGCAACGTAAAAATCACTTTGGGTTGCTTAAGGAGCCAAGGTGGTGTTTCCGAGACAAACGTGTTCTGAACTGTAGGGAGATTAATTTTGATAGTGTCAAAACTGGATGATATTCTGATGCCAAATGAAGGTATGGCATTTGGTTTGTTTTCGTACAAAGTTTTGTATTTTGGTTGAAAAACAGCCAAAAAAGCAGGGTTCAGAGGATTTGATCTTAACCTAAGAGCGTACTGTATAGAAAGCATTTCTCTGCGGTGCGATAAGGGTGGTTCATTCACTTCCGCGAGAAGGCTTTCGCATGGAGATGTCTTGAATGCTCCTAGAGCAAGTCTTATTCCCTGATGATGAATTGGGTCAAGCATTTTCAAATAAGACTTCCTAGCTGAACCATAAACAATGCATCCATAGTCTAGTATAGAATGGATAAATGTTCTATACAAATTGAGGAGGACTTTTTTATCAGCACCCCAGTCAGTGTGCGCAATTACTTTTAGTAAATTTAAAGCTTTTAAGCATTTAGCTTTTAAATTCTTGATGTGTGGTATAAAAGTCAGTTTTCTGTCGAAGATAATACCCAAAAACTTTGTTTCCTCAACAACTGGAATAAGTGTTCCGTCCAGCGTGAGTTTAGGGTCATCATGATGTCTTCGCAATTGACAGAAAAGCATGCATACTGTTTTCGATTTAGAAAATTTAAAACCATTATTACTGGCCCAATGGTGGATCTTATTGATATTTTGTTGAAGTTGCCTTTCAATTGTACGCATGTGCTTTGATCGGTAACAAATTAAAAAATCGTCTACATATAAAGAGCAGTCCACACCGGGAGTTAAGCACTTAATGATGCTATTGATTTTGATATTAAATAGCGTCACAGATAAAATACTGCCCTGGGGCACACCCATCTCTTGCTGGTGCATATCGGAGAGGGTAGAGCCCACGCATACTTTGAATTCTCTGTCAGAGAGAAAACTGGAGATGAAAGCGGGCAGACGGCCTTTTAGACCTAGATCGTGCAGGTCATTTAGTATCCCGTACTTCCATGTTGTATCATAGGCCTTTTCTAAATCAAAGAAGACTGCTACTAAATGTTCCCTCTTGATCAATGCATTGCGAATAAATGTTTCCAGTCTAACCAGATGATCGTTAGTTCTACGACCAGAACGGAAGCCACTTTGGAAAGGAGAAATTAAATTATTACTTTCCAAGTACCATACAAGCCGAGAATTAATCATTCGTTCCATTGTTTTGCAAATGCAGCTATTCGTTATCGTTGCCTGGTTTGGAAATCGGTATCACTGTTGCTTCTTTCCAGCTCTTAGGTACATTACCAGCAATCCATAAATCATTAAAGATTTTAAGAAGTAATGTGAGAGAAGATTCTGGGAGGTGTTTCAAGAACTGGTAATGTACTTCGTCAGGCCCTGCGGATGTATCATGGGCCTTGTCTAATGCCTCCCTAAGCTCCAATCAAGAAAACAGCTGGTTATAATTTTCAGTGTTGTTCGATGTAAATTTTAAACGTGACTTTTCTTTTTGAGATTTTAATCTTCTAAAGGCATCTGAGTAATTAGATGATGATGAGTTTTTCGAAAAACTGTCGGCAAGAATATTTGCTATGTCACGTTTCGAACTGAAATTGCTATTGTTTATTTTTAGATGTCGAATAGAATTGTGTTTCCTCTTTCCATTTATTTTTCGAATAGTATCCCAAACTTGTTTCATTGAGGAACGAGAGTTTAAAGAAGAAATATATTTCTTCCATGATGCACGTTTACATTCTTTGATTGTGCGTAGAGTTTTAGCCCGGGCAATACGATATTTATTTAAATTTTCGGGCGTTGGACGATTGTTGAATGTTTTTAATGCTTCTCGGCGTTGTCTAATGGCTTCTTTGCATTCCTTGGCTACCCAAGGTTTTTGCGGTTTTTTACTGTTCGTTGAGGACTTAGGAATAGATTCATCTGCAATTGAAATTAAAGCGGAGGTAAAATGCTGTATAGGATTAACAGCGTTTAATACTGTATCATTATTTAGTCTAGTTTTACATAGTGTTTCAAAGGAAGCCCAGTCGGCTTTCTTTATATTCCATTGTGGAATTGCGTCATCAATTTTGGAGTTATTTTCAAGAGTGATTGGAAAGTGATCACTGCTGTGAAGGTCATCAGCGACCTTCCATTCATAGTCCAAAAGCAGTGAGGGAGAGCAAATTGTCAAATCTATGCATGTGTACGTACCGGTTCCTGGGTGTAAATATGTTGGTGAGTTGGTGTTATATAGACACAGATCGTGTCTAGAAATGAAATCTTCTATTTTATGGCCTCTGTCGTTTATGTGATTTGATCCCCATAAAATGTTATGGGCATTAAAATCCCCGAGTAAAACGAAGGGCGCGGGAAGTTGTTCAACAATATTGTCTAATTCCTTTTGTACTAGGTTGGTGTTTGGTGGCAAGTAAATGGAACAAAAAGTAATCACTCGATGTAGAGTGACACTTACAGCAATGGCTTGTAAATTTGTATTTAAAGGAACGACTCTGTGAGGGGCTCTATTGTTCACAGCAATAGAGACTCCTCCTGAGGCCCTGTCTGCGTTTTGAAAGTACGCATTAAACAGGGAAAAGTTTTTAAGAGTAATGTTATCGGTCTCTTTCAGGAATGTTTCCTGTAAACATAGTACAGCAGGATCGTGTTCATTTAAAAGCAGAAGAATATCATTGTAGTTTGTTTTAAGTCCTCGACAATTCCATTGTATGATGGTGTTCTTCATTCTAATGTTATGCTGGAGATTCTGGAACTAGGTTAGACTATTCGCGAAGGAAGTATGTGTTGTTATTTATCTGGAGGAAGTACGGGAGTATATTTAGTTTTATTAGGTTTGGAGCTACTTTGAGTACATGGAGCAGTTTCTTCTGCATCCATGCTCTCAAAGTCTCCAAACCTGTTGTACAGTTTAATGGGGTCATCTGAC